>OX637468.1:20199307-20799307 GCA_951799995.1 Trifolium subterraneum
GAAAATTTGTTGAGTTATTATTGTACAACAATAGGAGATGAGTCATTTCTTCGATTTATTCGTAGGGTGTGGGGATTGATGTGGCATGATTGGAGATGGAATAATCAACCATTGGAAAAGAGAAGAAACAAATCATATACTCCCTCCGTAACACTATATAAGCAAAAATCACCTTTTTAGGTACATTGTATAATCAATGTATCTAGTCTATATTATAGATCAAATACATTAATTTTACAATGAATTCTAGAAAGGTGATTTTTGCTTATATAGTGTTACGGAGGGAGTATGTTTTTAAATGAGTGTCCAAGTTCACTACATATGCATATGCAAACGATAAAATGAAAAAAATTATTCGACCAGTGCAATTTTGAGTATGATTTTATGTTATAATTACTCTTTCATCCAAGTATAATTATCCTATATATATATATATATATATATAATATTAAGGCTTAAATGCAGTTTTGCCCCCCTGTTTTGATTAAATCGGAATTTTACCCCCTCTGTTTTAAAATCTGGATTTTTACCCCCTCTGTTTTAATTTTTTTTGAATTTTGTCCCCCCTATCATATTTTGCTTATGTGGCAGTGCATATGTGTAATATTATTTTCCACGTCATTTTTTTATAATTTGTTTTCCATGTCATTAATTAATTATTTATCAATATATAATTCTTTTGGCATTTTTTTTACGGTGCCTTTGTTTTATTCATTAGAAATTAGAAACCTAAACCTAACGGCAAACACGCGCAGGAACTTCTTGCACCTCAGAACCAGCAACTTCTCTTCACCTTCATCTTCTCATCGATGCAACTGCTTCCTTCTCTTTTCACCTTCTCAAACGCAGCAGCTTCCCACCGTGTCGTCCTCACAATTTGCCGATTCTCGTCACATCTTCGGTGAAAATTCAACACTAAAATGAAGAATAACAAAGCCCTCATTCAAGGTTCAAGTTCAATGAAGAATGTTAGGTATTTCTTTCTCTAATTTGTGGTTTTACTTTTGATGTTAGGTATATTCTTTCTCTAATGTTAGTCTCTTGATTTTATTTCTGTTAATGTTATTTTACTTAAAAAAAATTAAATTATCTAACAATAATTCTCTCATGAACATAAGCAAAGTAAAAGTCACGTACAATCAGTAATAGATGATTAACCTATCTTACACCACAAGTGCTTGTGATACTAATGACAATATATAAGAATTCTGGTACACTAAAGTCACTGATCAAATACAAAACAGTTAACAATATATTAGTAGTATGTAAGCCAACACTATTAAATATGTATACATACCCTGACCAAATTAAACTTTTGTTACTGATTTGCTCCGAACATGTGTGTTTAGGTGGTTGAGTTTTTAGGGGGATTTGGTTGTTGTCTTTTGTACTTATCCCTATATTCAAGAGTTCTATATCAAAAAAAGAAAAACTTTTAGAAAGTCATATTTTTGTTGGAAATTATCCAATCAACAATTAACATTTTCTGAATAAGTTTGAATGCGTGTGAATGTAGGCAGAATGATTATGAGTTGGAGAATGAAGATAGTGATTATATTGCAAGTGACGAGGAAGACGACGACGACGATGATGATAGTTACATTGATGATAATGAAGAGGATGAATGTGTGGATTTGAATATTGTTTTTCCACCTGAAACATTTTGCTTGGTTAATACTAATGTAGGTTCTATGACAACAAATACTCCCACAACTGCAGCTGATTTTCAAGATGAAATACATGAAGATTCTGATGTTTTACATACTCCACCAGAGAGTGAAGATGAAGAGCTTGGTAACAACTATCCAACTTTTAAGATGGGTGATGGGAGTATTGGAGTTCAGTTTCAAAAAGGTTTGACATTCAACAATAAACAACAAGCAAAGGAAGCAATTAGAGACTATGCAATGGAGACTATGAAAAGTTTATACCTCAAGAAAAATGAAAAAGAATTCATGGTTGTAAAGTGCGATCACTCTGGTTGCCCTTTTCATGTGAGGATTAGTAAGCGGATCGGAAATCCGTTTTGGCAAATCGTAAGCTTCATTGATGAGCATGCATGTCCTAGGACACCTAGAAATAGACAAGCCAAAACAAATTATCTTGCTAAAAAATTTGTGAGTACACTCCGACATACTCCTGAAATGAAAGTGAATGGGTTGATTGCTTTGGCCATTTAAAAATGGGGTGTGAAGTTGTCACATGATCAGGCATACAGGGCCAAGTTAAGGGCAATAGAAATTATCCAAGGAGCTGGTCGTGACCAATTCTTATATCTGAGGAGCTATGCAGACGAGTTGAAAGAATCAAATCGTAATAGCACAGTTATTATTCAGTGCGATATGACCAATGTGGGTCCTGTTTTTCAGAGAATTTATGTATGTCTAGAGGCATGTAAGGCAGCCTTTGCATTCACATGTAGGCCTCTCATTGGTTTAGATGCTTGTTTCTTGAAGGGAGAACATGGAGGACAATTGATGGCAGCCGTCGGTCAAGATGGAAACAACCAGATATTTCCCATTGCTTATGCCGTAGTAGAAGCAGAAACAAAAGAGTTGTGGCAATGGTTTCTTAATCTCTTACTTGAAGATCTAAATAATGTACAGCCTAATCAATACGCATTTATCTCAGATCAGCAGAAGGTATAATTTACGAGTGTCATTGTTTATATACAATACTGAATGTTCTTTATTATTTGTAATACTTCTTACCATTGGTAATCATTTTAGGGTTTGGTGCCGGCAATTCAAAACCTTGGTAACCATGTGGAGCAAAGGCTGTGTGTGAAGCATCTCTATGATAATTGGTCCAAAAAATATCCCGGATTGGAATTGAAGCAAGTGTTTTGGATGGCAGCAAGGGCGACAACTGTACCAACATGGGAGAGAGCAATGAACCGGTTGAAAGTAATGAATGAGAAGGCTTGGAAAGACATGATGGATGTACCACCTGCAATGTGGACTAGATCTCATTTCAAGTTAGATACACAATCAGATTTACAAGTTAACAACATGTGTGAGGCATTTAATAGGGCAATATTGGAGTATAGAGACAAACCCATCATCACTCTTTTGGAAGGAATTAAGCACTACCTCACAAAAAGAATTGGAACCAAAAAGGATCTCATGCAAAGGTATAGAGGGAACATATGTCCTATAATCCAAGAAAAACTTGAAAAGACAAAGAGGGCAGCTGATGGATGGCAACCAACTTGGCATCATGATGATGATTTTGCCATATTTGGAGTGACAAATGGAACTGAAACATACATTGTGAATTTAAAACAAAAGACATGTACATGTAGGAAATGGGGTTTAACGGGTATCTCGTGTTGCCATGCTATTGCATGCATATGGCAACACAAAAAAGAACCTGAAGATTTTGTTTCCTCGTATTATAGGTACTAATTTAATTTGAATTCACATCATTAATGTTTTACTTCTCTTAGTTTTATTGATGTGCACATTTTTTTTTTCTTTCAGGAAGAGTACTTACATGGCTACTTATTCTCACATCATTTTGCCAACAAATGATCCCCAACTATGGCATATATAAAAAACAACGGCAATTAATCCACCTGTTGTGAGAAGAGCTATAGGCCGCCCCAAAAAGAATAGAAACAAGGGTAATGATGAGCCAAAAAATCCACCCCATGTATTGGCCAGTGATCTAAAAACAAAGACATGCAAAAAATGTAAAAAGATGGGTCATAATATGAGGACGTGTGGAGGAAAGCGTGCTGCTGATAGATTAATTCCAAAAGGCGGAAATAAGGTGCTAATGGAAACTTATTTATTCTCTTGTATTTCTATCTTTATCATGTAACTCTAATTTTTTACTTAATATTTGTTACTGAAAATTTGTTTTGATGGAAGCAAAAGAAGGGAAACAAGTCTGGTACACAAGAAACAAATTGTGCTAGTGGGTCTGGAGCCGGTGGTAAAATATTTGATAAATTTTGAAATCTGTATTACACAATAAGCATTAAGAACATATAAATGCATGCATACAAATATCAAAGCAATTTACATCAGCATCAAAGAAGTCAATCATGTAGATTATATAAACAAACTTGACTGGTGTTCAAACGGCCAGATTTTATTTATAAAACATGTATGATTTTTGTAACTCTTAGAAGCTCAAAAATCAATCAAGCCAACTATACTCTCAATACTTCAAATTGAAAGGAGCAACTACAATAATAATAAAATAAAAATAGAAAACCAAAAAACCCTCACTTCTTATCACGATGTATCCATATTTCAGCAAAAATGTGATAAGGATTAATTAGAGCAATGCAAATTGCAAAATACAACTTTTCACCGATATTTTGGAAATAAAATAAGTTGTTCAAACAAATTCAATAAGGAATCAATGACTAATATTAATCAAATGCTGATTAATACTAATCAATGAATATATTAAAACGTGATAAATCTAGTATATTGGTACAATTTATAATTTGCACTGTTAAAACAAAATTTAATGAAACGATTACCTAAACTTTTTGTTGTCTTAAAAAAATCTGATTCAGATTGATTTAAAAAAAAGTATGGCAGCAATCAGAAAATCAACATTATACCAAACTCAGCAGCAGATCTTTTTTAGCCCAGAATGTATAAAATAAAACTTGAATCAATCATGCAAGTACAACCATAAAATTTTCCAAGCAAGTAAATTAACATAAACCATTGTATATGAAACAAAAACTGCTGCTGAAACTTCAAAAACAGCTCATGACAAACATAACTGATAGAGTGCAACAAAAATGACATAATCTAGAAAAGGGATGCAACTATTAGCTCTGCTAACAATTTAGGATGAAGCGCCAGTTCGAACAGCTTGAGACTTCTTCTTGTTTGTTGCCAACTGGGTCTCGGGCTGCAGGAATAAAAACAAATAAGTATGATGCAAAAGAAATATCAAGTTATTACAGCAAAATGACAGACAAATACCTCTTTCTGGACAGGCTCTTCCTTCTCAGACAATATCAGCTCAATATGGCATGGAGATGACATGTAGGCTACACAAAAAACAGAGTAAACATATAAGAATAAGACTGTAATAATAAAATATTCATTTAGATATACTAATACAAAAAGCGCAACATACGATTGATTCTTCCATGAGCCCTGTAGGTACGGCGTCTTTGCTTTTGTGCTTGATTGACCTGGATATGAGAAACATAGAGAGCATCCACATCCAAACCTTTCACCTGGAAGTAGACAACCAGAAAAACAATGTAATTTAAAGTTGGTTTAAAATATCAAACATCGACTAGGTTTGTATAAAAAGCTCATCAACAAATAACAAAATACACAATGAAAACATACTTCAGCATTACTCTCGGCATTCTTAAGCAAATCAAGAATGAATTTAGCTGACTTTGCAGGCCAGCGTCCTTGCCCATTAGAATGTCTGTTCTTAGCTTGGGCTGTCCTCCCAACACCACGACAAAAGCGACGGAAAGGAATAGCTTGTTTGTGAGCCAAAACATCTTCCAAGTATCTCTTGGCTTTGATCAGGGGCAACTTCCTGATGGCAAACGCTGTTTCCCTGGTGTTCTGCAAGGAGAAATTAAAACACAATCTCAAATCTTTGAAAAGTCATAGTGAAAACAAAACAGCTTAACAAATCTATTATATTAAACTTAAAAAAAAAAAACTGCATATTACAGGCCTGTATTGGTTGATTGATTTAAGCTTATCTGCTAACATAAACACCGTGAGACTTTGGCAGAACTTATGGGAACAGCTTAAAATATGCTCATAAATTGGCCACTCAAAAAAAAAACTCATACATTGTGCTCAACTTATTCCTAAAAGCTCTCTAGGATAGCTAACAAAAACAGTTTATAGTTTCAAATAATACAATTTTACTTAATTTTATCTTTTGATGTAGAAATTATACAAACTAACTTGTGCTATAAATGCTTAATTAGGTTGTTTATCCAAACAGAGTCCTCTCCTCAACAAAAAATGGAATTTTCTTTTGGAAAAATAAATAAAAAAACCTAAAAAATGCACACAAGTTTTTTCCTTTTTCTCTTTAATAATGAATTCCCTAGATCAACTACTCTAATCGATGAGAATTACATATGAAAATCACATAAAATTCTAAAACTTAACAATCTCATATCACACTGCCAGTAATGAAAAACAAGTGACACGAATAGTTACCTTGAAATGCACCCTAAGGTCAGCACCTCTGGCTTTGGTGGCTGCAATTACACATCACAATCACAAATTAGGTTAAATTAATCTCAAACCAACACTTCAATACAAACAATTTCATGATTGAACAAAAACTTATAGAAATCGAATATCATAACATTTAATAAAACAAAAATCGAGAGTGGATTTACATTTGGTAGGATTATCGGGTTCTCTGGAGTACTTCACCTGAGAAAAAGAAGAAAATGGATCAGTGAAAAGAGAGATCTAAGATTGAAGTATTAAAGTAGAATGAAGAGAATTGTTAGTTACGTACCATGGCTACTTCTTCCGAATGCGCAGAGTTGAAGGAAAGAGGCAGAGAGGAAGAAGATTAGGGTTTAAACAGAGGAGATTTTTGCACTATATAAATGGGTACCCTATTTCCTGCATGAAGAATTATAGAAAATGGGTTTGGTTAGTTGACCCGGCCCATATTGTGTTCTGCCTGTGAATTTGTTCTTGGGCCGTAGCAAAATAGAGTCCAGATAAATGCACAATACTCATAAAGAGGTCTTCATTTTTTCTTTTTACTAAATCACTAATGTGTAATTTTGAATTATATAGTACAATTGGGTCCTTGTGTAAATTAATATCAAATTTCCTGTTAAATTAATCTCTAAATTATATCACTTGCTAGTATATTATTTGTTTATATATCAATTGCTAGGAATATGTATAACTATATTATATTCCATGTATCATATCACTTTTTTTTTAATACCGGGTGTTCCCGTGTTAGATATTAAATAAATTTGTGTGCATGAATATATATAACTATATTATATTTAAATTTTTTAAATTTAGATTTACGATAATTATAGCAGGTCAGGTAGACGCTGTCTGTGTGCTGTCTGTGTCTAACTTGCACACCCAAAAAGAGAGGTAGTTAGTGAAAAAAAGTAAATTGTGCAATCACTATTTTTTTATTTTAAGCAGAAGTTAAAGAGCAATTATGGAAAGAGAAAAAGTCAGCTCAAACTCATGTATCCTCTTTATCTATTAGTATAGAGAATTATGCTAGCAACACACCATTTAACACACTCTTCTCAACACACTCTTTTTAATTGGTTGACTTTCAAATAGACTCCACCATATTTATGTGAGGCCTACATGATTTAGTGAGATCCATTTAAATTTCAACCAATTAGATAGAGTGTGTTGAGAATAGTGTGTTATTAGCACTACTCTAATATATAGATAATAAAGCAAGATGAGTTATTTAGCAAGTTTGTCATTTGTCAGCTTGTTAGAGTGTTTTCTATTTTAAAAGTTGCTATTAGTAGTAATATTTCCTTAATTATCTTTAATTTAATTTTTAATTATTGACAATTGTATTTTTAATTATTAATTTAAAAATGTGAAGAAGCTCGCGTGTTTCCAATGTTCTACAGTATACTGTGATTTCTCTTAAACACTGAAATGGCAAAACAAGCGTTAGAAGAACATCCACCACCGCTACAACCTTTGAGTTTTATCTCTTTTATCAAGGCAAACTCTACAAAAAAAAATTCTGAATAACCCCAATTTTTCTCCAAAATTTGTTCATCATTTGTTGCTTTGAATAACCTCTTTTCCCTTATGCATGCAGATTCATGGAAACAACACGATATCAATTGTTTTGGTTTTGTGATTAAATTTCTCTACTTTAGGGAACAACATCATAACACAACACCTGTACAATTTCTTAATCTTTTGTTGTGTCTATGACGTGGTAGTGAGATAAATACAAGACTATGACACAATTTATGAGAAGTTCATTGTTCATTGAACTCTAAGAAATGTATCTTATTGCTGGTAATTTTGTTGTTGAGAGTCTGTAGGTGTTAAGTCAGACCATAAACCTATATGTCAAATATATATTGGGATCATATTCATAACATTAATCACTAAAGATAACTAAGTCATTGGGCTCAAGTGGTTAATGAGCTTCACTACGAATTGTTTTGAAGAACCCGAGTTCGAATCTTGGATGGAACAATTTTTTGGCTGGATTACTAGGGTCTCCTTCCACTAGAAACCAGAGGGTTATAAACCAAAAAAAAATCACTAAAGATGTTTACAAGATTTGCATTGTTGTCTTCCATGTACCAATCATTATGATATTGTGATTGATATCAATATCATCTACTAGCTAATAATGTGTATTATAGATTGGTAATTAATTAGTTTTTTTAATAAGAATTTGTATTATATATTGGTAATTATTTAACTTTTTGTTGTCTAAGTACTCTGTATTAAGAATCTACCTTTGCTTAGAATTATATTTTCACTTTGCATAAAATCGACACCCATGTAAGTAGTTCCCATTCCATTATAATTATTAAGAACATTGGTGTATTTTTTCTACATCTAACAAAAGCAAATGATTGTGTGCCTGCTCAAATCCTTCAAAGTTTGTCTGTGGAATGTATAGTTGTGTACTTTATGGATGTTGCTGAATTAAATTTCTATTAATGTATTTTTTTATCGTCAAAAGATAAAAAAAAATTATTCGGTTACATCTAATATTTTTATTCGATTACATGGTGTTAAAAAAATTAAAAAAGTTATACTTTGTAGGTAAATATCATGCACAAACATGGCTTGCAAACCCATTATGTCATTGTAAAAAAAACTTAACACAAAAAAAAACATAAAACAAAAAAAAACAAACTAACGCATGCATACCGGAAACTTCATTAAAAAAAATACCTTCTTAAAAAACAAACCTATAAACCAAATATTTTAAACGAAAAATAATAGAGCACATAACAAAAAAAATACCGTTAAAAAAGATAATATTAATGTTAGTAAAAAAAGATTAATTTGAAAACAAATTTTTTTTATAAACATTTATAACATGCAGCAGGCAAAAAGAAGTACTACGAAAATTTCTTATAAGAAAAAATAATAACAGGGAAAACAAACTCAATCGAGATCATGCTTAAAAAAAAAACTCAATCAAGATCAAGTATGCATGAGTTAGTTTTCTTTTTACCAATGATATAATGAGTTTGTGATAAAATGACTTAAGAAAAATGGAGAAATGAAAGAAAGCAACACTAAAATTACATTTATATCCCTAAATTCTATTTTTTATTAAATTAAACATAAAGATTATTTTGTCTTATTATGAGGTGTATGTTGTTAATGGACACATTCACAAAAGTGAGTGGGTGTGCATTAGCATTACCCATATATGTGTATTCTTTATTATGATGAAAAGAAAATTTGTTCACTTAAATAGGCTTTCTAAACTGAATATTATATAGTTGTTAAAAAAAAACTGAATATTGTATAGTATAGGTTTTCTCAGATGCACTTAATTATTAACTCAAATAAGCATTCTCAATTTTTTTTAATTTCCTTATTGAATAGAAATGTGGGTTTTGAAGTAGCAAAGTTTTACACAAGAAATGAGAGGTTTGAATTGTGTATAATTTAAAATTTAAATCTTGCAAGCAAAAACTGATTAGTATGTTAGTTTAACATATGATCTCAATATGTAAAAAGAAATGACTTAAATAAAAGAGTAGGGAAAGAGAGAATTAACACCAAAAGTTATCCTGGTTCACCCCTAAACTTTGGGTTACGTCCAGTCCCCACTTCCTGTGAGTTTATCCACTATAATCTTCTGATCTTACAAATCCTAGATTGCACCACTCTCTTGATCTATACTCTTAGATCAACTTCCTTTCTCTAGCTTCTGAAGCTTGTGCTAAATCTTAATCACACTTGACTATCCACTCAATTAATAGTTACTTACTAACTTGAGTGTTTTACAAAATGATTAATTTGGTTATAAGCTAGATTGAAACTCAATACAAAATGAGAAGTTTAGATAAACTTCACTCCAACAAGTGATCTTAAATAAAAAAGATTTTAGAGTGATTAAAAAGAGCTTTGAGCAAGATGTCAATGTAGATGTGTTGTTAAAGACTTGATAGCTTGAAAACTCTTGTTCTTCCTCTTGATCTTGGAGGTTATTTATAGATGCAGTAAGCCTTGTCCTCCAAGTAATTCCATTTAAAAAGAATATAGCCGTTACTAAGCCTTTGGATGAAATCTGCAGAGGCTTCAGGTTCTTGAATCAGTCTTGAACCATTCTTCTCTTTGGTGTTATAAAAGACAAACAATTGTGAGCTGGATAAGCTCCTTAGCATTCTATATATGTTGTCAGATATTAGTTTCTAGCTGTATGTAGTTGCAGAGAAGGACAAATGATAGTTGACAATGTTTCTAAATCTGCAGCTCAGTTTTGGTCTTGAAACATTCTTCTGTCTGTCTTGAAACATTCTTTGTAGAACACCAATGTAAGCAAATGTAATCCATTTGTCGTTTTCTATATGCAGCTGTCTTTGTAGAGTCAAGGACATCCTAAAAAGGATTTTGCAGCTGAAGAAACACAGCTGGAAGTGTGTTAGGCTAGAGAGGCTAAGTTGTACTTGTTTATGACATGTTTAGTAAAAGAGAGTGTCCCCACTTGTGTACTTGTATTTGATCTTTATTATTTCATTCTTTAAGATCAAAGATTCTTGTTCTCTTCCAATTGGCCTAGGTAACAATTTCTTCTTCTCTCATTGGATAAGAAAATCTTATGTTCATGTTGTAGTAAATACAATGTGACATAACATGGTATAAGCCATTAATTTGATTCTTTCAAAATGGATTAACTTTCTGTAGAGATTCTCCATATTGAAGTTCCATAAAGTGTTTGTTTGGCTCATTCTTGGTTGACTTGTAGAACTGAATTGCTCTTAATTCAGACTGTACTGTTGTTCGAAATCAAAGCTTAGGTCGCAAGAACGTTCTCAGACTGTTCTTTAAGTAGAATATTATACTTTTATTACTTTGAATCTGTTTTAGCTAAAATCACTCAAACACACTTGTTAGATAACAAAATGATCATAATCACTTAAAATATAATTAAGAATGTTTGTAATCTTTAAAATATCAAAAGTGGATTTTGCTTCAACAATCTCCCCCTTTTTGATGATGACAAGCTTCTTTAATTTTGATTTTAAATATGATTTCTGATTTGATCAAAAGATATTTTTATGTAATTGATATTAGTGTTTTTATCAAAAACTCCCCCTCAATTTATGCATTCAATTTCAAACTGGCTTAATAGTCACATATGAATCATAACATTTCTTGATCATTCATATTAAGATAGGAGTTACAATCAGATGATCAATATTAAAAAGATTCAAAGTTCTAAATAGCAAATATAAATGCTAGATTACATAAAGTCATAAGTCTAAATCAAGGATTTGCAGACTTCTTACCATATCTAGTCTTTTGCAAGAACATTACACGAAATAAACACAATACATAAATTCATTTTAAAAGTTGAGGTCCAACAGATAGCACAAAACAGATAACATAAACACACATCTTTTCTCCCCCTTTTGTCATCACAAAAAGAAGAGGGGGAGGCAACAACTACTAAGAAACAATAGGACTGGATCCATCAGAGGAAAAATCATTGTCAGGCCTGGGAAATTCTGGAATGTGAGGAGCAGGATTAATTGGTGGAAGAGGAATTTCATATCTGGGGCAGACATTTGTTGCAATCCAGTCACGTATGACTTGTTGCTCTAGCATGATGTGCATGAGAAGATTGTTTTGAATTAACAAGACATTAAGGATTTTGGTTACTTCTCCCTTATTCTTGGAGACATATTTCTCCAGCTTGGTTCTCTTTGGTCTAACACTAGGACCAGCAGGATGAGGAACAAATGGTGTATTTGCAGCATTCATATTTTTAGAGGAACAAAAAGATTTAAGAGTTCCAAAGTAGGGTGGGAAAGATGGTAGAGAGCTAGCAGAGGAGTAGAGTGGAACAAGTACACGAGGATAATTAGGACTGGGAACTTTCAAGAGTTTCTTGAGAAATTCAGAGCTAAAAAAGGAGTCATAAGACTGTTTTGAGGGATTCATAACAGGGGAAAAAAGAGGTCTATTGATAGGACGACCATGAGAGGTAGAGCTTCCAAAGAGTGCAGTAGATGGTTTGGTTCTGAGAGGATTAAGATTCATGGTGAAGTCATAATCAAAATGAAGTGAGGTTTCTAGATCAACAAATGGAATAGAATGAGATTGGGTTGGTTGAACACTTTTTCCTTTGTCTTTGGCACTTGTTGCCAATTCTTTGTTCTTGTCCCTAGGTAGTCCTGCCATTTCATCTACAGACAAGTCTTCATCATTCTCAAACTCTCCACTTTTCCTTTTGATTCCTAAGTCAGCACCACTGTCAATGACTATTGCATCCTTCTTCATGTGAGAGGTGTTTTTCATGTCAAAAATTCTACAGTTGTTAAAGCTCTTTTCACTCTTCAAATTGAGCTCTAATTTACTGAAGAACTTGGTTAAGACCATTCCATAAGGTAGAGTCACCTTCTTTGGTCCAGAAGAGGCTATTTCCTTCATATATTGAATCATGACATAGGGTAAGTTCAATTTGATTCCTTCTCCTAAGTAATGCATGATCATCAGGTCAATGTTGTTGACTTTGTCTCTAGTTCCAATCCTTGGAAAAATGCAGGTAGTGATCATGTTAAAAATGACTTTGTAGGTTTTCTCAAGATATGAGGCTGGTGGTTGAGACAATTTTGCTCCTTCAGCAGTAAACATTTTGTTGATCAAATCCTTTTTTCTTACAATAGCATGAGTGAACCAATTTTCTCCATATACTTGGGCTCCATCAATGGGTAGGTCAAGGGTTTTAGCAAGGATTTCAGGGGTGATTTCTATATCTATTTTCCTAACACTTGATCTTATAGTGTCAGTATCTCCATCAAACTTAGCATTAAAATAAAAGGCTTGAACTAGTTCTGGATAAACAGTTTCTCTTATTCCAAAATAATGAGTCCAACCTTGCTTATCAGTTAGAGTTCCTACATCTATTCCCCCAACTTTCAGGTTTTCAAAATCATAGACTCTAGAACCAGGTACAGTTTTCTTAACCCAATGAGTATTGAAATCAACTCTGTTAGAGTAGGGAACAAGAGGTTTTACCAAATTTGACTTTTCAGCGACCTTCCCTTTTCCTTTGTTGACTTTCTCTTTAGTCGAGTCATCCTCTTTTCCTGCAGCTTCTTCTTCACGTGATGACTTGATTTTTTCTTTGTCACTGAGATATTCTTCCAAATGAGCAAGAAAAGATTTTTTAGCATTTCTAGTTTTAACAGGGGCTGATTTTGAAGTTTGAACCTTTTTAGATGGTTCAATGATTTCAGATAGAGATTTTTTCTGTTTAACAGGGGTGGAAGGGTTTGATTCCTCATAGTCACTATCATTGATTTCATGAATAGTGTTGTCAACAGTTGGCTTTTTACCCTTCCTATTCCAAGGCTAATACGAGCAGATCTCCTAACGGGAGAGGTAATGAGTGGTTTTCTGCTATACTGGAAGTGAAATGGTGATTTTGAAGAAGCAGGGATTTCTTTTGGGTGAGTTGGGGATTTTTTGTGAGGTGTGGTTTCTTCTTCTGAGGGAACGATTTGAGACAAGCGAACTATTGCTTCAGCAATTTGTTCTTCAGACGTGTTTTTAGATGGAGTTTGGTTAGACATTATTTCGTTTTGAGTTGGTGAAACTGCTTCAGAGTTATTGGCGGTTTTGAAAGTATCAGAGTTGGTTTCAGAAGCGTTTTGTGTAACACCCAACCCATTTATTTAAATAGTTCTACCTTTACTAAAAATCTTTTTCAAAATACGCAACGGAAAATCACAATTCAATTATAAAAACGTTTGGTTAAGGTATTACAAACTTCAACAAAAACTTAACTAATTGATTAATTAGCCTAAACATCGTCTACAAAATCATTCTTATAAAGTATACATTTTTCAAATTAAATACATTAAGTCATAAATGACCCTATATCCTAAATAAAACCCTTTCCCGTGTCACACTCAGAGCGGAGCTTCACCAAACACTTGGGCATCAAATAAGCACATAACCTGTAAACCTGGACCACCCAACGGTCCAGAAGTACACAAAACAGAGAGTTAGCAAAACAATCCAAACATAAATGTAAGTACATCGAATACTATACATTTAAATCTCATTAACATAAGGTATATAATCCAAATCATATTTTGCATATAATTAACATACCAAATCAAAACATGAGTCACACTTATTCAAATATAAGGGAGATTCTCAAATACAAACATTGCACATTCACTTAACAAGTACAAATAGTAAAACATTAGGCATCCAAAGGAATGGTCAATTACCAAATACCAAATATTTACACATAGCCTAAATGCATCTCTAATGCAACACATAATGACATGTCTCTAATGCATCATCTATATGCAATCACTCATGCTCAGATTTTAGTCATGGCGGACTCTGCATTGCTCAGATTTTAGTCATGGCAGACTCTCAAACACTCAGATTATAGTCATGGCGGACTCTACATTGCTCAGATTTTAGTCATGGCAGACTCTCAAACACTCAGATTATAGTCATGGTGGACTCTACTTATTAATCTTACATGTATACATGCTCATGAATCCACATACACAATTAATAGGTTTAAGCCACTCTTCATAAATTAGATACAATAATCTAATATTCCACTTTATCGAATAACATAATTCGATATCACAACTTTATTAGAATACTATAATTCTAATATCATTTAAACATCATAATTATTATTATTAATAATTATCTTCTCATATAACATTCATTAACATCAACAAATCATTATTAATTAAAACATCCTTAACATTTGTTATTAATTAATAAAACTCAACTTCAATCATCGTTAATCAAACATCATCAACAATTCTTAAACATACAATTAATCCATGTTATAAACAATTAATTACATTTTAAACATTGTTTAAAAATCATTAAACATTGTTTAAACATTACTCTGATCTAGTATGGTCGCTGGCGACCAGTAGCGACCAACTGGCGAGCTGAAACAGTCAAAAAAGGGTCAAATGGCGACCATTAGCGAGCCAGCTCGCCCAGCGAAGGTATAGGTCGCCCAGCAACCTCAAGAACATGCACGGTCGCTAGAACTCGCTGCAAGGCTCGCCCAGCGACCTTACACAGACTTGGGTGCTCTGCTATCGGGTTTAAACATAAAATCCACCCAAAAACCCCATTTTACATGTTCCATATCCCAAAAGATGATATTTTCACGTGTATAACATATATGTAAACATGAAAGGACAATTTGTTTTCTCAGATCTACAACATATACATCAAGATCAATTGATTTCTTCATTTTATTCAAAAACT
Organism: Trifolium subterraneum; assembly: GCA_951799995.1. Lineage (NCBI taxonomy): Eukaryota > Viridiplantae > Streptophyta > Magnoliopsida > Fabales > Fabaceae > Trifolium > Trifolium subterraneum. The sequence continues at coordinate 20,214,769 of OX637468.1, forward strand.
CATACAACTTTACAAATTTCTACAAACATCTACAATTACCCCTTTTTACCCATCAAAATTGTTCATACTAATAGTTAAGAGTATATTAAACATGTTATGAACATTATATTTCACTTTTGTTATGAAAAATCATCCCAAAAAGCCCACGAAAATGAGTGGAGAAAGTTCGGGTTCAGAGAAATCAACATTCTCCCCTTTCTCGAGTCACTCACGATTATGAAAACTAACTCTCGTACCTTATATCGACGATTCCACGCGATTGCTCTTGAATCTCTCTTGCCCTAGCTCTCCTCTTCTCCTCCTTCTCTCTTCTTTCACAAAGAAAGTCACAAAATGTGACTTTCTCTCTCTAATGGAGTATTTATAGCTCTCCCCAAATTTGTGCGTCACTAGGCCCAAATGCCATAAAGCCCAAAAGCCCAATAAGACCACACTCGTGTAATTATCATAAACTCGTTCAATTAACTAATACTCTCGCTAATTAATTAATCGCCACAAAATAAAATAGTACTAATAAGCCACATCAATATATAAATATACACATATATACAAATAACGAATAAATGAAAATCGGGTCGTTACATTTTGCATGGGTGAGGGTGGAGGAGGAGGTGATGACGATCGAGGTGAAGGGGTTGATGATGGTGAGGACTGAGGAGTGATTTGGCGACCAATGTTTTTGGTTCTTGCCATTTTTGATTGAACCGAAAAGAGAGAGAGTACTAATTTTTGGTAAGGAAGAGGATGAGTGAAAGGTTGAAGATTTTCTGACTGATTTAAAGAGTGATTTGAGAGAGAGAGAGAGAGAGAGAGAGAGAGAGAGAGAGAGAGAGAGAGAACGTATGGAGAACACTAGGAGAAGATTAGGTTACTAGGTGTACTTGAGTGAATAGTGTAAATGTGTCCTTGGAAATATAAGAGATAAAGGTGCATAGTGGTACTTAATGATGACTTAGGAGATAATTTAATTAATACATTGGGGAACTTAACCATTTTTGCTTTGAAAGCTGATCAGGATAAACGTAAATGACATCTTTGGTTGTCTTTTCAAAAGGTTAATCTTTTCATATTCAAAGAATGATCTGAGACCATTCTTTTAGGCACAGAATTTAATTAGGATTTTTGAGAATTCTTAATTTCTCTTTAATAAAATTAAATCTATCTTCAACTAAAGGTTTGGTAAAGATATCAGCTAATTGATTTTCAGTATCTACAAAAATTAATTCAATTTCCTTTTTATTTACATGATCACGTATAAAATGATGTTTTATTTCAATGTGTTTTGATCTTGAATGTTGAATGGGATTTTTTGATAAGTTAATGGCACTAGTATTATCACAAAATATTTTAAAATTTGTGTACCTTAAAGAGAAATCCTCAAGTTGATGTTTGATCCAAATCACTTGAGAGCAACAATTTGCTGCAGATACATATTCTGCTTCAGTTGTTGAGAGTGCAATAGTGTTTTGCTTTCTACAACACCAGCTGACTAGTGCCTCTCCCAAAAATTGACATGCTCCACTAGTACTTTTTCTTTCTAATTTGTCACCAGCATAATCAGCATCACAATATGCTTCAAGATTAAAATGTGAACCCTTTTTATACCAAAGTCCTGTATCTGGTGTTCCAACTAAGTATCTAAAGATTCTTTTGACAACAGTTAAATGAGATTCTTTTGGAGATGTTTGAAATCTTGCACATGGTCCTACTGAGAATACTATGTCTGGTCTACTTGCAGTCAGATAGAGAAGTGATCCAATCATTCCTCTATATTCCTTTTCTGATACATCTTTCCCTTTTTCATCTTTATCTAAGCTTGATGAGGGATGCATTGGAGTTGACTTGACTTTGGCTTCATTCATTTTATATTTCTTAAGAAGATCTTTGATGTATTTTTCTTGACTGATAAAGATCCCTTCTTCAAGTTGTTTGATTTGAAGACCCAGGAAAAACCTAAGTTCTCCCATCATACTCATTTCAAATTCACTTTGCATTAGACTTGAGAATTCATCACACATTTCTTCATTTGTTGCTCCAAAAATAATATCATCAACATATACTTGTACAATTAAAAGATCATTTTCTTTTAATTTTCTGAAAAGTGTTGTATCTATTTTGCCTCTTGAAAAACCAGTTTCCAATAAGAATGAGCTCAATCTCTCATACCAAGCTCTTGGAGCTTGTTTTAGTCCATAAAGAGCTTTGGTTAATTTGTAAACATGATTAGGTTTATGTTGATCAACAAAACCAGGAGATTGATGTACATAAACTTTTTCATTAAGAAATCCATTTAGAAAAACACTTTTGACATCCATTTGAAAAAGTTTTATGCTTTTATGAGATGCATAGGCAAGTAAAATTCTGATTGCTTCTAACCTGGCAACATGTGCAAATGTTTCATCGTAATCAATTCCTTCTTGTTGATTATATCCTTGAGCTACAAGTCTTGCTTTATTTCTAGTGACTTTTCCTTCTTCATCCAATTTGTTTCTAAGAACCCATCTAGTTCCAATAATTGAGTGATCCTTTGGTAAAGGTACTAGATTCCAGACTTCATTTTTCTCAAATTGTAGAAGTTCTTCTTTCATAGCATCTATCCAGGAGGTATCAGTGATGGCTTCATTGATTGATCTAGGTTCCATTTGAGAAATCATAGCTAAGTTTGTGTCCACAATTTGTAGAGATCTTCTAGTTCTTACACCATCTTCAATGTTTCCAATTATTTGATCTTGTGGATGATAATCAACCATTTTCCAAGTCTTTGGCTGACTTTGTGAGACTTGATCTTGACTTGATTTATGATTTTCTTTCAAGTCATCTTCATCATCATCAAAGTTACTAGAATTTTCTTCAAATTCATCAAACTTTACATGCATGCTTTCTTCCAAGGTTTGAGTTCTTAGATTGTAAACTCTGTATGCCTTTGAGGTTAGAGAGTATCCTAAGAATATTCCTTTATCTGACTTTGAGTCAAACTTGCCTAGATTGTCCTTAATATTTAGGACATAGTAATAACACCCAAAGATATGAAAATATGAAATATTTGGTTTTCTTTCTTTCCAGATTTCATAGGGAGTTTTGTTCAAAAATTTTCTAATAGTGACTCTATTTAGAATATAGAAAGAAGTATTTATTGCTTCAGCCCAAAAATATTTCTCAATATTTGATTCATTTATCATTGTTCTTGTCATCTCTTGTAAAGTTCTATTTTTTCTTTCAACAACTCCATTTTGCTGAGGAGTTCTTGGACAAGAAAAATTATGTGAGATACCATGGCTTTCAAAAAATGATTCAAAGTGGGAATTTTCAAATTCTCCCCCATGATCACTTCTTACAGAAATAATGTTGGTACCCTTTTCATTTTGAACTCTTAGACAAAAAGTTTTAAAGGCTTCAAACGAGTCATCTTTATGTTTTAGAAACAATACCCAGGTGAATCTCGAGAAGTCATCAACAATGACAAAACCATAGTTTTTTCCTCCTAGACTAGTAGTTTTGACAGGTCCAAATAAATCTATGTGAAGTAATTCAAGAGGTTTCTTTGTTGAAATAACTTCTTTTGGTTTAAAACTACTCTTGACTTGTTTTCCTTTAGTGCAGGATTCACATATTTTGTCTATGTTAAAATTAATCTTAGGTAAACCTCTAACTAGATCAAGTTTAGAAAGTTTTGAAATTGTTTTCATGCTTACATGTCCTGTTCTTTTATGCCAAACCCATTTATCTTTTTCAAGAGAAACAAAACAGGATTCAGGTGGCAATTCATCTAGATAAAGAACCGAAATTTTTTATTCTTGATCCATTAAAGAGAATTTTGTCCTCAGATGACTTCTTAATTTCACATGAGTGAGTTTTTAAAATTACTTCAAAACCACTATCACATAATTGGCTTATGCTAATTAAATTGTGTTTTAATCCATCCACATAATGAACATTTTCAATTTTAGCAGAGTCAGACTTACCAATAGTTCCTATACCTTTTATGCAAGCTTTTTCATTATTTCCAAATGTGACAGACCCACCTTCCTTTTTCTCTAGGGATAGAAAACTTTTCTTATCTCCAGTCATGTGTCTTGAGCAACCACTATCCAAGTATCATGGCTTTCTCTTGATTGCAATAAGGCATCCCTACATTTTTGTTTAATAGGTTTTTAGGTACCCATAATGTTAGTGAAACTTGGCTTATAAGCCATCCTCCTATTGTAATAAGATGGTTTTTTATAGGAAAAATTTGATTGATCATTTCTACCAAGTTTCTTTTGAAAGTGATTATATTTGTTGTAGTTTTTCTGTTTTAGATTGTTCTGAGAATGTTCTGATGGTTTAAAGAATTGTAATTTTCTTTTTTTAAAACAGAAAGGTTCAAGATGACCATCTTTATGACAGAAGGAGCATTTATATTTTTCCTTTTGAGTGATATAGAAATTTTTATATAGATTGTTATTTTGGCTATATCCAATTCCTGTTTTATCATATGCACTTTTTTGTGATTCAAGGATTTTATCAAATGTTTTGGTAGCACTTACAAACTTTGTTAAATCCTTTTCTAAGGTGGATACACTTTGTTTTAAAGTAATGTTTTCTTTTTGGACTTCAGAACTTTTTTGACTGTTCTGAATTTCTTTAAGTTCTTCCAATTGTTTGGTAAGGGAGTCTCTTTCAATTTGCATGTTTTTAATAATTTCTTTCATAATGTTGTTATCATCTTTATATTCGTCTACTTCTTTTCTGAGTTGATCATTTTTTATATGCATGACTTGAGAATCATATAGTAGATTTTCAAAAAGATGTTCAGTTTTTTTACATGATGAGCAAGGATCAAGAGTTACCTCCTCAATGTTTGAATTTGTCATGAGACAGACATTTGCTTCTTGTTCTTCCTCTGGTTGCTCTTCATCTAGATCATCCCAGGTAGCCATCATTGATCTTTTCTTCAATGGAGGTTTTCTTTGATATTTTTTGGACAATCGTTTTTGTAATGACCAAATTGATTGCATGCATAACATTGTATTTTGCTCATATCTATTTCTTGTTTAGGTTCATTCCTTCTTGGTTGAAAGTTTCTTTTGATTTGATTTCTTCTTGTCATTAGTTTCTGAATTCTTCTTGATAAGAAGGCCAATTCTTCTTCATCATCTTCCTGGAGAATATTTTCTTCTTCTCCAAAAGCTTTAGTGTTTCTAAAGCTTTATTCAGTTTGAGCTTGTAACACAATTGCCTTTTTCTTAGGCTTATCCTCTTGAAGCAATGATTTGTGAGCTTTCAGAGACCCAATTAGTTCTTCTAGTGGTACTTTAGTGAGATCTTTTGATACTGTAATGACTGTTACAATTGGTCTCCATGTCTTTGGTAGACATCTGAGTATTTTTCTAATTCTCTCATGAGTGGTATATTTTTTACCTAGAGAATTTAGTTCATTGATGATAGTTGTGAATCTTCCATACATTTGGTCTATGGTTTAATCTTCTTTCATTTCAAATAATTCAAATCTTCTTACTCCAATATGAATTCTGTTTTCTTTGATGCTGTTTGTTCCTTCATGGTGAGTTTTAAGAGTGTCCCACATTTCTTTTGCTGTTTTGCACTGCATGATTCTATCATATTCTTCCCTGCATAAAGCACTTTTAATAAATAATTGAGCTTTAGTGTTTAGGAATACCCTATCAGCTTCTTGAGTGGTCCATTCTGATTGTGGCTTGGGAGAAGTAGAGTCTTTTGCTAAAGGAATGTATTCTTCAACTTCAACAACTCTCCACATATTGTTATCTTGTGATCTAAGGAATAGCTCCATGTTGTCTTTTGCTAAAGGAATGTATTCTTCAACTTCTAGTAGTAGTCATTTCCATCAAATAGTGGTGGTCTTGTTGAAGATCCTCCTTCTGATATGAACTTTGCAGGTTTTGCCATAACTTCCTTCCTGAATCTTTATCTCTAGCACTTGTTAGATGCTTTTCTTTAGAGCCAGTGCTCTGATGCCAATTGAAGTAGCAAAGTTTTACACAAGAAAGAGGGGGTTTGAATTGTGTATAATTTAAAATTTAAATCTTGCAAGCAAAAACTGATTAGTATGTTAGTTTAACATATGATCTCAATATGTAAAAAGAAATGACTTAAATAAAAGAGTAGGGAAAGAGAGAATTAACACCAAAAGTTATCCTGGTTCAAACCTAAACTTTGGGTTACGTCCAGTCCCCACTTCCTGTGAGTTTATCCACTATAATCTTCTGATCTTACAAATCCAAGATTGCACCACTCTCTTGATCTATACTCTTAGATCAACTTCTTTCTCTAGCTTCTGAAGCTTGTGCTAAATCTTAGTCACACTTGACTATCCACTCAATTAATAGTTACTTACTAAGTTGAGTGTTTTACAAAATGATTAATTTGGTTATAAGCTAGATTGAAACTCAATACAAAATGAGAAGCTTAGATAAACTTCACTCCAACAAGTGATCTTGAAAACTCTTGCTCTTCCTCTTGATCTTGGAGGTTATTTATAGATGCAGTAAGCCTTGTCCTCCAAGTAATTCCATTTAAAAAGAATATAGCCGTTACTAAGCCTTTGGATGAAATCTGCAGGGGCTTCAGGTTCTTGAATCAGTCTTGAACCATTCTTCTCTTTGATGTTATAAAAGACAAACAATTGTGAGCTGGATAAGCTTCTTAGCATTCTATATGTGTTGTCAGATATTAGTTTCTAGATGTATGTAGTTGCAGAGAAGGACAAATGACAGTTGACAATGTTTCTAAATCTGCAGCTCAGTTTTGGTCTTGAAACATTCTTCTGTCTGTCTTGAAACATTCTTTGTAGAACACCAATGTAAGCAAATGTAATCCATTTGTCGTTTTCTATATGCAGCTGTCTTTGTAGAGTCAAGGACATCCTAAAAAGGATTTTGCAGCTGAAGAAACACAGCTGGAAGTGTGTTAGGCTAGAGAGGCTAAGTTGTACTTGTTTATGACATGTTTAGTAAAAGAGAGTGTCCCCACTTGTGTACTTGGATTTGATATTTATTATTTCATTCTTTAAGATCAGAGATTCTTGTTCTCTTCCAATTGGCCTAGGTAACAATTTCTTCTTCTCTCATTGGATAAGAAAATCTTATGTTCATGTTGTAGTAAATACAATGTGACATAACATGGTATAAGCCATTAATTTGATTCTTTCAAAATGGATTAACTTTCTGTAGAGATTCTCCATATTGAAGTTCCATAAAGTGTTTGTTTGGCTCATTCTTGGTTGACTTGTAGAACTGAAATGCTCTTAATTCAGACTGTACTTTTGTTCAAAATCAAAGCTTAGGTCGCAAGAACGTTCTCAGACTGTTCTTTAAGTAGAATATTATACTTTTATTACTTTGAATCTGTTTTAGCTAAAATCACTCAAACACACTTGTTAGATAACAAAATGATCAGAATCACTTAAAATATAATTAAGAATGTTTATAATCTTTAAAATATCAAAAGTGGATTTTGCTTCAACAGGTTTGTATTCTCCATGACCTGGTTTATCTAAAATATTTTTCCTTAATTAAGATATATTATTATTATATATATATATATATATATATATATATATATATATATATATATATGAGGAGGGATCCGTTGACTCCAGGAGTAAGTCTCCATTGACTTACTCCGCTTAATAACTTGATGGAGACTTACTCCGCTTAATAACTTGATATCGGCATTATATTTCTTCAATTCAACCGTTTAATTCAAAGATCTCATTGAGTAGATCAATTCCACAAATTTTTATAAAAATTCAAAACCGTTTGATACTTTTTCTGTTAACTTCAATTGAACGTACGACAAACTTTTAAAAAAAAACATTGAATTTCAATAGTCTGAATACATAACTACATTTTTTGGATTTTTATAAAAAGTTGTGTAGTTGATCTACTCAATGAAATATTTGAATTCAACAGTTGGATTGAAGAAATATAATGCCGATATCGAGTTATAAGCGGAGTAAGTCAATGGAGACTTACTCCTGGAGTCAACGGATCCCTCCTATATATATATATATATATACTTCTCCAGCTAACCCTATTTTAATTCAAATAAATTGTTAAAAAAAAATCTCACCGCGATTCGCTATACAAATATTTAACACTATTATTGTTTTTATTTTAGGGCGCGGTCATGTTACCAAAAATGTTTGCATTTGATTTTCGTGTCCTTCAAAATTCCGGGTGATTGGATCCCCAAAGTTCTCTTTTAGTGTCTTCATTCTATAATAACAATTAAACAAAATTACAAAAATAAAATTCAAACAATTAGAAAAAAGAGACACTGAATAATTAAAGAGAATGACACTGTGAAGTTAAACGAAGCAATGTAATAAATATCTGGACAAAACTTAAAAGCATTTTCTATACATGCAGTTTTTACTTTTCCTCTCATAAAGATGTAGTTTTTTTAATTAAAATAAATTTTTCTTTCATTTTTTAAAATGAAAAAACACCAAAAACCAACTCTTTGTTAGTGGAATAGCAAAAACAGCATGTATGAAAATGCATGTAAGTTTTGTTCAGATATTTATTACATTGCTTCTTTTAACTTCACAATGTCCTTCTCTTTAATTATTCAGTGTCTCTTTTTTCTAATTGTTTGAATTTTATTTTTGTAATTTTGTTTAATTGTTATTATATCTCACCAACAAAACCCACCACTGGTTTCACAACAAATGAGTAATTTTATTGATTTATTCTATGGTTCAAATATGTGATTCTATTCTTTTTTTTTGTTGACAAATATGTGATTCTATTCTAATCTCATGTTGTTTTGAAATAGTTTGGATATGTAATGGATTTGTTTTGATTTATTCTATGGTTTAGGATTTTCATATATTAGGAAGCACTCACTACAATTCTATTTGCACTGTTTTTGTACACAACCGTAGAGTTTATGCTGGAGACAACTATGTTCATACAAGTCCACTTTTAAATCAGTGGTATGTTATGGCAGAAGAAATAGAATCTGGAAGAAACATACTATAATAGAAGAATTGTAATCAATTTACTTTTATAGTGAAGAATTGGTCTGTACTAGATTGTAAACTACAGATTTCTTGTACTCTTCTTGAATCATAATGAAATAATAAAGTAAGCATCTTGTATTTGATATAATAAAGTAAGCATAATACAAGACTGGTGTGTTGAGACAAAATCTTATTTTGATGTTTTAAAGATAACAAACATCCTTAATTAATTTTAACTTGATTTTGATCATTTTGTGATCTAACAAGTGCTTTTGAGTGATTTAATATTAGACAGATGCAATGAATTAATATCATTATGTTTCACTCATAAGAAAAGAATTAAAACAAGTTTTATGCAAAACTGCTCAAGAGAATGGTCTCAGACCATAGCAGAATGGTCTCCCAAAGCTCACGTGTTCATAGACATAATCACTTACTTAAGTCAACTTGATACAAGACAAGAATGAACTTTATTCATGACTTATTTAAAGATCACAACAGTAAGAATAAGTCATTTAAGGCAAGGAATCAATTTTGGTTCATGGACTTACTCTTTGAAGGGTCTTTAAGAATATCAAGATCACATTTTATGTCAAAGACTTTATGTTCTCCAAGAACATCATTAAAGAAGTAATCTAGACCAATAGAAACTCAACAACAAGGTACAAACAGCTTGCTAATGTATAGTAGCTGAACAAATTCAGAATTGCAAAGAATGAGTGGCTACATTCTCCCATAACAAGTGTCCTTCTTTACTATTCATTTGTACTTGCATGGACGACATGAATAGTTGCTCTATTACTCTATTATGGACATCAACAGCTGCAAGACAGCTTGCAACAGCTCTTTCATCTCGTTTGATCTTATCCCTTCTCATCTGAAGAATGGTCTCCAGAACCTGAGAGAACGGTCTCCCAGATTTTCTTCTAGAAGAAGCAAGCTGTCCTAGCTTTATTTCCACACATGGGAAAATACTTTACAACGTATATATCATCAGAAACAACTCATTACAGTTGGTACAAGGAATATCTCTGCCATCTTTGCAGATCCAATGTTAGAGACCACTAAAAGAATGGTCTCCAAAAGAATCTAAAGTACATATCTTATTGGACTGTTTTATTTCTTTCACAACGGCTATTTCTATACTCACAACAGACTTATTTGATGTCCAAGCAACAAGGGATCATCTCCATCTATAAATAGCACATTTGGTTCAACTTGAAGAGCAAGAGTTTCAAGCACAAAAGCATTCATACTTGTTTTATCTCACAAGCAATCAAGCTCTTCTTTTTCACTCATACTCCAAGCTCTCTCAAGAAATAGGATCTATATCTTAGTGAGTATTTTGAGTGTAATTCATTTGTAAGCTTCACAACCGGTTAGGTGTGTTAAAGCTTAGATCCAAAACTCTTGTTAATCTTTGTAAAGATTCACTCAAGTCAATTGGGTATAATTGTTTGAGTGTACCTTGTTAAGGTAGATCAGCTTGTGTTAAGCTGGAAGTATTTTGATCTTGATTTAGATCAAAGGAAGGATTATAATCTTGGTCTAGATTATAGTGGATAATCTCACGCAAGTGGGGACTGGAGTAGCCCATACTATTAAGGGGTGAACCAGGATAAGATTGTGTGTTTGATCTTTCTTCTCCTTACTCTTTTATCTTGAGCAAACACTTAACACACAACTCACTTACTTAAGTTATTTATTATTGTGTTTTGTGGAGAACGTTCTCTGAGCATCCTAACAATTTTATTGTTCAAAGTTTGTTACTAACCTTGCTTGCAGCTAAAATTTAAAAAGGTCACAATTCAAACCCCCCTTTCTTGTGACAAACCTTGTTACTTCAATTGGTATCAGAGCCTGGTTCTAGATCTAAGCATATAATAAGTGCTTGAGGAAAAGATTCAGGAAGGAAGTAATGTCGAAACCTGCAAAATTTATCTCTAAAGGAAGCTCATCAACTAGACCTCCTCTCTTTGAAGGAGATAATTATTATTACTGGAAAGACAAAATGGAATTGTTCCTAAGATCTCAAGACAACAACATGTGGGCAGTTGTTGAAGTTGGAGAATACACTCCACTGGTCAAAGACTCATTCACACCAAAGCCTCAGCTTGAATGGACAACTCAAGAATCTGACAGGGTGCTTCTAAACACTAAAGCTAAATTATTTCTTAAAAGTGTTTTGTGTAGGGAAGAATATGACATGATCATGGAGTGCAAGACGACTAAGGAAATATGGAATACCTTGCAAACTCATCATGAAGGAACCAGTCACATAAAGGAAACAAGAATTGATTTAGGGGTAAGGAAATTTGAGTTATTTGAAATGAATGAAAATGAAACCATAGACCAGATGTATGGAAGATTCACAGTTATTATAAATGAGTTAAACTCTCTTGGAAAGAAATATTCTTCACATGAAAGAATAAGAAAGTTACTTAGATGTTTACCAGAAGAATGGAAACATATAGTAACTGCAATAATTGTGGCAAAAGATCTTCATAAAATGGATCTGGAAGATCTTGTTAGATCTCTAAAAGCACACGAAGCAATTCTTCAAGAAAAGAAACCAGCAAAGAAAAAGATGACTGCTCTAGAATCACAAATAAATGAGAAATAAAAAATAGACACATCTTATGCTGAAGAAGATGTTATTCAACAAGATGATGAAGAAGAGCTGGCATTTCTCTCAAGAAGAATTCAAAAGCTAATGATGAGAAGAAATCAAATCAAAAAGTCATTCCCAGCAAAAAGAAATACTGAAACAGATTTGAGTGAAGTTACATGTTATGGTTGTAATCAAACTGGGCATTACAAAAATGAATGTCCATAGCAAAGACAAAAGAAACCGCCTTTCAAAAAATCTATGATGGCTACATGGGATGATCTAGAAGAATTACCAGAAAATGAAGAAGCAAATGTCTGTCTAATGGCTAGATCAGAAACTAATGAGGTAACTTTTGAACCTTGTGCATTATGTATAAAAACTGAACATCTCTTTGATAATCTTTTATATGATGCTCAAATCATAACTCAGAAAAATGATCAACTTAATGATAAGCTTGCCAAAATAACCAAAGAAAGAGATGAATATCAATCTGAGGTTATTGCATTAAAAGAACTTCTTAAAAAACAAAGTGAAAAATCAACACAAGAGGAAATAGAAAAACCTAAAGATGAATCCATTATTCAAAAAGAAAATCTTAGCTTAAAACAAAGTGTGCCTGCTTTAAAAAAGGATATATCAAAATTTATTACATCTACATAAACTTTTGAAAACATTGTAGGATCTCAACTAAGGTTTAGGGACAAAACTGGAGTAGGTTTTAAAACTTATCAAAATAAAAAATTATATAAAAATCTTTTTGCTCCTAAAAAAGAACAACAAACTAAAAAATTACTTTGTTCCTTCTGTCATAAACATGGTCATAGTAGATTCTTTTGCTTTAAAAGAAAATTCATTTTTCAAAGTAGAGAACAGTCTCAGAATGATCTCCATGGACATTTTCAAAATCATAACTCTTATAAGAGATCATCTTACAATCATAAGAAGATACACCTTATAAGGAATCTAACTCTCAAGGACCCAAAGCTATCTGGGTACCAAAAAACTTACTTAAATCAAATGCAGGAATGTCTATTGACAATCAAGAGAAAACCTTTATACTTGGACAGTGGCTGCTCAAGACATATGACTGGAGACAGACACAGCTTCCTATCCTTTGAGAAAAAGGATGGAGGATCAGTCACTTTTGGAAACAATGAAAAAGCTAGTATCAAAGGTAAATGTATGATTGGTAAAATTAACTCTGCAAAAATTGAAAATGTTCACTATGTTGAAGGTCTAGAACACAACTTAATTAGCATAAGTCAATTATGTGATAATGGTCTATAAGTCATTTTTAAAACTGACACCTATGAAATCAAGCAAATATCTTCTGGAAAAATTCTTTTTAATGGATCAAGAAAGAAAAATGTGTATGTTATATACTTGGATGAATTGCCTACTGAATCATGTTTTGTATCTCTTGAAAAAGATAAATGGATTTGGCACAAAAGGGCAGGTCATGTAAGTATGAGAACAATGGCAAAACTTTCTCAACTTGATTTAGTAAGAGGATTACCAAAGATAAGCTTTGACAAAGATAAATTATGTGAAAGTTGCACAAAAGTCAAAGAAGTAAAAAGTAGTTTTAAACCTAAAGAATTCCTCTCTACAAAGAGAACTTTTGAACTACTTCACATAGATTTATTTGGTCCAGTCAAAACTACAAGTCTAGGTGGTAAAAATTATGGTTTTGTTATTGTTGATGATTATTCTAGGTTCACATGAGTTTTATTTTTAAAACATAAAGATGAATCTTTTGAATCTTTTAAAAACTTTTGTAAGATGGTACAAAATAAGAAGGGTACCAATATTGTTTCAATAAGAAGTGATCATGGTGGGGAATTTGAAAACTCTCATTTTGAAACCTTCTTTAATGATAATGGTATGTCTCATAATTTTTCTTGTCCAAGAACTCCTCAACAAAATGGAGTTGTTGAAAGAAAAAATAGAACCTTACAAGAAATGGCAAGAACTATGATTGATGAATCAAATGTTGAAAAATATTTTTGGGCTGAAGTCATAAACACTGCTTGCTATATATTGAATAGAGTCTCTATTAGAAATTTTTTGAACAAAACTCCATATGAACTATGGAAGAATAGAAAGCCAAACATTTCCTATTTTAATATTTTTGGCTGCTGTTGCTATATCTTAAATATTAAAGACAATTTAGGAAAGTTTGATCCTAAATCATATAAAGGAATTTTCTTAGGTTACTCTCTAACCTCCAAAGCTTTTAGAAGAAAGTATGCATGTTAAATTTGATGAATTTGAAGATATGTCTTTAACAAAAGAAAAAGATGATGAAGATGAGGAAAGCTCATCAAAAGAAAAAGTTGTGGAAGATACACCACCTCCTCAAGAACCTCCTAAATCTTGGAGATTAGTAGATTATCACCCTCATGATCAGATCATAGGAGATACCACTGATGGTATAAGAACTAGAAGATCATTTCAAGTGGATGAAAATAATTTGGCAATGATCTCTCAAATTGAACCAAAATCCATTGAAGAAGCTATTATTGATGAATCATGGATTATGGCCATGAAAGAACTTCCACAATTTGAAAGAAATGAAGTATGGAAGCTAGTGCCAATGCCACAAGATCATTCTATCATTGGAACCAGATGGGTTTTTAGAAATAAAATGGATGAAGATGGAAAGGGAACTCGTAACAAAGCAAGACTTGTAACTCAAGGATACAACCAACAAGAAGGTATAGACTGTGATGAAACTTTTGCACCAGTGGCAAGGTTAGAAGCTATAAGAATCTTACTTGCATATGCATCACATAAATGTTTTAAACTTTTTCAAATGGATGTCAAAAGTGCTTTTTTAAATGGCTTTTTAAATGAAGAAGTTTGTGTGTATCAACCTTCTGGTTTCAAAGATGAACATAAACCTAATCATGTTTTTAAACTCACCAAAGCACTTTATGGACTAAAACAAACTCCAAGAGTTTGGTATGAAAGGTTGAGCACCTTTTTGCTTGACAATGGTTTTTCTAGAGGAAAAATTGATACAACACTTTTTAGAAAAACAAACAATCAAGATCTATTAATAGTTCAAGTGTATGTTGATGATATCATATTTGGTGCTACTAATGAACAAATGTGTGAAGAATTTTCAAAATTAATGCAAAGTGAATTTGAAATGAGCATGATGGGAGAACTTAGATTCTTTCTTGGATTGCAAATCAAGCAACAAGATAATGGAATCTTTATTAGTCAAGAAAAATATATCAAAGATCTTCTCAAGAAATATAACATGAATGAAGCAAAAGTTATGACCACTCCAATGCATCCTTCAACAAATTTAGATAAAGATGAAGGTGGTAACAATGTGTCTGAAAAAGAATATAGAGGAATGATTGGATCACTCCTATACTTGACTGCAAGTAGACCAGACATTGTTTTCTCAGTAGGTCTTTGTGCAAGATTTCAAACTTCTCCAAGAGAATCTCATCTTATAGCAGTCAAAAGAATTTTCAGATATTTGGTAGGAACACCAGATGTTGGTCTTTGGTACAAAAAAGGACCACATTTTGACTTAAAAGCTTATTGTGATGCTGATTATGCTGGTGATAAGCTTGAAAGAAAAAGCACAAGTGGTGCTTGTCCATTTCTTGGTGAAGCTCTTGTAAGTTGGTGTTGTAGAAAGCAAAATACCATAGCACTCTCAACAACTGAAGCAGAATATGTATCAGCTACAAATTGTTGTTCTCAAGTGATATGGATCAAAAATCAACTTGAAGATTTTTCTCTAAGGTACACAAATATTAAAATTATTTGTGATAATACAAGTGCTATAAATTTTTCAAAGAATCTCATTCAACATTCTAGATCAAAGCATATAGAAATTAAGCATCATTTCATTCGTGATCATGTTTGCAAAAAGGATGTTGAATTATTATTTGTTGATACTGAATATCAATTAGCTGATATTTTTAAAAAACCTTTAGTTGAGGATCGTTTTAATTTCATCAAAGAAAATTTGAAAATTATCAAAACTCCTTACTAAGTATTGTTGAGCAAAATCATGTGCTCAGAGAATGTCAAGAGAATGATCTTTCTCTCCGCGCCAAAAGAGAAATTAAAATGATCATATTTATCCCTAAGTAAATGTATGTTTTATTTAAATTGTTTTATTTAAAAATAATAATAAAACTCTTCTTCTTCCAAAACCATTTCTCTTCTCTCTCTCGCTGACAATACTCCTTCTCTCTCTCTTTGTCATAATTATTTTTTTAGTTTTCCTAAGTACAATTAGCCACTATTCAATGAGTACTAGCTAAAACCTAAACCTATCACCACATCTTTTCCTATTCTCTATATACTCTCTCAACTCTCTACTTAATCAACTACTCTCTCTCACAAAATTCTTCATCTTCACCGTAAAAACAACCAACTTTACTCTTCCAATATTCACCTACCAAACCCTCATTTTCCTTCAAAAATTTCTTTAATGGCTAGAGTAAAAGAAGTTGCTCGAAAATTCCTCCATGACAAGAATGCATCATCCTCCTCAGCTTCTCAATCTCCTAAACGCTCTCCATCTCCACCATCTCCTCCATCTCCTATCAATCACTCAGGTAACAAATCCTCCTCTGAAACCTCTTTTAAGTCATTGTCTGATCATGGAAATGACTTTGAAATTAATTTCTCACTTTCTGCTCAAACCAAACCTGTTGATCATGTCCAAAATGTGTCCAACACTGTTCATGGTACTGTAGAGATTGAACATGCAAAGCAATCTCCAGTCAAAATCCTTGACATTGGCCAAATCTATGTTGGAACCATTCCAATCACATGTCAACCTCTTGATATCCAACCTTTAAATGTTGAACATCCTCCTCAGGTTGAAACTCATAAAACCAAACCCTCTCCAGTTTCCAAAAAATCAAAGAAATCAAAATCTGTTGATTCTTCTAAGATTCGCAGATCAAATCGAATTGCTTCTGGTTGTAGTAGAAAACCAGTCATTGATACCAATGTCTACACAATCAGAGATGAGGACTCAGAAGATCCTCAATCTGACTCTCCACCAAAATCTGCTCCAAATGTCAAAACTTACTCAAGAAAATCTTTGCCAAAAACCTCACAAAGCTCTGGTCCATCTTCTAAAGAAGATGTTTTGGTTAAGAACCTCAAATAACCTATTCCATTGATTAACCAACACAGTTTGGAAAGTTTGAGTTTAGTTTTTAAAAAGATAGATATGTGGAAGAGATATTCAAACCTGAAAAATACTGTATTCGGTAATATTTGAGACTTGGCATTCCGTTCTCATGTGAATTAAGAGAGACTTTAAGTAATTCTTTGGCCTTGAAAGGCGAACTTGCCCAAGGCAGTCAACAATTGAAGGGGAAGCATTCATATATGAGATCAGGGATATAGTTTCACTTGCACTAGGACTTGCTTCGAATTTATGGGAATTTGTTGCTTTTAATACATCCAAAATTCTAAAGAATTCGAAGCTTTTGAAGGTCCTTAAAAGAACCAAGAGATGACATGGACACCGGTGTTAGAGCTCGGGATATCACATTGTTTGATGACATCCAAGACTGAATTATAGAAGGAAATACATCACGTGAAAATCCTTGAAAGCCGCATAAAGAAATATATCCAATGCTTTTTGACCTCACAATTGAAAAGGGAACTTTTGTTATAGCAGTCTTATCCGCAATCAAGGTTGTCAGCGAATCCATCTGCTCCAAGTCCTCTTCCAATTTATTAATCTTGGAACATCCTGAAAGAATCAAAGTTTCTAGAGATTTTAATTTATAGATGTTTTTCGGAAGTTTCCGAAGACCCTTGCAGTCTGTCAAATTTATCAGAATAAGTTTATGGAGAAATCCAATGCTATTGGAGACCTCAGACAAACTTGGACAGTCTTTGAATACCAGCTTTTCAAGATTAGGCAAGGATGAAAAGTCTGGGGTTTCCGTCAAATAAGGAGAATGACTAAGATTAAGAATTTTAGATTCGTTAGTATTTGCAAGAAAATAAAACCACAAGAGAATAGTAAGATAAGCTCAAAAAAATAGATTCGAATTTGGAGGAATGAATGACTATTTAACTAAGTGGGGGTCGGAACATGGATAGTCTTTCTAAGTATTCCCTCTAGTGATTTGATTACCCTCCATCTAATCTACTCCTTACTACATAATCTGAAGACTTTTTTTTTCTTTCCTAAAAGTGTATTATACACAAATTTAAGACCTAGACGAGACGATAAATTTAAATTTATTGCATGTTATTAAACAGAATTTATACCTTGCTCATATTCCATATTTGTTTGAGATTACTATATTTTAATTTGATGGGAACCAGACTTTCTTGCTTAAATTCTGCAGGAATGTTAGTTGATGGAAACCCATGCCAATACAACCACCTAAGATCTCCTGAAAGATATTTAAAACAAGCTCCACCCCAGAAAGTTGAAGCAATCTAAGTTTATTCATCTTCTTAAATGCTTTGGTCTTCACACAAATTGTATTTTTTCTTGGAAACTCCAAAGCAAGTCCCTTGACAAGTTCTGTACCATGAAATTGAAAAATCAGAGAAACAGTAAACAAATAGTTTAATTCTGTATGACATTTGAAACTCATAATTAGCAAAAACTAACCAATCATGAATGACACTAATTTTCACTATACTGGTGATAATTCAGAATACAAATGAATGTTAATAATTTATTCATCAATGTGTTGTTATCTTCCTCTGCTGTTGTATTTTTCAATAATACATAGATCATAGATGAAGTTCCATAATTACTAATTACCTTATTCTTTGATAATATATCAAACACTTCCTCACGGCGCCACAACCTACTGCGGTTCTCAGGATCAAATGGTGATTCCTCATAAACTATTTGTCTTCCCATGTCTCTCAACAAATCATGCATTCTAAGCTTGTTCCTACTGTCAAAAGTTACAAGGCTTCGCTCTACAAGGATTTTCATTCCAATATCAGCAAAAAATCCACATCCATTTAATATTTGTATTACATCATTTATATCCATCCCAATAAAGAAACAAGCAATATCAAGGAATATTTGTTTCTCTGTAACATCTTTTAAACCATCAAAGCTTACTACAAGCTTTTTCTGTACTTGATCATGGGGAATACATTTGAGTTTCTCCAAAACTTTCTGCCACTCTGTTAGTTCACAGTCAGACAAATAGGACCCAATGACTTCAAGTGCTAATGGCAATCTCCTAGAATAAGCAACCACATCTTTTGAATGTGTAGCAAACTCTTCTGCTGGACTTGGTTGCTTGAATGCATGCCAACTGAATAGCTCAAGAGATTCACTTTCGTTCATTTCTTCTATTGTATACACTTGATCAACTCCACACGATCTAAGAAGATGGAGATCTCTTGTTGTAATGGTTATTCTACTCCCCGGACCAAACCATTTGCGGCTTCCACACAAAGCCTTTAGTTGGTCCAATTCATTCACGTCATCAAGCACAAGAAATATCCTAAATTGGGAAAGTCTTTCCTTCAATATATTTTTCCCCGATTCAGTGTTACGTATCTTAAATGATGTTGTCATGTAAACATCAGAAAGTACCTGTTGCTGTAGCAAAACTAGATTAATATTTGTTTCCCTAAATTCCCTTATATTCAGAAGGAAGCTCCTTCGCTCAAATTGGCTCCCAATTTATAGATGGCTTTGGCAATGGTTGTTTTACCCGTACCCCCCATTCCCCATATTCCAAGAAGTAAAACATCTTCTGATTTTTGGATGTTTAGTAGCTTAGTCACAGCTTCCACACGAGATTCTACACCCACTGGATGTTCAGCAACGAATAACTCTGTCCTATCTAGCAAACGGGTGACATGTTCAACAATATTCTTGATATCAGCACTTTCATTCCTATAAAATATAAACCAATGATAAGGTGCGCAATCAATTGTATGTGTATATATAAGCATGAGCACTCTCCAACATATGCTTCTGCCAAAAGAGGGAGAATTTTATGTTCATAATTTTAAAAGAATAAATTCCATTAAATAGGAAATGAAAGAGAAACACAAGAATTGGTAAACTAGAAATTTGTTGTCACTTATTAGAAGTTGAGTTAATCAAGTTTTGCATGACTGAGTATAAATGTTAAGTACAAAGTATAAGATCTCTAGCAAGTGTATAAGTTCACATGCATGTTCTGATATAATTAGTTGTGTTATAATAAAGGATCAATATTAAGCCTTATATATTCTTCATCTACATAATTTTACTGTAATATAGTCATATTTGGTCTGCAAATCCTTACAGTAAAAAATGTGAAGAATAAAAGATTAGGAGAAATTTGAGATAAAGATTCATGGCTTAAACAAACTACTCGTCAACAATTCTAGAAATGCCAAATGGAGCATTTAGGAAAACCTATCTATCGGGGGATTCCTAGAGATCGATTCAATATATATATATATATATGTCCTCTTTTAATGATGTATGTAAAACAGAAGTTAATTCATATATGTTCATAATCACATAGATTTTTTTTTCATTTACCATACTTATCAGAATCATGTTCTAAATATTTTTTGCTCAGAAAAATAAATAAGAACTGTGTTATTTTTAGTTTAGAACCTACTCAAAATAGCTTTCAATTGCAATCAAATTTCAGATTTGTAATTATTTTCAACAACTTCAATAAGTCTTGAAATTTTTTAAAAGAAATTGATTTTTAAATATACCATCAAGGCCTAAGAAATTTGAAGTATGACGAACAATATTCTGAAAGACAAAAATAGATAAAATAAAAAAATATATAACCTTTCTGGATCTATGAGTACAAATCCTGCTATGCCACTAATATCAAGGAGATCTCTTTTCCAAATACTCTTTCTGGATTCAGCCACTGAGATTCTTGATATAAGTTCTTTAAAAGCTTTCCCAAACAGACCTTCCTGACGACGTACTTCTGAGGGATCTACCTCATAGAATACTGGCACAACCACCAAACCCTTCATTCTATCAATTTCCATGATTTTCTCCAACTCTAGCATACACCATCTTGAATTAGCATAATTTGTAGACAAAACAACAATAGAAATTCTAGATCGTCCAATTGCTTGCAACAGTGATATTGAGATACAATCTCCCTTTTGAATTTCGTCATCATCTCTAAAGGTCTAAATCCCTGCATTTTGAAGAGAGGAATAGAGATGTGACATGAACTTTGCACGACTGTCTTCCCCTCTGAAACTCAAGAACACGTCGTACATCTTTGGCTGAAATATCAAAGAAAAGAAAATCATAGTTTAGACATATGGTTGCTTATACTCTTTATGCCACTGATACATAATCAACTATAAGGTTACCGGTAATTTATTTTGTTTCTAATTTTCAATTCACAGTCATACTAATTAACTTCGGACGTTCTTGTGAATGTTATGAAACCAAGAAGCCATACATTGGTCATACTAATTTTGTTACACACACATACACTACCGTGGCTTCCTTTGATTCCCTTTTAATGATATCCTTTGCCATGGCTTGTAGAAGAACATGCATTTGAAGCCTGTTATTCTCGTCAATGGTTACAAAGCTCTTGTCTTCAAGGAGACTTATTTGAAGAATTGCTGATTGTGTTGACCTATTTAATGTTTGAAGTACATCATTTTGGTTCATCCCAATAAAGAAACGTGCTATATCAAAGAATATTTTGGTTCACACTCAAATCACAATATAAGAAAACAAAATGCATGCAATGGCCAAGAGTATTTACAAAAAAGGTGCAAAAATATCGGTTTTCTAATCATTTTGAATGTTAAGAGAATAACATGTATGTAGCAACATATTAAAATTTTCGTAAGTTTAGAGGTAGTTCATAGACTTGATGAACAATATGTTGTATCTCAAAATATCAAGTTAGCGAATTGTAAAATAAAAAACACAATTCATAAGAAATGAGCCAAAAATCAAATCACATTTCCACAATGTGTAGATATAGAGCTATAAAATAAGACCTGAAACTGATGGCAGGTAAAATGAGGGTATTCAGACAGAGACAATATTGTCATGAAAGTGTTTGCTAGTGAACAGAAATAACTAGCAAGAATCAAAATTGGACAAACCAATTAAATGGAAATAACAACTCCATTCTTCATTTTATTCATTTCAACCATATCAAAGGCAACTTCCCAATTTGTTGATATTGAACAATCAGGGTGATCACAATATTAGTTTGTGTGCAAAATCACTAAACCTTACATTAGAGCATCAGATTCAAGGATATCCTCCAGCTGATGCAAGAGATCCGTAGACTTTCCATAAGAATTAGATTCGTCGCTCATGTTTTCTGTTTTGACTGATGCAACAAGCCACAACTTCAAAAAACAATGGAAGGAATCAATTTCGGAAGAGGGAAATAAATTTTTTATTTAAAAATGAAGTAAAATCAAATAAAAATAAGCACACAAGAGAGGAAGTAAGATAAGGACTTCATTGTGCAACTATATTCTAGCACATCCTATAGGAACAAGAAAAGAATCTCACACTCCTGCATAACATATTTAAACCAGAATTTCAGGAACATTTTGTGTAGATTTCTCACAATATCTTTCATTAATTAAAAAAAGCAAATTAAACTCATGAGTTATCAAGTAAGTACATATCTATAACAGAAGTAGTATAACACTCAAATTAAATTGTCTAGAATTTTTAATGGGACATACATAACTGATACAGGATACATATACATAGATCCAATGCAATTGATGGAATATTATAACTGTACACTTTAAGTGCATTTGATCAACTGAAAACTATAGATTATAATATTTGAATAATTATTACTATCCTAAGAATTCTCTTGCTATTTCTTTACAGAATTTGTCTATAAAACCCAACTTTGATTATCATGTTAATCCCCTAAACCTATGAAATAAATCTAAACCTTAACAAAGGACTTATTATGACGAAAGGTCACAATGCAGCTTATATTTTACTAGTCTTAGACTTTTAGTAGCCGAACAACAAGTATTTTTTTTTTTGGTTGGTAGACGAAATGGCAAAGCCATTGAAAACTCACACACACAAAGTGGAGTGACCAGGGATCGAACCCCGGTCATGACGTCTGACACTAGCAATTTCGGTATTTCTACCATTTGAGCTAGGATTTGTGGACGGAACAACAAGTATTTAATTCACGGCTATTCTATATTTACATTTTTTACCTTAGATGTAATTTACTCTCCTAATCCTATAAATTAGAATAGAATTAAGTCCTAGTTACTACTTTTAATTTTCTATGTGCCATTCCTGCATAATAACTACAGCACCAGTCCAATTTCAAACCTATATCTATCAATATACTCATTTTAAGTCATAGGTGGAGGTCCTTGATTTAACATTGATTATATCATATGACAACAAGGGAAAAGTTAGAGTTCAGCACATGTTATTTATCCTAGTTAACCATTAACTCTCTTAAGCCCATAAGCTTATGATAGGCTTAGCATTGGACTTTATTTACTATATATGGGGAGATTCCAAATGCTATATATGAATGTCTTTAATTTTTTGTAACGGGACTGATGCTGCACTAAACAGCCCCTAAAATTAAATTTCACTAATTCTAATTTCCTGTCATTTAGGATAAGTTCTATAACTAATTATAAATACTACTCACATATTTTCTATTTCACTAAACTAATTTAACATTGGGGAATGATTCATGAGGAGTAAAAAGGGGGAATTTACTTGTACTCCAAACATACCCAATTCTAAAGTCAAACCAAATTCATTCTATCCTAACTAAAATTAGGGCCTAAAAAGGAACTCACCTGAGTAATTTGTTGAGAGTAAGAATTGATGGAAAAAGGGGATTTCAAGCTTCTCTAAATTCCTCTAAATTTGGATTGTGCCTTGATTCCTTCAAAAATTGAGCAATAATTTCACACATGTAAGGCTTCAATCAAGACGAATGGAAGGAATTGGAAGTTTGGTCATGGGGGGTTTTGACGAGAGAGAGACAGAGAGAGAGAGAGAGATATTATGAATATGCACCACGAACCAATCGTCAGTTGGTTTAGTAATAATTGACACTGAACTTGGTAGAGAATACTACGGTTCGATCCCCACAACTGCGATCGAAAGGGACTAAAATCACTTGATGTCAAAACTTACCCCTGAATCAGATTAGGCATTCCAGTGGTGGTGAAAACCAAAAAAAAAAAAGCACCAACTAACAAAATGCTAGAGAACTGTGTGGTTAACTTATAAGTTTTTTGTTTTTCATTCTCACTCACTATCAGATGCTGAATTAAGGCGTATCACAACCAAGCTGAATTAATCACAAAGCTGTTTTTGAATCAGATTGGACCACAATTCTTATATAACTCTCAGCCCAAGCTATTTTCCAACCATGAAAAATTGGCCATAGCTCAACCATCACAACTTATTATAGTAGCCATGAAAAAATGGCTATCCCAAGCAACTAAGTGGAATTTCAATTTGTTGCTTTGAACAGAGTCCCTAAATGAAGCCATCTTTTATCAATTTCTTCACAAACAATTTTCAGAATCATCTACTGTAAAACCATCTTTAAAGACTTAAATGTGTTTTGCGGTCAACGATTTCATTTAAACAACTTGGCACATATATAGTGTGAAACACTGTTTAAAAAGTCAATGATGGAAAGAGAGGAGCATGTGTGCACGCACACAGTGTATTAGTAGTATTCATGAAAATATTGTAGTGGCGCATGGAATGGTGCACAGTCTGAATCGTATGCAAAGTAAGCAAGGCTATTTTGTAATAAAGCGAGCACGGGGTAAAAAATAATTCCCATCATATAGTGCATCAAAATCCCAAAAATAAGTTCAAATTTTGAATTTAACAAAATCTTGCACCCAACTCAACAGAATACATTTTTCATTACATATTCATACTTTCTTATGAGATTAATTGCACTAACCAGAACAGTATATAGATTACACCATAAGGCTGTTCACAATTTTTTTTGGATATTTCAATCAACTATCTTCATCTACAAGGATAATTGAATCATTGCCAACCCCGTGGTCCATAAGAGATGACGCATCATTGTCAAGTAGCAAGGGCAATGGAGATCCCTGAAAATTCAAATCCATGAAACAAATAATTTCACTCACAAGTTTGTTTCTTAGCATCCAGTTTGAAACTCTGCATCAATGGAGGCATATTAAAACTGATTTTTAAGATTGTCCTAATGTTGTTGCTTCCCCTCAATAAAATTTGAAGCAAACAACCGCGATAATAAATAGCATAGTTTATTCTTAAAATAGAAGCACACCTCTTCTTGAAGAAATAGTTTTAGCTTCATGGACTTGAGCTTAAAAAAGCTTTCACATAGAAATTTTAGCTTGCCAACCTGAGAAAAAACAAAGTAATCAGAAGGATTGTTTAAAAGTCTGGATAGACCCGAAATCTCGACATTATATTACAGAAAGGTATTGATATTTAACTGTAGTTGTTGCTGGTAGCTTCTTTGTCATTGGTTGTTTCTCACCCATGGATGCTCCAACACACTTCAGAGTGATAGCTGCATTAATCTCTATTCAAGTTAATTAAACTATTGCAAGTTCAGAAAAAGAAGCTGATGAACAAAATTAGCATCGAGTCCATACACAAGAATCCTGAGCTGATTGCTTGTGGGCCACCAGTTGCTCCAATCAAAGGCTTTTGATCCTCAATTCCATAAAAATTCTTAAGCTCGGAAAACCTGTAATATAGTGCATCAGTAGATCCACAAACCAATTGCAATACGAGGTAGAAATTGTTTGATATTCCCATCTAGATCCCAGTTTCAATTTTCGAAATCATTTCAAAAATGGAAATGCCCTCAACATTTAGGTCCATCTGATTCAATATATAAGAAAGGTATGCTGCAATTTATTGGGAAAAACTGAACATTTAGGTCCACCTGATTCAATATATAAGAAAGGTATGCTGCAATTTATTGGGAAAAACTGAAGTCCCGCATAGAATAAAGATAAGGCCTCAAATGAACTTGATGTGTCTCTCATATGTAATGCCTGAGAACTTAAGGTGTGAAACCTAGGTTTTTACTTTTCCTCTTTATTCTATGACTTATATTGTTTGAATTCCCAGTAATTCGCTAGACTCGACATCTTAAACAAAATTGTACACCCTTTGAACTATTCTTATATATTTGTTCTTAGTTGGAGGAGATATAAGTTTGCCTTGGTGGTTGGATTGTGAGAGTTAAGGATTCAAGTGATAAGGAGGGAGAGACTTTGATCCTTGCCTCCAATATAATACTAATTTCAGTGATTCAAGCGATGATCCAAGTTCATAAACAATCGATGGCAATTGGAACAATGCATCATGGTCACCCAAATTGTCCTCGTCCCAATTTTGATCGGAGAAATCAAGCTTCAAATCTCTCACCCCGTGTTGCATTGCGAAAGCAACACAACGTTCAACTATGTCCCTACAAGTTTGACGGTTTGAAACTGTGAGTGAGAATTTGTTAATGTCGCTGTTAGTGAAGTGTTCAATCCCATTTTTGATGAAGTTGATGAAAACTTTTCTTTGTTCTTGTTGGATGGATATGCAAAAAAGTTTTCATCAACTTCCGATGAAATCAAACAAGAACAAAGAAAGTTTTCATCAACTTCATCAAAAATGGGATTGAACACTTCACTAACAGCGACATTAACAAATTCTAACTCACGGTTTCAAACCCTCAAACTTGTAGGGACATAGTTGAACGTTGTGTTGCTTTTGCAATGCAACGCGGGGTGAGAGATTTGAAGCTTGATTTCTCCGATCCAAAATGGGACGAGGACAATTTGGGTGACCATGATGCATTGTTCCAATTGCCATCGATTGTTTATGAACTTGGATCATCGCTTGAATCACTGAAATTAGTATTATATTGGAGATATGTCAAAACCCAGAGTTACTGATTTATGAACAGCATTTTCATCCAGCTTTCTCCAGCAAATCACAAATTCACAGCACATACTGAACATAGATCATAGAGAAAGGTCCCAACAACCGGTCACTTGCATATAATTTACCTGGGGTGCTGTTTGATTTCTTCAGGACTGGCATGCAACCTTGAGATCACAAGCCGAACATACCTGAATAATAATTATAAATAAAACATAAGATGATAGAGTTAAAGATAGAGCCAAAGATGGTCCCTAAAACCTTTCCTCTTTTACAAGGATATTTGATTGAATGTAAATGGCCAAAATGGCAAAAACAATGATATACAGGATATGACCAGCATTGACAAGGAGAGGTATCCAAGTAATGACCAGCCAATCAGCCACCCAAGAAAGAAGTATGAGGAAATTTATTCAGTTCAACTATACATATATTAAATGCCACAACTAAATGATCAGGAAAAACAGGAGCAACACAAAAGTCCAATACAATGAAGTTAAGAGCACTACTAAACAATTATAAAGTAAAACCCTTGACAAACAATACACAGAATAAATCATCTTAAAGGATGTTTCAGTGGCTTATCACGTATTTACAGAACATAGTTTTGAGAAGAACGTGCCTGATCTCAGAGTCCTTCCTTTCACGAGAGGTAATCTGAAAGGTTAATTAGGAGTAAGTCCATTACATTTGGTAAAAGAGTATATAAAAGGTGCACATAAGCAATGGAGAGATCTTTCATCATACCTCACTCCCATTTAATATCTGAATTTCTGCTAAACGAGCGATCAAAACAAATCTTGGAACCCCACCTTTCGTAGCATCAGTTATTGGGTTCCCAGAAAGCCTGATATCCTTTATTGTTATCAAAGATATACAATTAGAATATAATCTAGCTACCATAAGTAAGGATACACTAGCAAAATAAAATAGTAAAAAGGAAAACAGAGGAGAGAATAAGAAAAACAAAGGACAGAATAGTCTCTGTAGTGTCAGTAATGACATAGGGAAACAAGTAGTTCAAAACAGACTATTTACTTTCTCAGAGGAAACTTGTAAAAGAAAAGAAGTTTCAATGTTAGATAATCAGATAGATTAGAAGTTATGGTTTCTTTGTATGTCTTTTATCGAATCCTGGTTATTATTTCTACTTTTTTGCTCTTTTAAGAGGGTATCCAATCCGCTTATGTTGTTGTTCAGTATTGTCAAACATAGAGTATAGTGAAGGATTGTTAAAAAAAGAGTATAGTGAAATAATATGATATGCATAAACATCATGTCTTTTTTATTCTCAATTTAATCACTAAACCAGAAGAAAATCTGCAAGCAAAAATTCAGTTCGGGCAAAAATTATAACATGTGAATTGTGGTGAGTAATATACAACGGAAAGAAAAAAAAATCAATATAGTGTAGCACAAGTGGTAGATGCTTGGAACCCTTAACTACTTAGTCCAGGGTTCGATCCATGATCGGTGAGCATGGAAAAATTTGGGAGAGGTCAAACCCCTTAAATGGATCTCATTTACCTCAAAGGATAGACATATACAAAACAGCATCCATGCCATGCATAATCATGAATTAAAATAAATAGGCAGCATAATTCATAATTCACAGTATAAACCTTACCACCAAGTTAGGAAACAAATTTAACGAGTCAACAGAGGCTAGATCACTAATGTTGTTGTCACCTGTATGATAATTGAAAGCCTTAAAGTCAGCACATAGCCACAGTTGACATTTTGTTTCAATATGATGATCTTATCAAGAGGATAGCATTAGATTACCCAACAGAAGGCAGCGCAAATTTTGAAACGGCTTGCAGGAAGTAACTTCGGATTCATAATACTGGCAACCATTATCAGGATAAAAGAGAGAACTCAAACAATTCTTGTTCAAATAAAGCTGCTCCAAACTGAAACAAAACATAATAATTTCAAAAGTTTATCGATTGAACATACTTTAAAACAAATCTATCCAACGGCACAGGCATTTTTCTAGGGGAGGAAAATTATATAAGTAGTTAATCCCGGATCGCGGAGCGGAGCGGCCAGCCCCAAAACTGTGATAGCGGCATCCCGGATAGCGGGATGGCCGGGATGCCGCTGTTTCATTTTTTTTATTTTAATTACATAAATAATATTATAAACATATAATTAATGTAAAATTAAACAAACATCTCAAAATCCATAAAACATTCATAAATCAAAATTTCAAAACACAATTCTCAAGTCTTCAACACGATGAGACAAAGCTTTGGATCGATGAGAGAAGAGGTAGAGTACGATAATAGGATGATACAATGGTGAGAATCAAGTTGCGGCTAGGGTTAAGTGGGTTAGTAACAATTTTAAAGGTAAAAAACCAATTTTAGCCTTACTAGAATGAGTCGGATTTCAAAAATACTCTTTAAAACCCATGAGTATAAAATCCCAGTCCTGACCCGGGATGGACAGCCGTGACCCGCTCCGGTCCACCGGGATCCACCGAGAACCTTACCTGCGCCGCTCCAACCCTACCCATCCCAGCAGGGCTCCGCGCCGCTCCACCGGGATCGATAACAAACAAGAGACTAAGATACAATTACTACTTCTAGTGATACAGATACAGCATGTGATTTGACAACATTTCACTTTAATTATATAATAACTACACTATCATGCTGAAGTTGAATATTTGCAATAAGTGTTAACAAAAACTATAAGAAGAAACACAATAGAGTGAAATGTATTTCATTGATTTGATTATTTTCTCTCTACATTGCATCAATTTATAGACTGAACTAGGACTCTAAAAAAGGAAAACGATTATGCTAATCATGACAGAAATTAAATGGAGATTATTCTGTGATCTCCCTATGCCTTAACTCTCTCTATATACATAGTTATATCCTAATTTAGAATATTCCTACTTGATGACACAATAATAATATTAATTACATAGAATTGACTTTCAACAGAAACAATAATTGAGTGACTAAAATGTCAAGTGATATTAGATTAAGTAATGAGCAGAGAAGTGTTTCAAAAAAAAAGTAATGAGCAGAAAAATTAAGTTCAATCCACATGGATGCAGATTTTATTATTGATGTGCGTAAAAGTTAAAATGACATCATTCTAAACTAAAGTTGGGACTGCATTACAGAACTAGAGAAAAATTGTCTTTACCAACCATCTTAGCTGAGAAAGCTTCATGATTTCACTCCACTCCGCTATACAATTATCTTCCAAATTCAACAGTCGCAGAGAATCAAATCCCTGAACCATAGAGGATGACACGGGCTGAACAGAAAAAGGAAAATTAGACGGCTTAAAATTGTCTATGATTTATTTTATTAAGTTGATAAGAAGTAGTGGAGCTACATAAACATGAAAATGAAAACCTAAATACAAACCTATCATATTAACTAAGTTCCTATATTTTTAATGTCAAAATGCGAAAGCATAGCATATCCAAGCCAGTGTCAGAAAAGAGAATACACATTTAATAAAGCATCCCAAATCCCAAATATAACTGCCATAATTAGATACATTTTTTATCCCCTGTTAAAAAAGATACTTTTGAGAGAAAGGCGTAAGATAATAGGATGAGAACTGCCATAATTAGATACATTTTTTATCCCCTGTTAAAAAAGATACTTTTGAGAGAAAGGCGTAAGATAATAGGATGAGAACTGCCATAATTAGATACATTTTTTATCCCCTGTTAAAAAAGATACTTTTGAGAGAAAGGCGTAAGATAATAGGATGAGAACTAATGAAGACTGTGTCAACAATGTTATTCCGTACTTAGGCTTCCATTGTACCGCCATCACTTAAAAATCCAAATCCCAAATATAACTGCCATAATTAGATACATATTTTATCCCCTGTTAAAAAAGATACTTTTGAGAGAAAGGCGTAAGATAATAGGATGAGAACTAATGAAGACTGTGTCAACAATGTTATTCCGTACTTAGGCTTCCATTGTACCGCCATCACTTAAAAATCCACCAGAGTGGTGCACCCATGTTGGTAGATTTTTTTTCTGCATTTTGCTTTATTTTAAATGGAAGTGAGGGGAAGGAGGAAATCATTTTCTTATGTGCCCCAAATAGAGCATCAGAAGTTCAAGCTCAGAGGTACTTGAAGGTATCACTAGTTTCCGTTGTTTATTAAACTGCTCTCTAAGTAAGCCAGCATACTTAGGGGAGGACATCTGAGCCTACAGCTACAAACATATTTAACAAGAATGTTGTTATTGAACCAAATATAACATACCAGTATTCTGCTTATATTGTTTCCCATAATATGTAGCTCTTCAATTGTGGTCAATGACTGTCTAAGCAGTTCAACCTGTCCAGTTACAAAGGCAATTTTAGCAATTCCTAATGAAACGTGAATGAAATCTAAGCAAGATACATTTGTTGAGAAAAGACATAGAATAAAACCTGCTCCCAATCTACACCGGTATTGTTTAAAACTAGAACACGGATGCTTTTCAGTAATGGAAGCTCGGATTTATATGGTGACATTGAGTTGTAGGATAAGTTGAGAGCCTTTAGAGCAGGTAACTGCTCAAAAATGAAACCGACATCCTGCAAAAAAGTTATGACAATAGATTAACTAGAAATTACTTTGATCAATCACTAAAAACATGGTGGGCCATGCAAAATGGCATGACGAAAAATAAGCACACTCAAAGCTGCAGCAGTGGCCAGGAGAGAATAGTAGACAAAACCTAGTTGCATTGCAGAACATACCTTCCACTCGGATAGAAGGTTCCCGGACAGATCAAGTTCTTTTATATCTATTAACAGAAAAAGTATAGTTTCAAAACATGGACTTTGCATCAACAACAAAAAACCGAGAATAATTTACCTATATTCATAATGCCTTAGAGTTAGAGGATAAAACCAGATATCAAAGTTTCTAATTGTAACTTCAAGTAAAAGCATCTTAACCATGGTTTTAAAATTAAAGTCCGCGTCCACAATCTGTACTGCGACATAACAGTTTTTATGTCACCAAAATTGCAAGCAACTGCAATTGAGAACTTACAGCCGAATTTGGCCGCAATTTCCACAGTATGAAGGATCGTGACCACAATCGTTACCACGACCTCTATTTAAAACCCTTATCTTAACCCAAGTAAAAACAACCAATTCGGTAATAGTACAACAATTTTATTAACCCTCCCCACAAAAACAAAAACCAATGCCAGTAGTTTGATGATTGATGTTTCATTTATCTTTACATAAGCAATTATAAGCAAATAAATGGGAGTGTTATAGAGTTAAGCTTACTCGGCACAGTAGTACTAAGTTCACATGGAATTCCAGGGGAACTAACACCCATATATGCTAATGATGCATTTGTCAACTCCTCAAATCGACTCAGCTTATCATTAATTTCCCTTGTACCTAATAATTCAATGGAAACTTTCTTGTTGCTAGTTGAAAGAACATACATTTCCTCTGCAAAAATAAAATAAAATCATACATTACTTCCAAGTACCCAGAATATATATAAACATACATAAATAGAATTTAATTTAGTCCCATAGTAGAGTACAACTCGGATGGTAAAAAGTTGCACGACATTTCATATGATGGGACGCGGGTTCAAACCCACAATTCTCCACTTCTCATCACTTAGGCTTTTTTGGCAATGCAAAATTTTGAGATTATGGCATATGAGTTTATAAGCTCAAACTCCTAATTTTACTAAACACTACACATTCAATCAGCTAGTTTATCCGCTATGGGCTATAAGCTCATTCCTAAGCTATAACCTATAAACTTGTCTACTATAAGCTAGCGTATAGTTATCCGCTATTTTTTTGCCAAACAGAACTTAGGGCCCGTTTGGATTGTCTTATTTTTGAGATTATGCGAAATAGCTTATTCAAATCATAATAAAAAAAACATAAAAATACAATTTTTGTCGGTAAAAATTTATGAATTAACATAAAAGTTTATTTATTTGCATAAACTATTTCCATAAGCTCAAAAATAAGTCAATGAGCTCAAAAAAGATAAAGTGAGAGATAAACTGACCCTCTTCATCTTTAGTAGAGTTACTTCGATATCTTTTTTCAAGAGCTTGAAGCAATGAAATCCCTTTACAAAGATTCTTAGGACGAACAAATGAACCTGATTTTTCAGACTTAGCATGAAAATACCGAACATTATTGATGGATCCATCATGTTTTCCTCCACCATAATCCCAATCAATTCCAACCCATGTATCTGAATAGCCTTCTACATTTCCCACATACTTAACTGTGCCAATTCTTGTTGAATCACCAGATGAATGTACTCGTTGGCCTACATTGAATTCGTTTGTTTGATTTGGAGAATCTTCCATTTTACAAAGCAAGAAGGTGGTAGAACACAATCTACTAACACGTTAATGGCGTGACAATTGCAGACTCAAACAGTAACCCTAGATTTGAGATAGTAGTTACAAATGTTGAATCTTAAAACGAAAATGAACAAACTTTCTATCCAGAAATCTTCAAGTTTACAAATGTATCTTTGTTTGGATGAAGAATTTATCTAACATGCATAAATAAAATGGCCTTGCACCACCCACAAGTGTCTTTTACACCATTTGATATGATGATAAAATTTATTTATGGATCCAATAATGAAAACTAACTTGTGTATAATGTAAGATTTGTCTCACTTGTGTATCATATAATTGGCTCAATTGCTCAAACAATTCAAGTAAACAAGTTGAGATACATATACTTCATTGTTTTTAACTCTCATATATATTTTTCTAGAGGCATGCCATTGAAGATGAAAGATCTGAATTTGAGACTGTTTTGCAGAATAAATGGTGGAAAAATACCCACTAGTGGTCTTATTACTTTAAAATCCAGTACGAGTGGAATGACGATAACAACCATATAATAATAAGTAAAAGAAGAATACATAAAAATGATAAATTATATTGTTAAAAAAAACTATTTTTTCTATAAAAAAAAGAGACTACTTTGATGAATGAAATAAGTTATTTGTTATAAGAAAAAAGAAGACAATATACACTAAATAATTTTTTTTAGTTAAATAAAGAGAACAATATATATTATACTCCTTTTATTCATTTGATATATTGATTATAATAATCAATGGGTGAGATTGAAGAAGGGGAGCCTATTACTCACTTTTTTGGGATATCGTTTAATTCAAAAAATTGTTCAGTTAGATTTTTTTTGGTGTGAATTGTTGTGGGTTCAGCTGTATGTAATAAAATTGGACCATAAACTCAGTTTACATACATACATACATATATGAGTTCTTCTTCTCCACCCCCGAGATACGCAGCCCCTTATATTTTGAATTTACCCTTCTCGCTACTTAGAAAGCAAGCGTGTAAATAGCAAAAATTGAGGGTAAAAGAGTTAGCTTTCTAGATAGCAAACTGCAGAATGAGTTCGCATTCTAGGATGCGAACCTTATAAAAATCAATTTTTTTGTTGTCCTCTTCACCCTTAAGGTACACTAGTTAAAGTGTAAAAATGTAAACTGAGTTTGCACTCTAAATAGCAATTTCTAACCCTAATCCCCAAATATTTTTTATATGTAAAAACAAACCAATAAAATTTCATGTGACCAAATCTTCTTGTTCGACCAAGATCCCCTTCTTCACTGAACACCATCGGTATTGTCAACCATGAACAATTTCGTCCCCAACTTTTGAAAAAAGCAATCGTGGGCTTGAAGGAATTTTCATGGGTTGGATGAATTTATGAGTTCCGAGCTTTTCTTTAAATCGATGGTTCTCCATTTGTTAAGCTTCTAATTTCTTTAATGAATCTATGATAAAAACGGATCTGGATGGAGAGATGGTAACTTTGTGATGATGGAGTCTGATGATTAACCACAGTTCCACTGTGGCTAAACATGATAGCTCGAGTTTGGATGGACTCCGACACTATAAGTGTAGAAAAGTGAGGAATTTGAAGTTTGGACTCCAACCACTCATATAATATTTCTATAAGCTACCACCTAAGCTACTTTGACAGAAGCCCAAACCTTGCATTTCTTTGTCGAATAAATTCTTAAATCTATTTTTTGTGTGTGTTAATACCGAGTATATAGTAATTTGGAATTCGGACGAGAGATAAATAAAACATGGTCAATAACTATTTCTCCCGCAAATTAACCTCAAGTTCTCCCGAATAATCCGTTTTAAAAGAAATTCATTAATCACTTGAGTTTGATCACTTACTGATCTGTAAGGACCTGGTTTTACTATAAAATTAATAAAAAGTAAAAACAATTCGATCTTCCAAGAGTGAGGTAAAATAGAGAATATATAAAGCCATGTACTTACACCATGGGCAGGAGCCCCCACTTCAATTTTAATTTTTTATTATTATGTACTACTAGTAATATGTATATCTACCTAGCAATGCATATATTTAAATATTATTTTTTTTGAAAAAATATGTATATATTATTTTATTTTTTTGGTAAATTAGATGTATTTAATTACCACAATAACAATTGGCCTTACACTCGTTGTGGCTTCCTAGACGAATCATTCTTTCATTGCATTTGGGATTGTGAGTTATCTTGTAGTCTTTGGAACCACATTGGTTTTCACAATTAGAATTTCTTCTCAAATATGGATGTGTACGATTGGCTCAAGTTAGGTGCCACAGGTTCACGTCTCATTTTCTCGGCTGATGTATGGTGGTCTTTGAGACACCACAACCCAATGTGCTTGAACAATGAGACTTGGTCATTAAGTAGACTCTCCTTTAACATCCAAGCTATGGTCGAAACCTACAGACATTGTTTCTCACCTGCTTCTAAAGACGGGTTAGTTGATAGATATATCAAGTGGAACAATAAGAACTATTTTTGTGTCATTCTTAATGTGGATGAAAGTTGTCTCGGTTCTCCAATTCGATCTAGATTTGGCGGCATTATTAGAAACACCTTCAGTCACTATCTTGCAGGCTTCTCAGGCTTCATTCCAGGGTCTTCTGACATTTTGCTCGTTGGACTGTATGCTATCTACAAGAGCATCTTGTTGCCCAAAGACATGAATATTGATGATCTTGCTTGCAACTCCGATTCTTTACACTGTGTCAACCTCATCAAAGGTCCTCGAGTTAGTTATCATATTCATGCTGTGTTAATTCCAGATATAAATGAGTTACTCTCTCAAATCAATGTTTCTCTTAATCACACACTTATAGAGGGGAATCAATGTGTCGATCTCTTCGCTAAACTTAAAGCCTCCTTAGATGCTGATTTTTTAACTCATGTTTCTCCCCTAGAAGACGTTCGTGATCTTCTTAGAAACAACGCAATGAAAACCTTCTTTCTTCGTGAATAGTTTTTCTTTCTGTTATTTTTTCTTTCCCTTCTAGCTTCCTTAAAAAAAAAATGGCCTTGTGTGTCTCATTATCAAAACAAGAAAAATGGTCTTTGTGTGTCTTCACTATAATGTGTGTATATGTTTTTCTTTTATGCAATTTCATTTTTCTACACAAAGACTCGTTTAATATTTAATATCTAAGTTGATTTTTTGGCACAATTTATTTGTTATTTAAAATAAGGGTCTTTGCTAATAAGTGTGATTTGTTAAAAAAATAAAAAAGGAAATAAAGGAGAGTTTTTTACAGTTTTTTTTAGTTTAAAGTGTTTTTTTAGAGTGTTGAATACACAATTTTTTTTCATATTGAGGACAATAAACATCAATCTAGTATCTAACTATCATAGCTGATGGTCGAGCTCATTTATATGTCTGGGCATGATGTAACTTTATTTTACGTTTGTTTTTTTTCGTTTTTGTGGTTTCCGTAAACTATCGTAATCTTTTTTGATACGCCTTGTGCTGAAAGGACTAGTTGACTGGTTAATATATATGTATTTCATCTTGGCTTGTTAAAAAAAAAACAATATCTTTCATTTTTTTTATACGTAGTTTCTTAATAAATACATTTAGAGCACTTGTTACATTTACCTTTAAATAAAACAAGAAATTTTTGTTAATATATTTTTGACATACTTATTTAATTTTTATTGTTTGGAATAATAAAACAGAAATAATAATGCATTGAATAACATTACACAATTATTTTACAGGCTAATGCTACGGTGGACCACCTTCACAAGTGGTCCACCGTGGACCAAGTGATCTACCGAACATGAATTTTACAAAATTCACTGTTGGATTGAAAGTTTATATCGTATAGATCATCCATAAATTTTTTAAATTTTTTTGAAAATCATTTGATATTTTATTGAGACCCATCAAGATTTATGTTATTTAACGACCGTTAATTTTGATGTGTCTCAATAACATATCAAATGATTTTCAATTTTTCTAATTTTTTCTATGGGTGATCTATATGATATAAACTTTCAATCCAAAAAATGGATTTTGTAAAATTCGTATTCGTTATAGTGTTATTTGTGACTGGTCCACCATGGACCAGTTGATGAAGTGGTCCATATTAGAATTTACCTTATTTTACAATGTTAGTGCTTAGTGCATATTATTTTTCTCAAGAGGGACGCGGTTCAAACCCACAATTCTCCTCCTCCCTTGTTCACGAAGTTATCCACCGCTTTCTCGTTTCATGAGCAAAAGTCAATACTCGATAATAGCTACTTAACCTCCAAACTAAGCAATGCATATTCACCATGTGCTCATATTATTAATACCACTCAATACAAATCGAATGAACCAACTATGCAATTTCACAACCTCACTAACTTCACCTCATAACATTTTCATACAATTTCTTCGTCACATGAAAACTACATAAAAAAAAATGATAGGAAAAGTGATTATTTCTTTCATTTTGGCACTCTTAATCTTTATTCCATGCTCAATTTTAATCGAAACACTCGACATTCGATCTTATTATCAATCACCGGCGATTGTTGCATCTCCTCCGTGCGCCGATGAAACTCCGTTAAGAGTTTACATGTACGATCTTCCCCGCCGGTTCAATGTTGGTATGCTGGACAAACGGAACACGACGGAAGCTCCGGTGACAGTTGTTGACTATCCGTTGTGGCCTGATAATTCCGGTTTGAGGAAGCAGCATAGTATAGAGTATTGGATGATGGGTTCACTTCTTAATGGCGGTGGCAATGGAAGTGAAGCGATGAGGGTTTTGGATCCTGAATTTGCTGATGTGTATTTTGTTCCATTTTTTTCTTCTCTTAGTTTTAATACACATGGTCATCATATGACGGATCCTGAAACGGAGATTGATCGACAATTGCAGGTAATTGACCCGATCCGAGTTTAAGTTTCCACTTGCTGCATTCAGGATATTGTCATATTGTAGTACTTTGCATAGAAGGTGCTTGTGTTTTTGTCTCTGAGAATGTACGTGTATGTTTGGCCAAAATTGATTCTAGAATTGATTCACACTTGTTTGGTTTCTCAAAGGTAAAATTGATTCTGCGTCCCGAATTGGTTCTACGTGAAGCTAGAAAAAATTGTAGCTTCTAATTCTAGAATTGATTTTTACACTCAATTTTGGTCAGAATCAATTTTACAGAATCGATTCAGCCAAAATCATTTTTTTCTCACCGTAGAACCAAACATGCCTGAAAGTTTTGTAATTGGTTAATGGGTATTAGTTGAATTGGGATCACTGATTTAGAATTAAGTTATAATTTATAAGTATAATTTTCCAGGTGTCTTTTATTTTTTAAACTTATGTTGTTAGTATTCCCTTCGTCCGAAAATGAATGACCCAGTTTGGTCATGTGCACTATTCACATATCTTGTTTTGACCATATTTTTCTACTAATAAATAAAAACCAATATTAGCATAGAAGATGATGTTGTTAGATTTGTTTTGAATTTCGATGAATATTTTTAAAATATCAACTTTTTATAATTTTTACTATTATACAATTAAAAATATTCATGATCAAAGTTTTTAGTGTGAAACAGTCGACTAAGTCACTCATTGTGGGACGGAGGGAGTACTTTTTAGTGTTAAACATGGTTTGTTTCTTGTTTCAGATTGATTTGATGGGATTATTAAGGCAGTCTAAGTACTGGCAAAGGTCTGGAGGTAGAGATCATGTATTTCCTATGACACATCCCAATGCCTTTAGGTTCCTGCGAGATCAACTGAATGAGTCTATTCAGGTTGTTGTTGATTTTGGTCGTTACCCCAAAGGCGTGTCTAATTTGAACAAAGATGTAGTGTCTCCATATGTACATGTTGTGGATTCTTATATAGATGATGAGCCTCAAGATCCGTTTGAGTCTCGCACAATGCTGCTTTTTTTCAGAGGGAGGACACACCGTAAGGATGTATGTATTTTGCCTTGCTGAGATTTAATTAATTGAAAGAATAATGTGGACTTCGTTAAATTTAGTACAAGCAAATTGATTTTGGGGTATGTGATGTTTGCAGAAAGGCATCGTTCGTGCTAAATTCACAAAGATATTAGCTGGTTTTGATGATGTTCACTACGAACGAAGTTATGCTACAGGAGAAAACATAAAATTGGTATGAAGTAAGTTATGCATGAAGTTTATAACTTTTACTATATTCACTTATATGTAGCTGGAAAATTTTGATTAGCCATCTCTTTAGTTAAAAGGTCATCTTTTACTTGCATTCTGATACTGGGATTCTATTTGTTTTCTATGAACAAAATGAATACATACTTTATAATGTTTCGGCCGATTACCACCAATTATGCGAAGAAAATTTCTTATTTGTAAAGGAGTGCTTGTATGTCCTAGCATTTAGATTGTTCCTCTACTACTGAAGACATTCATATTTACCTCTGCAGTAGGAGAATCATGGTCAATTAATTGTTTTCTCCTTGGGTCTTTCTTTGTTTTGTTGATGATGGAAAGAACATTTAACTATGGTAATCCTTCATGCCCTGCTTCTGTTATAACAGTCATCTAAAGGGATGCGTTCATCAAAATTCTGTTTGCATCCAGCAGGAGACACACCTTCCTCTTGCCGCCTTTTTGATGCAATCGTGAGTCACTGTGTTCCTGTTATTGTGAGTGATAAAATTGAACTCCCATTTGAGAATGAGATTGACTACTCTCAGTTCTCATTGTTCTTTTCTTTCAAAGAAGCACTGGAGCCAGGCTACATGATCAATCAGCTTCGCAATTTTCCAAAGCAAAAATGGACTGAAATGTGGAGGCAACTTAAAAACATCTCCCATCATTATGAATTCTATTATCCACCAAAAAGGGAAGATGCTGTTAATATGCTGTGGAGACAGATCAAGCACAAGCTTCCGGGGATCAGACAATCTGTTCATAGAAGCCAGAGGCTTAAAATCCCAGATTGGTGGAAAAGATGATTTTAAGATCTCTGTTCCATCTCACTAGTACTTGTACATTCGTTCAACAATTACAGTGGCATCCCTGCTGAAAGGGATGATTATATCGACACAACCACTTTTAATTAGAAATTTAAAATTGAGATTTGATAGCATTTTAATATGTGATTTTTTTGGTCATTGGCCTCTGATTTGGCTGACAATTTAACCTCACTTGGGATCATGATGCTCATCTACATTCTCTGTGTGGATAATTCAATGATTTTCTGCCACTTCTGGAAGCGCAATGGATGCTTCTCTTTCGGGTCATTTTGGTTCAATGCGGACATTGCTACTAGTTGTGCTACTAGTTGCACAAGTGTGAAGATACACCCTCTGGATGCATGAACAAGTCAAAGGCTTGTACATATGCTACAAGAAAATGGTAATCTGAGGTTTTTTAGGGTAACTGCCAGACCGATAGAGGTCATTAAGTAGAGGAAGGAAAAAGACACAAAGAAAGTGATTACAATAGGCTTTTTTTTTCCTTCTTTTTTTTCTTCTTTTGGTGGAAAGTCATTCATACTCCTGTTACTCAACCAATCAGTTTGTACATACTTCATGTTATTGAAATAGAATAATAAATTTTTTTGGAATTCCTTTGATTATGGAATTTATTTCTATGTGATGCTTGTTGCTTTGAATAGTCTAATTTGAAGCTTCTTAACAGATGTCAGGTGACAACTTATAATTAAGTACCAATTAAGAATACATACAAACACCAAACCCAAGATCTTTTAGATGATGCCTGTCAAAAACATTTATAACCATGCTTAATAATAATTGAGGAGTGCTATGAACATTCACTCTTAATACTCTAATAAGAGAATGCATGCAATTAGAAAGAGAGTATTAGGTGAATGTTGCTAGCGCCTAGCACTATCTCCTTTGTGTAGCAATAATACTATTAAGAGAGCAAAATGCATTAGAATTTAGAACTGTTTTAAGATTGATTGGGATATTTAGAGAATGTTGGTGGGCATGTAGTTGCTGTTTAATGTGTTGTCTTGTTGCTCCTTGAGGTCTATGAATTGATGATTAATGTTTTCAAATGCTTGCT
This sequence comes from Trifolium subterraneum, assembly GCA_951799995.1. Lineage (NCBI taxonomy): Eukaryota > Viridiplantae > Streptophyta > Magnoliopsida > Fabales > Fabaceae > Trifolium > Trifolium subterraneum. Next base: position 20,255,674 of record OX637468.1, read on the forward strand.
TAGAATTTAGACAAGGTATTCAACATTAGTCAATTCTTATGGGTAGGCTGCTTCAATGATTGGGGCAATATTAAATGATTTACTAACATTTTCATGAAATAAAATTTGGATTAAAAGAAACCAAGACATTGGATTCCTAGAAAGAACAGTTCTTGATTGGATTTTCTTTTAACTCCCAGTTTGTTTCTGGATTTTTTTTTTTTTTTTTTTTGAAGAAGTTAAATTAGTCCACCCAATTGGCACCAGAAAAAATCGAACACGAGATCTCAAGGAGAAACATACTCCCATGTTTCAAACCAATAACACTAAACAAACCCAAGTGGGAGACTGAATTGTAAGTATAGTCATTTGTGAATACTACTCAATTTATAATTTGCAGCTCCATAGTTCATAGTCTAAAACAATTGCACGTTTGGTTGTTGCACGGTGAAAATTGTTTTTCCTCGCATCTGATTCCTGAGGCAGAAGTTATCTCTTGGAAATCCAGTTTCGTCATGTGATTGTACTTTTCTACCATTGTATAAAACATAGTACTCCCTCGTCCCAAAAGAAGTGACCTATTTTTTACTCTGAGTACTATTCATGTAATCTACTTTGATTATATTTTTCGACTGATATATATATATGCAAATATTAGCATATGAGATGTTATTTTATTTGTCTCGATGAGTATTTTCAAAATATATAATTTTTAATAAAATATAATTTAACATATTAACAATTAAAGTTGTATATTGGCAAACGTGATAGTGGTCGACTAGGTCAGTTATTTTAGGACGGATAGAGTAAAACATATGCCACATTGCCATGTGTGTGGGACATTGAAAAATAGAAGCTTGCCAAGTATGGTAGTTGACTGTGACAGTTTGACTGCAATTTTGAGATCAATTTTTCTTACCCTATCATATCATAAATATTTTGTTTTTTTATGGGAAAGTAATAATTCTATCATAATCTGTCAGAAAAAAAATAATTCTATCATAAATGTTCTTTATAGCAAAACAAAACAAAAAATAAGTAATGGTGGGAGACTGTGTTTTTGTTTTCGTCACATCAATATTTTACTTTTCATTTTTATATTTTCCCTTCTAATTTCTCTACTGCAAACAATGAAGGTACACAACATTTATCCACGAAAAAAGAAAAACTACAAAAAAAGGTCCCCAATTAGAAAATCAATATTTATTCTATTTTATTTTGGAGTAGTAATGCATAGAATAATAAATTAAGACATTTGCATTAAATTAATAAACAACAAAATTTAATAAGTTTGTTAAAGATATTAAAACTCAATTATGAGTGTAAAAAATCCTATGAATCACCGATAGTGTAACATAAGTGGTAGATACTTATACATCTCAACTATTTTAGTCAAAATTCGATCACCAACCAATGCGTATAAAAAACACTTGTCGGAAGAAATCAATTCGTTAAATAGATCTCAGTTACCTTGAGATATTAGTCTCTGCAATTAGATGATATCTTTGATTTATCAAAAGAAAAAACAAATTCAACCTGAAGAATCAGTTCAATTTTTAGTAAAAACAATTTTTAATCAGACTTTAATTACTTTGACCAAACCTGAATTACCGAGTTGTTTTCTCCTGAAAATTAGAAAATTAATAAAAAAATAAATGAAATAGAAAATGGCATTTCGAAATGGAAAAGCAACACTAGGTCTGATTTTATACGGCACTGAAACACATTACACTTAGGTCTGATTCTATGTTTTCTTCTATTCCTATATGATGAGTACTTATATAGTAGAAGTGAGAGGAAACCAAAAGTGTTAAGATTGTGAGAAGAAGAATTATGAGCCGCTCATTGTTAGGATCAACTTCATCATCGCGTTTCTCTATTTCCACCTCTTCAGGTCTCCATCATCATTTCATTTTGAGATACTAATTAATTACTGTTAGTGTTATTTTTGTTGTTTCATTTCTTTAATATTTGAGAGGTTTTGATTAACCAAAATATAATACTACTAAGATAATGTTATGTTATGTTACTAACTCCACGCACAAAGTAGATAGATAGTAATTATAATTAATGAATTTCAGTGCTAAATTGGGTGTTGTTTGTTTCGTCATGTCAACAATGATCAGAGAGACGTGGAGACTAGGGAGGGAGGCCCCACTAATGTTCACTCAGTCAAACCAAACTACTACTGATGACACCATCATCACTCATCAGGGTTGGTTATTAATGGAGTTGTTTTGTTTGTTCATTTGTTGCACCGAGTGAGTGATGATATGGGAGTGGTGGTGGGTACGACAAGTTACCAAACCAAAACAAAACTAACTTGCGGTCACAATTATATCTCTCACAAAAATTTAAGCTATGGATTTTTTTACTTAAATTAACCACTGTGCTGATAAGCTAGTACATCTAAGGTTTATATGCGAATGTGTTAGTCTTGTAGTGGATTGTCTCTCCTCATGAGATTAGAGTTGAACCAGCTACTACTAATAGGATCGGTCATTATAAATTTTGTTAGCTTTTGAGGGTTTGATTTAACCGTTTTTTTTATACAACATACTTTTAACGGAAGGTGTGTCTGGTGTCCTACATTAAGATAAGTGATTACTTTCTATTAATCCAATTTTACATGTTAGTGTTTGATATTATTCAGTGTGTTATATAAGTGTTTTATATAGATTAAAATGCACAAAAAACAAATGAAAGGGGAGAAAAGTATTAAAATTTTATGTGACACATCACATGGAGAGGATAATGTATAGTATAGTATAGATTTATGCATTAATATGTATGTATGTATAATAATTAATCTTAATCTATCCACGTGGTATTTTTGTGGTCCCATATTCCCCCAACAAGACATCATAGCTCATGGCTTGTCTATGTCATTTTGCTTTTATATTTGTCGGGGCAAAAAACGACAATGCACACTATTGAAAAGTTACCACACTTTTTTCTTCTTGTTCTTCTCTACCATACTGTTTGGTTACCTGCTATGTAATGTAATCAACTTGTATGATAAAATAAAATAACATAAAATACAACATCTTTTATATAATTCATTCATTTCTTCAACTTAGTGATATTGGCTTTGTGGAAAAGAAAAAAGAAAGGGTTGAAATGAGGAACTCTGCTGATTGGTTATATGCAGATGATGCAACATGTGGTTCTCCTCACTGGATTGGTAAAGGACTCACTTGTGTTTGCTTCAAGCCTAAGGGTGGAAACTGTCAACCAATCTGCATTACTTTGACCCCTTTACAGGTCAGTATCTGTTTTATACTTAATAACCCAATTTGTAATTAATTTCATTAATTTTTTGTATAGTTTTTAGTTTCTGGAATGTGCTTAATTAGTTTTGGTTTTTGTTGTTCTTCTTTTACTTGAGTTGAATCTGTTCAAGTGCTAATTATTCTCTAGAGTCTGGACAACCTTGAATGCCAGCTTCCAGCTAGTTATTATTCTTTGTGCTTGTAATTATTAAGTGCATGTTTTGTATCAGGGTGTGATTTTGCCGAAATCACGGTGAGCCATGGGGCTACCAAATATGCACTAAAGTCCTTCATTCAAAACAAAAAGTTACAATTGAAGTTAACAAAACTGTGTTTTTTTAACAAGTTGATGTCTATCTATAAGTTCGAAAGGTTGCATTAGTTGTAGTAGTAGTAGTACTTAGGGAGTTAGGGTGACTCATTTTAACCGGTTTGATGGATTAACCATAACCAAATCTATATCTGGTTTTAAAAAACTAGTACTACATGTCATGATGTTAATATCGAAAAAATGAATATAGTGCAGTTAGAATTTTCATGTTATTGGAAATCTTGTTTGTTTCATGAGATTAATTGCAGAGATAATGGTCTAAAATGCATCTGATAGCAGTGGAGAAAATATGTTAGTAGGGAAATTACATGTAATATGTAGGGACCGGGGTTCAAACCCTGGTACATCCACTTATTCACCTTAAAAGGTAATTCTAGCCGCTAGGCTACTTGACCCAAAAAAATAATATGAGCAGCATATTTATGAAAACTTTTGCAGGAGGAAAGACTTAGAAGACTAAAACGCCGAATGAAAGTTTACTTTGATGCTTCAAAGCTTGATCACCAGGTAAATATATATTCTATAACTCTTGGTTGGTGGTACTGACATTTGTTTTCTTATTTTACTTTGCTTCAAAGTAAGCATATTCTGTCGCGTAATTTGCTGTAATCTTATTATCAATCTCACCTAAATTTATACCGGAAGATTGACATGAAAAATAGATGGTTCAAACTTCAAACTAAATTTAGTAGTATTGAAATTTTGAACATTCATTCACATATTTTATTTTAACCTCTATTTATTTCAAAAGCCACTCATTGATATGTTCTTTTAAGGATAGGATGCTTTGAGAGCTCTTTGGTCTGCTTCATTTCCTGGTGAGGAGCTCAGAGGCTTGATTTCTGATCAATGGAAAGAAATGGGATGGCAAGGAAGAGATCCATCTACCGATTTCAGGTTATATTTTGGCTCGTCGTTATTTTCTTATGTTTTTAGGTTGATTTTGTTCTTGACATAACTACTTACTATGATGCCATTCTGAACTGATTTCTTGATCAGAGGAGCTGGTTTTATATCCTTGGAGAACCTCCTATTCTTCGCTAAGACATTCTCCGTAAGCATCTGAATTAACTAAACTCTTTCCGAAACAGATCCTTTAAATTAGTGTCGGCTTTATGGTTGTAGCCGACTATAGACTGTTAGATTAAGAAAGAAAGGAAATCGAACAATCTATAGCCGTCCGCATTGTAAAGTTGACTATAGAGGATCCAAGATTACAATATCAGGGTTCCATTGTTGATGTAATCTTTAGGTAAAAAACTACAAGGTTGTGGAATTCTTAGAGTCTAAAATATAACATTCTATAGAACAAATTAATTAGTTTTATTTGTATCAACATTCTCTGGTTGTGTTGCAGACTTCTTTCCAGAATCTTTTGATGAAGCAAGGAAGAAAGGGAGTTGTCTTTGAGTATCCCTTTGCTGTTGCTGGTGTAAATATTACTTTCATGATTATGCAAATGCTAGACCTTGATGCAGCAAGTACGTCACGCTTTTTACTCCAAAGATATTTAATGCATGTTAGGATTGACAACGAGTTTGGCAAAATCATAGTGATACACTGTGATTCCGCCAAATTCAGTCTATCCAAGTTTGCACTTATACAATCGTTTTGTTAACATTTTCCCATTTAATTAAGCATGAGTGTCTAGTGGCTTGTGGCCCAAGTTTCTTATGAAACTCAAATTACACGAATTACTAATGCTGGGATTTTATTCACTTGCAGCCAAACCTAGGACTTTCATAAGAACAGTTTTTCTACAAATGCTTTCAGGTAAGAATTAGAAACTATGTTCAACTTGAATTGATCAAAATTTTGTGGCATGTACCCGAGTTTTGAAAGGTGATTACTTACCATTCTTATGTTATTCTCAACATTTGCAGAAAATGAATGGGCATTTGATTTGCTTTATTGTGTGGCATTTGTGGTTATGGACAAACAATGGTTGGAGACAAACGCTACGTACATGCAATTTAATGTAAGAAAATTGATGTTCATATGTAAAAAAAAAATGTGTGCTTCATTGAAAGTCTCTTTCAAAGGAGTTGAATAATTGTGTTTCTTTTTTATTCTTGTTATTACAGGACATCTTGAAATCAACGCGAGTTCAGCTAGAGAGAGAGTTGATGATCGATGATGTTCTGCGGATTGAAGACATGCCTTCTTACCGTCTTCTTTTTTGACTAGTGGCTCAAGCTGATCATTACTGGCATATCTGTTATTTTCACATCATTCCTTACATGATATGATATCTCTGAACTAAATTGAACTCCTTTAGTAGTGTTCAAGAAATTCTCACTAAAGGGCACATGTGTGACTTTGCATTGCCTCAACGAGATTTTTGTTTGCAAGTTTTTTCTTATTAGTGACAGGAAGAGCTTAGATGATGTGAATCTCAACTAATCGAACAAATTGTTACACGAGTTCATAACCATATAGTTTGTAATGGTTGCTGTGATCTTATACCAGATGAATTAATTGAACCAAAGTGTTGCCTATAAAACAAAGTTTAGCTACTTAGATTTAAAATTTCAGACATTATCATCAGTGTGTCTATAGTTGAGTATTTACGAAGCTTTCAGTAAAAGATGGGCGGGCGTCCGCTGAATATGGACGGTTCAGTTGCTGAGCATGGTACCAAGGCAGCATGAGGGGGGAGGGGGGATTCTGAGAGATAGCTCCGCCAATTTTTTTTGTTGGCTTTTGCGGCACATATCCATCATTCTTCGGTGCTTGAGGCGGAGCTTTGTGGTGTATTTCACGGAGTTTCTCATTCTTTGATTGTTGTAAAGTTGTTTAAGGATAGTTGTCCGCTAACTCATTTTCAATGTACTTTAGTGGAGAATAGTCATCAAATTCACCATAACTATGGTTGGGTTGAATGTCATGTCCTTAAAGAATCCAATCAAGTGGTTGACTTTTTAGGGAAGAATGACTTAACTATAAGCGTAAATTTGAAGATTTTTAATGTTGCTCCTGACTTTATTTAGTCGATATTTCGTTTTGATAAAACATTCTCCAACTACATACCACGGCGAATTAGATTCTCTAACTTCATATTTTTACCTTTCTCACTATCTCTCTTTTCATTTCTTTTCTTTCATTTTAAACATCATTAACCCTCTTTTTTTTTTGGTCAAGTAGCCTAATGGATAGAAACTTCATCCTTAAGATGCATAAGTGGGATAACCGGGGTTCGAATCTCGGCCCCCTGCATATAATATGCAATGTCTATCAATTGAGCTAAGCCCACGAAACTCATTAATCCTCTTATTTTCTCTACTTTTTGCTTGAAGTTGCCCTATCTTTCTCTTCCAAAAGGTAGAAGATCATTGTCCCTAGATATTGTGTTTCTGCACACCAACGCTTTTAATGTGCCTTGCTAGATTAACAAGTCTGCTATAAACATGATTCTATTGTTCAACAACTACTTTTTTTTTAACAATTAAATTATGGACCAAAAGCTATATAAATGGCTATTCTGAGGAGAATAAATAAAAAGCCAATTATTTCAGTATATTTTAATTTTTCACTCACATGATGTCAATTTGCATTTGTTAGCGGCCCGACCATATTATTTAAATTATATGTATAATATATAATCATATAACATGTTTTTTTAATTATTTTTTATAAAAAATAGTTAATATGTTAGAAAACCAAGAGCCATTATCACGGTGAGTCTTATTGTCGTGTTTCACTATCCAGGCAATTCTAAAAAAGTGCACCAAATACATACATATTGTACACATAGTCTACTCCTCTTATTTTCTTGTCATCGTATATGTTTTTTTAATAAAGGAGAAATAACAAGTTATTAGTGTCATGCGTTTGATAAAAAAAAGTACAGAAATTTTGTTAATTTTCGATGTTCGTGGATCTCTGTGGGTACCGTGGAGATTTGTGAGGATGGAGATGAGGAAAAATATTCCCAAGTGACACAGAACAGGAATGGGTACGGTGAACAAATTTGGCAGCCAGTAGAGAGTGGGGAAGCATCCTCCGCACATTTCCTGTCCCATTGACATCCCTACTCACATCTAGTCTTAACTATTTATTTATACGCATTTTTTTTCATTGAACTCCAATCACCATCATTTTTAGTCCAATTTTATGCAAAATAGTGGCAATTTTCCTTGTATCCCAAATCAACAAAACAATTCATACTTTAGAAATGCATCAACAAACAAATTATACAAAATCCACAATTTATACAATTTTGTATAAATTGTGGATTTTCAAGGAAATTACCTATATTATACATCACTTTATGAATATCAACAATTTTTATCTCAATTAATCAATTAACTAACTCCTCGATGTCTTTTTGTAAAAAAAAAAACACTCCTCTGTATCTTGTGGGTTCAATTGGATAGTAGTGGATCAAGAGTTCGAAATACCATTATTTTATACTTAAGGTGGCTTGGAAACTATTAATATTGGTTGTGAATATGCCGAAAACAAGATTTCAACCAAAAAAGGATAAAATTATCTTAAAATCATGGTTCAACATTTCCAAGATCCAATTGTTGAGGTTGATAAAAAAAGAAAATAATTTTTTGAACAAGATTATTGAAGCTTACATATAAAGGGAGAAAACTGGTGCACAAAATAAATCTTTTTATTCAAAGCTTTTTGGGTGCTACAAATAAGTTGTGGCTACTAAAAAATGTGAGAAATCCGAGAGCAACATTATTTTAGCTGCAAATCATATTTATCATTGAAAATTCATATTTAATTTTTTGAATAATTTTTTGGGTTAATTATGTTTTTAGTTCTTACATTTTACGAAATTGTCAAAAATGGTCTCTACCTTTTAAAAATGGTCAAAAAAATCCCATAAAATATTACGTTATCAAGATTGGTCCAATCCGTCAAGCTTATGTGGCATACCGCGATAACGGAAAATTTATGGAATTTTTTTTATTATTTTTGATAATTTCGCGAAATATAAGGACTAAAAACATATTTAACCCTAATTGTTTTGGTTTTGATGCCTTCTATATTTTGGTTGTTTTGGTCAATTATAAAAAAATGTTCAAATAAGTAAAATAACACCTCATTTTTTTCCTCTTGTATTTCCAAGATTTTTTTTTTCTATTAATTCAAATCATGATAGAGTTTATACTTCTATGGAGAATGAAAATCTTTAATTTTCCCCTCCATGAAATTTCGTTGATACTATAGTCGTACCATTAATCATTTCTCCCTAAAATATCTATATAAATAATACAGTAAGGTAGAACGTTTTATTCAACAAGTTTCTTTAGGAACTCCAAATTATATTTAGAGCTATTTTCTTTGCACCTAAATAAACTACTTTTCGTCAAAAAAAAAATAAACTACTTATTTTTTTGTTTATTTTTTTAGAAAAGCTCGCAATACACGTGATAATGATGCCGTACTATATTTGATCATACAACTTCTGGAGACTTTAAAGGAAAATAATCCACCTTATTAATTCACTATTACAAAAAGCAAAACATAATTATCTCATACTTATATATCCTAATCACGACCAGAATAATTTGCTTTAGACAGATAACGTAGGAATCAAGTCCCATATAAATAAAAAAAGAGCCGTATTTTACAAAGCCTGGTGCAAAACAGATATCACAATCTAATATCTCTAAATAAGGAAATCCATCAATTTTTTAGGTTCTAAAGAAAGAGACAATTATATGTTCGAAAATTTAAATAATAAAAGAAGAACCAGGAAAGAAAAAAAAAGAAAGATAAAGCATGAAGGATCAAATGACTCACTGATTCTTGAACCCAAAGTTTACATTACCCACCTCTGCCACCCTTGTCTTTTAAGCAAAATCTAATACCAAATGGCAAAAATACTACCTCCACTGACACCAACACTTTTTTCTCATCATACTTGAGTTTGTTGTTTCTTCATTATTTAGAATTTCACACCCTTAGCATTGTCTAAGTTCCATTAAAGGGTGCCATCAAATGGGTTCATTTCAAACACCAATTGGAATGAGCAGCTCCACATTGCTAGAAAGCTCGTGCGGTTTCTTGTTACAGGAGCTGCAGGCAAGAAGCTTATTTATTTCGCAAGTTAATTATGTCTTTGGATAATTTATGTCGTGTTTCAAATATTTTTCTTGTGTTAAATGAATTTTAGATAATTTGGGATGAAATTGGAGAAGACAAGTTTGAGAGGGAAAAGGTTCTGCTGGATATGAAGCAAGAGTGCCTTGAGGTTTACAGGAAAAAAGTTGACAGAGCAAATACATCTAGAGCTAGTCTGCATCAGGAGTTGGCTGAAGCTGAGGCAGAGTTTACTCACCTTCTTTTGTCCCTCGGCGAACGGTCTCTTCCTGAACGGGTACCCCTTCCACAGCCATCTTCAGTTAGTATTTAGTAGTAAAACAAACAGAACCGGAATAATAACAAGCAATAAAAATCAATTTCATATTTTCATATATCTAAAGTAAACCTGTTCTAATTATAGTACTTTATGTTTTATAGCATGTCTCATTTGTCAAAATAGATATAACTTTGCAACTGTATCTTAATTTTTAAATGTGAACCAATAATAGATGTGTATGTTTTCAACAAGAAATCATGAATCAGTGTAGACACTAGGCTGATTATAGTAACTGTACAGCCAGATAAAAGGGCGGGTACGCTAAAAGAGCAGCTAGATTCAATCACTCCAGCACTTCGGGAGATGCGTTTGAGGAAAGAAGAGAGATTAAACCAATTCCGAGCTGTGCAAGGGCAAATTCAAAGAATTTCTGCAGAAATTGCAGGTAACTCGGACGATGCACCCTCAACTATTGCAGTAAATGAGAATGATCTGTCACTAAAAAGACTCGAGGATTATCAGAATGAGCTGCAAAGGCTTCACAACGAGAAGGTACCTAAAAGAAATTCATGTTTTTCACCTAACCATTAAGGGGCTAATATTCTTCAAACTTAACATTTTTGTGATTATTGAAGAATGAAAGACTACAGAAAGTGGAGAAATACATCGACAAAATACACAGCTTGTCCACAATCTTGGGAAAGGATTCCTCAGCAATCATCTTGCAAGTTCACCCCAGCTTAAATGATCTGTGTGGAATAACAAACAATATAAGTGACGCAATCCTACATAAACTCAATATCATGGTGGAGTCCCTTTATGAAGAAAAGCAAAATCGACTGGACAAGGTGAATTAATACTATTGTTTTCTTTTGGGGGTCTACATAAATATGTGAAATTTGAAAAACTTGACAGAATATAATTTATCAAAACACACTTTCTCCGGTTTGTATAGGTTAATCCCAGTTTACCAAAGGAACGAAAAAAACATCTGTTACTGCTAATTCTTAGGACAGTGATATAGCTCTTTTCTCATCAAAATAACATTCTGGATACAAAATTATAAAACATTTCACTACATGAAAGGCAATCTTTCTTGTGTATCATGAAAGTACAAACTTATAATGAAGCTATTCAAAAATAAATAACCAAGGTCTTTAGCTTACAATTTCATATTCTTGATATGATTGCAGCTTCACCATTTAGGCAAAGCACTATCAAATCTTTGGAATCTTATGGATACACCTTACCGTGATAGACAATCCTTTTCCCATGTTATCAATTTGTTGTCAGTCTCATCAGCGGAAGTATCGGATCCAGGAAGTCTTACACTAGAGATAGTCCAGCAGGTATGTATCTAACTTATAGATCTACAAAATATAATATCTAAGATATTTAAAAAGCCTCAACTTTTTACAAGACTGAAGCTGAAGTCAAAAGACTAGATCAACAAAAGGCAAGCAAGATGAAGGAGCTATTCCAGAAGAAGCAGGAGGAACTGGAGTTGATATGCAAAAAGTCACATGTTGAGATTCCTTCACGGACAGAAATGAACAATATAATTAGCCTCATAAACTCAGGTGAATTTAACTAATGTGTGTAATCCATTTAAAAAATGTACGTATATTCATTTCAAAATTAAGCCAGATAAAAATTTGACTTATATCTATAAAAAGGGGAGATTGACCATTCCGATCTCCTCATGAGCATGGATGAACAGATATCAATAGCAAAAGAAGAGGCTTTCAGCAGGAAGGCTATAATGGAAAAGGTTGAGAAGTGGATGTTAGCACGTGATGAGGAGCGTTGGCTAGAAGAATACAACATGGTTAGAATTTTCAATTGAATCAATCTTCCTAAAATAGAATTAAATAGTGACTGCATCTGTGATATGTTTCATAATCCAAGTGTGCTATCAGGATGAGAAACGATACTCAGTCAGTAGAGGAGCTCATAAAAACTTGAGACGAGCTGAACGTGCCCGTATAATGGTCAGTAGAATGCCAGGTATATATGATAAGATCAAAACAATGTAAATTTGACTAACTGGCAGTAATCACACACATGCTTACATTCGGTGATTGCTATTCTCCAGCTCTGGTAGATTTGCTTATAAAGATGACTAGGAGTTGGGAAGCAGAAAGAAATAAAGTTTTCTTGTATGATCAGGTAAGATATTTTACACTCAACATATTGAATTCACTATTAATTTATATTACATTCTACCTAGCAGTCTAAATAATTCTTAAAATGGAACAAGTGAGAAGATTTTACAATTCATAGAAAATTGGATAGGGTGAGAAAGACCAAATAAGTAATAAGAGCTCCCCTATATAGTATATGTATTGTTATAAAGGTCCCTACCCCAGCTAATGTCTCTAAACACATGCCACGGTATTCAAAGTAACAATGGAACAAAAATTCACAGAGCAAGCTGATGGTAAAAAAACTGATACCACCATGTATAAAAGATGAAAAAACTTGAAGATGTCATTCTCTGAATTGCTTGCATTCAAAAAAATAATCATCTCATTCAACATTAAACAATATTCCTTTAACATATTAATAATAACACTTAAAGACATTTTGTTGCACATTGGAAAGCATATTCAGAATTCAGATACAGACCTCTTCTAATATAAGAAACATTCTGACATAGTATCCATGATAGTGATGATTCTGCTTATGAAATGCAACATAATGCAACCTCGGTAGATCAAGTAATGTTATGAACCATTAATACATGGCATTTAAAGGCATACAATAACACAAAGTTACACCTCACCACTTCACAAGGTAACAAAAAAATTTAAGTATTTCCAAAGCAAATCATACAATAACATTTTATCATTATGTTGACATCAAATGGTTTGATAAGTATTACACTCTCAAAGTTTCTTTGCATGACCCGGTATGTGTTCTGGATTGACCTTTTGTCATATGTCGTGCTTTATTAAGTGAATAACAGCAAGCCAAAATGACATCTATGTAGGTTCCTCTAATGGAAATATTGGAAGAATATAACATACTAAGGCAAGAAAAGGAGGAGGATAAGAAAAGACAGCAGGTTAGTATTTAATAGACAGACAGCTTCACAGATCAGTTCAAAGCAAATATTTAATCCTTGTTAACATTATGTTGTTCATGAAAAGATTCATGCCATATAAATTGTTGCACTCCATAATAGTAACCTTATTCTTACTTCCTCCTTGTGTTTGATTTACAGTCATGGGAAAAGAAGAAGGTCCAGAGCCAGGTAGTTTTTGAGCGAGATAATATATATGCGTCAAGACCAGCCACCAGCAGTAGACGTGTTCCAAATAGAAGCTTGAACGGAAGTCAAGACTGTTCTGCACCACTAAATAAAAGGATCTCAATAGGTATCCCACAAATGGGATCAAACAGCATATATTCAGGCAATCAAGGTATACCCTTCTTTAAGGATGGAAGGATGACACAAAGGAAAAATATTTTTGGTGAACCTGCCTTTACTTCTCATATACGAGACGAGGCTTCTTCTACAGTGTCCATACATTCTGGACCATTTTCTCCATAAACTTCTTTATCAAGAATCATACTGATGCTTGCTTCATAAAGCTTGCTTTTCATACTCTTGTGTAACATGTAAAAGAATAAATCCAAACTCTACTTATGTTTTTGCTCTTAAGTTGCCCAAATGGATAAACTCATGCTTGATATCAACCACAAACACATTAATTACCTCATCGTTTTATTTTCAATTTTGCATCATATAGGGTGGGTGCTATTGCCTGCCCCAACTACAAGATAAACCATTTGGCTTGTTAATGGATTCACTTAAGGCCGGAATTGGGCACAGACAAGAATTTCATGTGACAGAAACCTAAACTTCACTACGACACTATAGATATAGGGTTAATACTTTTTTTAAACGGCCAATTGTTAGCTTAGTATCTTCTCTCCTTCGTCTGGGGTTGAACCTCAGGCCTCCAACTCCTTTTAACCCTTAGCTCAAACCAGTTGAGCTAACCACCACCGTAGGGTTAATACTTAGCAACTCACAAATGCTAACTAAATTAGTTTCAATCCCACGGGAGAGACACGTCAAAAGAGAAATTGCACAATTATCACTCCATACAATATTTGCAAAAGTTGAAATTAGTAAAGGATTGCAACATTAAAATAGGTCAATAAACAAAAAAATCAAAAAGAAAAATAACATAACATATCCTTAAGAAGGTGCTTGCAAATTAGAATCTTATCATTTAGCTAATAGTCATTAACATAATAAGCAAATCTCATTTACAGAAAGTATAAATGAACACAACCTATGACTCCTCCATGGGTTCCGGCACCGGTTCGGACGCCTGAGCTTCATCTTCAATTTGACCTTCTACTTGGGCTTCTACTTGAACTTCTGCCTGGGCTTCAACTTCAGCTTCTACTTGGGCTTGGGCTTCTGACTGTCGGAAAATTTGATCGATACGGCGAGTACCAACGGGAACAGATTTAGGCCGATCAACAACCACCACCGGTTTATCAGATTTGGTGGTTTCAGAAGGCATCGGAAGTGAATCAAGGAGAAAATCACTTATCGGCCGGTTTCTCTTCACCGCGATTCTTATATGTTCAAGCTTCACCGTCTTGCGTTTCTTCTCAATTACAACTTCCGCAGACTTTTCAGCAAGTAACTGTAAAAAAAGCTCCGTAGATTTCGAAACTAAAAACAACGCTTCTGAACTCACTCTCTTCACATCTTCATCTAGAGTCATTATCTTCTTCACTCGACTCTTCGGAAATTCTGGTTCGATCGATAACGCGTTCTCTTCTTCCTCTGCCATAACCATAACCATTGCCAATTCATTTCTCTTTTTTCGCTCTCTGCAATTTATTAGGGTTTCAATTTGGCGGGAATTCGAAAGGGCATTAGCGTCATATTAAAATTTAGAAAGGGCATTATAGTCATTAAACTAATAACTTCCCGCGAAAGTACATAATTGGGCTTTTAACGAAGGCCCAATACCTGAATCTACGTCAGGCCCAAGTTTTCCTTCTTCATTTTCTAGTGTTTGCGGCGTAGTTACAGTAGCAGAATCACTTCTGCAGTGGTAGAATCACTTTTTTCTGATCATAGAAAAATTGAATATGGAGTTTTCTCAGGATGACGTTGATCGGTTACTGTTATCAGAGCACAATCGGAAAACCGCTGAACAAAACTACGCTAAGAATCCTTTGGATGCTGATGTATGTATCATTCTTCATTCTTAACCTAATTCGTTTCTATATGTATGCCATTTCTGAATTCGTGAAGGTTTATGTTACTAGTTCTGTACTTTACGAAACTGTTTATTAGAATTGATTTTTGTAGGAAGAAGACTCGGAGAAAAACATAAAGGGAAAATAAATTATAAAAAAGAGACAACATCTTTGCAACTTTTCAAAAATTCAAACAACTATTTTTTGTTTAGCCATTGTAATGGGGTGGGGTGGGGACCCATAAAGTTTGGTTTCCCCAAACCCATCCCAATTCTCAACGGGTGTGAAAAGTAAACCTTAAACTCATTGTCAACAGGGTTCGTGGTGTTGGGGTTCGGGTATCCCATTCCGCCTCAAGACTTTGTTTAAGGGTTTATAATTTAAGAGTAAAATATAATTAGATATAAGCGGGATGGGTATCAATATCCCATTACCCGCCCCACTCCGTCTTTAAAAATCGGGGAAAACCCAACTCCGAACTTAAACCCAGTCAATTCAGTTTTTCCCGTTAACATCGGGGTGGGGCGGGCGGGTACCCGCGTATGGATTTTATTGCCGTGCCTATTTTCGTTTCACTTTGGAATTCGCTTTAAGCCTCATTTTGTATTGGGTCGGCCTTAATTTTTGTCTATAGAATTGATTCTTACCTTAAGCTAGAATAATTTGTAGTGTTTGTCTTTAAATGTGATTTTTACGTTTAAATTTATTGTTCAACTCACTTTAAAATGTGCTTTTTGGTCTTTCCAATGTGAAAACAAACTATGCTCAATCAAAATTCAAAATCAATTTTTGTCGCTGTAGAACTAAGCATGTGCTAAATGTGTCTGAATATATGTATATATACAGAATCTGACTAAGTGGGGAGAAGCTATGATAGAGTTGTCCGCATTCCAAAATCCTGTGGATTCCAAGAAAATGATTGAAGGTATATATCTATTATGTGTAGAATTAGCACAATTTTTAATTGAGTTTTCACTTTTGTGAAAGAAATATCTTAATTAGTTTGATTGATTATTTTGGGTTTTGACGGGAACGAAACTTACCAACTATTTCCAGATGCAATTTCTAAGTTGGAGGAGGCTTTACTAATTGATCCAACAAAGCATTACACTCTTTGGTGCTTGGGGAACGCCAACACGTCTTGTGCATTTCTAGCTTCCGCCAGTGATGCAAAGGTTTATTTTGATAAGGCCGTTGAGTATTTTCAGAAAGCTCTGGAAGTGGTAATGTATTTAATCTTGTCATCTTAACATATAATGACATGCTGTTAATGTAGTTCTTGAAGTTAATTAGTGGTGGATTCTGAAATTGTAGGATCCTGAAAATGGTCTCTATCAACAGTCCTTGCAAATTGCTCTTAAGGTAATGTAATAATAGATATCTGACCATTCTTTTGATATTGCTTCTGCTTGTGATTTTTTTCTTGTGTTAAAAAATTTGCTAAAAGATATTATCAAATCAGCTAAAACTACCTCATCTACTCTGTTTTTTTAGCTGAAAAATGTTAATCTTTGGTTTATGGAGCTGTGATGTATATCTTAGTATAAACTATAAAGTACTTCACTACTGTCAAGTTTAACTTATCTGAGGTTTAATAGTTTACTTTTATTTATTAACTGATTCAGATTCTATTGTTTTAAGATCGAGTACGACACTAAGACTTGTGAAAAACTAAAATAACTATTTCGAGTGTTTGTTCTAGTAAATCAAAACGACCATGGGTTCATTTATGGTTAATGTGTTACTGTAGAGAGAAAAAGATAAGTGATATTAAGGCAATCAGATTGCATTAGAGACACCAAATGTGCTTCTCACATGCTTATAACTTTTTAAGTCTTACTGGTAGATAAACCTATAATTTTTTTATAAACCAGTTGATATTCTTTTCATTTTGGATTTTTGGGCAATTGCTTTCTTGATTCCTTGTACTTTCTATTAATATCATATATCATATGCACCTTGTTTGCCATTGTATCTTTTCTACTTTGATGAATGTCCGTAAACCATGTTTCATAGGGCCCAGAACTACACATGGAGATCCAAAAACAGGGGCTTGGGCTTGGTCAGATGAGTCAAGGGGGGTCCTCTGCTTCTTCAAAAGAACAGGTTGGATTTCCAAAAATTTATTTTAATTTTTCCCAAGTTCTCATTCTCACAAATTCTAACTGTAACTGCTCATGTCAATATAAAGAGATGATTGTTTTTGGATAATATTAAAATGCTAAATTTCAATTGGAGTTCTTATTCTATGGATAAATGCTTGTTGAGAACCATTGGACCTCAAATTTGGAGGTAAAAATACTCTTATTTATGCAAAATTCATATTCAAGAATATTGTGGGTTGCCTGAAACAATGCAAAGGCGGAAAAAACACGTCTCTCTTGCCTTCCCATTTGGAATGGAATAGCATTTAGCACTTCCTTTTATCTTGTAGT
Source organism: Trifolium subterraneum (assembly GCA_951799995.1). Taxonomy (NCBI): domain Eukaryota; kingdom Viridiplantae; phylum Streptophyta; class Magnoliopsida; order Fabales; family Fabaceae; genus Trifolium; species Trifolium subterraneum. Next base: position 20,273,248 of record OX637468.1, read on the forward strand.
TAGATGAATGTTCAGGATTCTAAGGGATGCAGCCTGTCTGTCCTGCTTGTTCATGATTCTAAGGGACATGCCCATGATATCTCTCTATCCTCTCTCTGTAAATCTTGTTGGCATTGTTATAATTGCAGTTATAATTTAATTTTTTCAAAATTAGTGTTTGGATTTGGCTTATATTTGAGCTTATGAAAATAGCTTATGGCCTTGTGCAAATAAATAATTTTTTATGTTAATTTAAAAGTTGTCACTAACAAAAATTGTGTCTTTATAAGTTGTTTTCTCGTAAACTATCATGAAAAACTTATAATAATACATAACAACTTATTTATTTGCGTAAGTTGTTTCGCATAAGCTCAAAAATAAGTCAATCCAAACGAGTCCTTAGACAACATGTCTAGAGGGATAAAAGGATGTTATGCTGTCATTTTATCAAGTTATTTGTGTTTCATTGTGTCTGTTTGTGTGCCGTATATTATTTGCAATATGGTTTGCCATTTGACTGCCTATGATACTGCTGTTAGAATGTGGTTTGTACTGGCAGACAAGGGTTTTATTTATTATTGATACATGAAGCATTATGTTTTTTTCCTCCCTAATAATTATTCTCCTCTTTCTTAGATTGCATGTACTGAGTCTGACTTGTTTAATGTATTGAAGATAAACAAATTTTTTATCCTTTCAACTTCTAGTCTTCTACTCTAGCTTGCCATATTTTAGGATGTTGAAAAACAACGAAAATAACCTTGTGGGATTAAATTGTTAGAAAAATTATCATGAATTTTTGAGATTGTATGTCCAATCATCTATCTATAATGAATGCTTCAAAAAATAAATCTATCTATAATGAATAGAATATTATTCTTGATAACTTGTTTGTATATAAATGACGAATATCTCTTAACAGACATTGTTTGGTTCATTTCAGGTATCTAAAAAGAAGAGGAGCAATGATTTTAAATACTATGACATATTGGGATGGGTTATTCTTGCAGCAGGTATAGTAGCATGGGTGGGAATGGCCAAATCTCACGTTCCACCATCACCTCCAAGTTAAACAAATTTAGTCATTCTTTTTATGTAAACCACCTGTGAAAGATTGTTCGCTTTAGATCGGAAGGTTTGAATTAGATAATGCATACTGATGTTTGGTTAAGTAATCCCTGCTTAGCACTAAGCCTTAAAGAAGTAATTAGGTAATGCGTACTGATGTTTGGTTAAGTATTTTGACTCTATTGAGATGATCCAATTACAATTCATTCATATTTTTTTGATGATTCAAATTCAAGTATTCAAATAGGAGTACTCCATAGCCACTTAATACAACTATCAATAATTAACCATCTCAATATCGTGTAATTAATATATGCGGTGTTTCATATTCACTATTGGGGAATTGTTGTATTCAACAATTTTTTATGATATCTATTGATAATGTTTATAGAAATATTGTTTCTTTCTGGACCAAGAAAAAGATAAATAGTGTTTCTTGTTTCCATGAACATAAACTCAATTGGTAGCGACATTGCATGTAATATACAAATATCGGAGTTTAAACTCTAGTAGAACCTTGATTTCTGCATATTATATACAATGTTTATGTAAACTGAGTTATGCTCACGGAGACTACTCTAATTCATTTATTTATTCACCTTTAAAGATGAAATTTTAGCAATTAGATTGTTCACTTAGATTGGAAGTTGTGGATTAGGTAATGCAAACTGATGTTTGGTTGGTTAAGAATTTTGACCTAGTTGTGACTATACCAAGATTTACTCAAAATTTGAATTTATTTTAAAATAAATTAAAGGTCAGGGTCAGGATCAGATGATACCAACTTGTTTGACACTAAATTTTAATTTAGTGTCAAATAAGTTGGTGTCATTTGATGCTAACCCATAAATTAATATTAAATATAACATGAATACATAACTAATTAAACTCCAAAATATTAAAAGTTGGATCATCTACTTTCATTCTTCTCCCTCCTTCAACAAAGTACAAACATCAATCATGACCGACAAAGGGGTCATACATGTTTTTTATTTTTACAACATTGATAATGCATTTTGATAACAACACATCAAGTCTTCATTCAATCTATTATTGATTTTCGGTGGTTGTTTATCTAAAGGTCATACATTTTATTCATTTGCAATTATCTTATATATAATATATAAAATATTTTATTGGAGATAATTGTTTTATTCATAATTTTACCATGAGGCTAAAATTACACACTGCACAGCATTGATAGATTTCACGGTGAATGCCTTGAATCCAGCCATTTTGATAACATAGTCCCATTCTTTTAGTGTCCTTTCTTTGCCATTGTTAGTGTGTGCCATCATCACCATATCTAACATTAATCCCACGTCTTTGTAGTTGTTATGTTTTCCTCCTCCTTCTTCTTCCTCTTCTTCAATAACTGCTTCCACAATAATAACTTTCCCTTTTTCTTTTGGAATAGCTTCTCTACATTTCTTCAAGATTTGGATGCACTCATCATCCCCCCAATCATGTAAGACCCACTGCAATTGATAAATCAATCAAAACATTACCAAATTTACTTTTTTTAATCAAACTATACCACATACTTACACTTCAACTGATTATTAGTGGACCTCTTATTGACTACGATTCTACGAAGCATGGACATCAAACACAATATAGACACTGACACGTGATATCAATAATAACTTGAAAAAATAAAACAATTCAATGTAATTATATATTTGTGACGAAATCCGTCACTAATTACATTTGTGACAAAAATTTACTAATTTTGTGACGGATTTGTACCCTCTATAAATTTAATTTAGGACAAAACTGATATTTTTTTGTTCAAAACTGAGATTTTTCAGTGCAAAACTGAGATTTTGCCCAAATTTTATAAATTTTCTGGCTCCGCTACTGCAATAGGGCACAAATGTAGTTTAAAACTACTATCATTATCCAAATCTAAACTACTATTAATCTATATAGTCTATGGAGAGATTAATATTGCAGAGACCAAATCTAAACTACTATTAATCTATAGTTTTCGATTCTTTTCAAAAATACGAGAGATAATGATAGTTGAGGGACCAAATTGATGGATTATTAATAGTTTATGGACTATTTAGTATATTTCTATAGTTTATGGAGTAAATTGAAGAGAGATTGATAGTTTAGTGATCAAATTGAAGGTATATTCATGAATTGATCATATAATCATCTTATCTATTGAGAGTGAAATGCTAGAATTGTTTGATTATAAAACTCCGATAAATGATTTTGCTACTTAAATGTTTGAAGATTGCCGTAAAAAATTGACATGTCTTCAAAATTTAAGTCTTAGGCTCCAAACTTCCGTTACATGGCTTTGTATATAATTAGTCGTATCTCTTATTTATATATTTAATATTTAATTCATTTATAATCGAGACAAACTATTCAAACTTGTACTCAACAATATGTAAATGAATAGAGTGCAGTCACTCATACTACAGTTAGGTTGCGGTAAACATCTCATAGCCACCCATTTAAAATTAGATGTTTTAGATTATAATACAATTTTCATTTTAAAAAATAAAAATTCTAATATTAAAATTTGAACCGTCTAATTTTAATTGAATATTTTAAATCTCAGTGAGACACCCAATTCAAATATCAACAAACAACATACCTGAATAAATACAGCATCAGCTTTGGGAACTTTTTTAAACATGTCACCTGCCACATGTTCTACCCCATCACACTCTGGAGCCATGTCAATGACATGAGGAAGATCAAAATTAATTCCATGAATCCAAGGAAAAGCCTTAGCAAGAAAACTCATGGTGGTACCATTCCCTCCCCTAACATCCACGAAGGATTCAACACCATCAAAAACCTCACTACAACCTTCAACAATTGCTGGCACAATAACTTTAGCATCACAAGCCATAGCATCATTAAAAAGATTACTCTGATCAAGATTTGAAGCAGTATAACGCCACACATCTTCACCATGAACCTTCTCAAAAGAAGAATTGCCATTAACCAAAACGCGACCACTTAAACTAAGCCAAGGTGCTACCATTACAGGACTGCTCTCTGATAAAAGAAAAGCAGTCATGCTTTTCTCGCCGTTTCGAATCAAACGGCGAGAAAGTGGTGTTTGAACATAACTAGGATAGGTGTCATGGTTGTTATGTATGGTTTTGAATATTTTTCTATGTACTAAGAATCTCATGATGCGGTTAAGATATGAAGGGTCACATTTTAGAGTTGTTGATAATTCTATTAGTGACATGGGCTTTTTGTGTTTTTCAATGGCATCAGCTATGCCAAGTTCAATTGCACATTTCACCACCGAAGGTTCTGCAAAACCAAATATGTATTTCCATATATCAACTTGAGCTTGTTCTTCTTCTTTCTCTTCCTCCTCCTTCTCCCATGTTACCTCGCTATGTATTTCTTCCATTTTTAGCTAAGTCTCTCCTAATTACTATATAGTAGTGAACTAGTGATGATTTTGGTTGAAACTAGAAAACTTCATTTATAGAAGTTAGCAATTAGCAAAATAGTATCATGAATGTGGGCTTAAATGATCATTTAAGACAAATTCTTCCGGGGACTAATGGATAATTTAAGACAAATTCTTAAGAGATATCCTTTTGTCGCATATTTTTTTCGCACATTTTGTTTTTAGTCCCTAAAAACTCGCGAACTTACAGGAACAAATTGATCATTTAGGACAAATTCTTAAGAGATATCATTTTGTCACCTTATCGGTTATTTGCGCGTCATACGTCTTTCCCTTTTTATTCTTTCGCCACTTAAGTAGCGAGTGTTATAAAAATAATAATTTCTAAAAAATGTCGTTCACTACTGAAGTAGAGGGTGTTATAAACGTAAGGTATTTTTGGGTGTCCGCTACTAAGCAGACGGATGTATTTTGGTAATTTTGTAGAGCGCGCGACAGAATGAGTAGGGTGACAAAAGTAAACCTATTAATTACTACTCACTCCGGTCATTTTTATAAAGAACAATTTAGAAAAAACACACAGACCAAATAACCTTCACTTTCTTATTAAAAATTCTAAAATCTTATAATCTATTCCAAATCTAAGCTTTAGTGTATAGAGAATATACCACTCTAATTAATGCATAACAAAAAAGCAAACCCAAGCAACTAAGGCAAGCACACAAAAAACAACCGCAGACCACCAAAAAGCACCAAGACGCACTCCACCTGGTCTGAATGAAGGCTTAAATGATCAATTTGTCCCTGTAAGTTCGCGAGTTTTTTGTCGTCCCAGTATCTTTTTTTTTTGTTTTAAAATAGTCCCTAAATGTGCAAATCCTATTGGTTTTAGTCCCTAATGTTAAGCATCGTTTAAAAAATTATGACGTGGCAAATGGAGGCTGGCGTGGCAGTGTGTGATGTGGCAAACGAGGATGATGTGTCAATGATTATGCACATTCATCAACTTAGAGAGATCAAATCCAAAAATGAAATTGCGGAGAGGGACCAAATCCAAAAAACAGAATTAAACCCAAAAACATATTTTTTTTCTTTTTTCTCTAAACCCAAAAAATGGTCTCATATTTCTCTAAACCCAAACAATAGTACTTTCTTCTTCATTCTTCAATTTTTTTTCTTCTCCCCAAATTTGACGTGAATTTTTAATCAAACAAATTTTTATATTGCAAAATTTGAGTTCCATTATAAACTCTATTATACACCTTGAACTTAACTCAAGACATTCACCATCCTCGAATATGGGAGTTAAGAAATAATATACGCTTGTGTTGAATTTGTCAACAACAAAATGACTGATGTTGAATCTAGCACTGTTGGAGAAGAACAAAAAAAGAGAAAGAAAGAAAAATTATGAAGATGCAGGGACAAAAACAAAAAAAAACTCGCAAACTTATATAGGGACGAATTGGTCATTTAAGTCTAAAATAAACGTTTCGATATATTAAAGTTGTAACAGTTATATTATTAAAAATTATTAAAAATAAACATCTCGATATTATATTAATCATCATAAAATCATATTTAATTTTGTGTTTTATAAAGCACACTATAAATATAAATATAAGTGATTTAGCCACAACAAATTCATAAAATCATTTCATTTTCATGTGTATATGACAATGTGTATTATGGTGTTTCTCTTCTTTTTTTTGGTGTGAAATTAATGTCTCTTAAAGCACAACTTCATTATTGACATGTTACCAAGGAAACAACCATGGATATTAGTTGTAAGAGTTGTGTGGGTTTGAGAGATTTAAAATTGCAAAAATAAAAACCCTATATTTTTTGTATTTAAAGTTTAAATCATGATGATTTATTCTTTGTTTGTAGGAAGACCGAATTAGAGTTCTGTGTGAAGAACATTGATCCCCAAGTTCAAAGACCAACTTCAAGGGGGTATGGTTTATAGGATATCTCATTTGATGTTAGTCCTAATGGTGGTTCCTTTAAGATGTTGTGGTTGATGTTGGTTATATCGATATTATTAAAGGTGAGAAAAACACAAGAAGGGAAGAGGTTGAATTGTGTTGTCTTTTTTCTAAAATCTAATGTATTTGGTTGGGTCAGATTCTGAACAACAAGTAGAATCTAACCAAGATGATTAAAAGAGTTTGCAGCAGATAACAATGAAAACATATAGATAAGAGAAAAAAAAAATATATATATATATATAGAGAGAGAGAGGGAGGGAGAGAACAAATTTATACTTGTTCCTCTCACAAATCGAGAGTAGCGTAGTCCCTTTGCACTTCCAATTTTTTTCACTATATTCGCACAAAATTACACAAATTGATCAAACACAAAAGCAAGAGACTCTCAAATGCTAAAGTCCACTAACAAGAGAATTTCAATGCTCGAGCACGCAAGGAAGAGACTTCTCACAATCTATCGTAATAAAAATGTGTTTTACACTTGATATACAATCAGAGGTTTAAACAATACAATACAGTAAACGACTCTACATACTTTATACTTTAAAATTTCTAAGATACAAACTGTGATAAGAAATTCTAAGTTAAATTTGGGCTTTGATTTTGACACAGTTTATGGTCGTCCAAAATATGTGTAGTGTTGTTTCTTCAAGTCTTCAGTTCCTTAAATAGACAAGTAAGAAAGCTCTGTTGAAGAAGGTCTTTGCACAAAATAGAGTCGTTGAGAAGCTTTGATCCAAAGACATTGATTCATTCCTTGATATGGGTAATGTCGTTGAAAAGCATTTGAAAATCCTTTGCTACAAAAGGAATTTACTGTTTCATTCCATTTGTGTTTGAACCTTTTGTTTGTTTCTGCACGTGATCAGGAGAAGACAAAGTTGACTATGAGCCTGATAGTGACATGTCAAGAGCTTTTGTTGCTGACGTGTCTTTCGGATTCTATGCTCTTTAGAGAATACACTCCAGATCCTAAGTTCTTCAAAAGCTTCACTTCATATTCTGACCTTTCAAAATCTGGTATTCTAGCTTCTGACTTCCACTCAGACTCTGATACTTATAACTAAAATATGACTTCTTGCTTCTGAACAAACAAATCATCAACTTCTCTTAAAAATGTTACATGTTCTTGTATATGTTCATGCAAATTTTGTTATATGGTCCTGCACATTTGAACATACATTAGCGTATTCAATTTATTCTTTTAATACTTTATTATCATTAAACCTTCGGAGACATTTTACAAATCCATTTTGTTCCACTGTATCCATCTTATACCACTCCATCTTCATCGCCTAGTCCATATACCATCACATCTTCAACCTCTTTTCCTCCACATACTTACCAACAACAACCTCAAATTTGATATCCTTCCCTTCCACCTTTTCAAAGTCCTCCATCATCACCAAACGCATATTCTTCATATGAAACTTCAAAAGCTGAATTTAGAGAGAAAATAGTAGCAACTCGTCTTGCTCACAAAGAATCACTCCAAAAAATCTCTGATAAATTTAATGCTTTGAGACAAATTTTGCTAGAGAAACCTGAAGATGAAGAAGTAGAAGAAGATGAGTTACAACTAAAGGAACAAAGAGTTGAACAAGAATCATTGATACTTTCAACACCGTCACCATCAACTCGGTCACCATTTATGGTACCGTCGCTCTCGTCAAAGCCACTGGATAATCTCTCAATGCCAACCCTAATGCTGAGACCACCGTTAAAATCGTCGGACGTGCACTCACCTTCGGAATGTTCTATACCTCCACCTATGTCGTCGCCTCACCAACCACAACTCAACAGTCTAACGCTGAGATCACTGTTCACTAGCTTACCACCGATACCGCCTGATTCACTACCACCGCTATAAGAAAAGGTTTTCTATCCACTTCCGGTGAAGCCACCGCCACCATAACCACCAGATTAGCTTTTAAAGATCGTTCATGCACCAATATATACCAAGTGATAGAATAAAGTTTTATTTTAGTTTGTTATGTTAGAGTAATAATAGGAATTTTGTTTGGTCAAGTAGCCCAGTGGCTAGAAAATCCATCTTAAAGGTGACTAAGTGGAGTGTTCGGGTTCGAACTCGGACTCCTGCACATATAGTGCGATATCCTACCAACTGGCTAAGCTCACGAGAATTAATAATAGGAAATTTAGTTTGATATTATCTTAGTATAATAAGGATAATTATAGGAATGAATTAGTTTGTTATGCTAGATTAATTATAGGGAACTTAGTTTGATATTATCTTAATTTGTTATGCTAGAGTAACTATAGGGAAGTTTGTTTCTTATTTTGTGTATGAATAGACATTGAAGATTATGAAGAAATTAAGAAATAATTAGCACTTCCGCCGTTCCTTTTTATTCGTCGTTTTAGAAAATTTACTATAAATTAAGAAAGTGTATTTTATACCTTATCTTCTTATTATACTCTAATTTAATTTAATTTTTTGAAATATAATATGTACAAAAAAAAATAGGAACAAAACAAAAACAAACAAAAAAAATAGGAACAAAACAGAAACAATAAATATATTAGGCTTTAATGCAGTTTTGATCCCCCTATTTTGAAAAACTTGAACTTTTGATCCCCTATTTTAAAAGCCAACTTTTTGATCCCCTATTTTGAAAAACTTGAAGTTTTGATCCCAACTCATTTTGGTCAAATTTGTGATGATGTATCAACCACATTGATGACGTGGCAGTGTCTATGTGTCAACCTCATATTCCATGTCATTATTTTTTTAAATAAAATATTATGTTTTAATTTTTTTTAAATCAGTTTTTTTTTTTATCAAATCTTTAAATCAAATATTAAAACAATATATTTAAATCAATTTTTATTTTATCAAATCTTTAAATCAAATATTAAAACAATAAAATAATTAACAATAATTAAAAAACGCAGATGTTCAAAAGAGAAGAATTCTAGAAGAATCAGACACGCACAAATAGTAACCCAATACCCAAATCATGGAACCCTAGCGCCATCCATCTTCGACGATCTCTGTCTCAATCTTTCATCTTCTTTGATTCATCATCACGCTCGTGTTCATCATTCATCTGCATGTTATCAATTTTCTGTTTGATTCATCATCCGCTCGTGTTCATCATTACGCTCGCTTTACAAGATAATATTCTGAAGTCATCGCAAAGTTGAACAAGAAGATGGAAAACATGAATTATTGTATGAGATATGTTTGTGGTATTCACTTATTTTAGTAGTTTTTGTTTGACAGACACTTAATTTAGTAGTTGTTATGGTCCATATCGTCTCTTTCGGTTGTCTTCTTTTAATAAAAGTTATGGTCCTTCATTGTTACTTAGTTGCTATTATTTTAATAGCGGTGGTGGACAAAAAAATGTTTAGGGTTTTAGTGTTTGATTCCATTTTGAAAGAAACATGCCTAGGGTTTTATATGTCAGTGTTTTATTATTGTTTGTATAGGCCATCAGAGAAACAGGCTGAAACAAGGAAAAAGAATCGGGAGTAAGTGAAAAGGAACCTGAAGACTTAAGTGAGGATGATTCTGAATATGTTGCTAGTGAGGGTGATGCAGATGATGATGATGAGAATTGGATTGTTGTTGGTGATTTTTAATTATATATTTGAGTAATTTATTGGATTTTAACTATATATTTGTGCAATTTAGTGATTTTAATTATATATTTGGGTAATTTATTGAATTTTAATTATATATTTGGACAATTTAGTGATTTTTAATTATATATTGGGATAATTTATTGATTTTTAATCATATATATTTAAAGAGGTTAATTTTACTGTTTTTTTAATTATTATTAATTAATTAATTTTTTTAATTTTTTAATACTTTTAATACATAATATTTTATTTTAAAAAAAAATAATGATATGGAATATGAGATTGACACATAGACACTGCCACGTCATCAATGTGGTTGACACATCATCACAAATTTGACCAAAATGAGTTGGGGGATCAAAACTTCAAGTTTTTCAAAATAGGGGATCAAAAAGTTGGCTTTTAAAATAGGGGGATCAAAAGTTCAAGTTTTTCAAAATAGGGGGATCAAAACTGCATTAAAGCCAAAATATTATATACAATAAAAAAAAGGCTAAATTGGACAATTGGTCCCTTAACTTATTTATTGGTTTCATATTGGTCCCTTAACTATTTAATGTTATAAATTAGTCCTTTAACTTTAATTTTGTTTACTATATGGTCCTTTCTGTTAATTTTTCTCAAAAAAAATGTTAATTTTGCTTACGTGATTATTGATGTGACCACATAACACATTGAAATTGATGGTTTGTTGAAAAGTGGAACCCGTCAATAGTCATTTTCTACAAGAACACTCATTTTTTAACAAGTTAAAATGACTAATATGACAATTCAAATGAAAGTTAAGGGATCAATTTGTAACGTTAATTAGTTAAGGGACCAATTTGTAACATTAATTAGTTAATGGACCAATATGAAACCAATAAATAAGTTAAGGGACCAATTATGTGTAATTTAACCATAATTTTTTTTTTATAAAATGTAGTTAATAAAAAAAAGGAAGGAGGGTATAATAGACAAAATATAAATTTCTCTCTTGTAACCAAAAAAAAAAAGACAAAATATAACCTTAAACTATCAAAACGACAAATAAATTGAAACAAATATTTTTTTCTAAAACGACAAATAAAAAGGAACGGATGGAGTAAATGATTTGAAGTTTAGCATTGATTTAAAGAGTAGTCTTTATCTTTGCATATCAATATAGGAATTTGACATTGACTCGAAGCGTACTCTTTACCCTATCGTATCACACACTCCCTCCCTCCACACACACATATGAAGGTGTCAAAAACACAAGAAGGAGGGTTGAATTGTGTTTTTGATAAATAAAAACTTTTTCAAGATTAGAGTATCTATCATAGTCTTTTGCAGCGGATAAGAACAAAAACACAATAAACAGAGAGAGAAAGCAAACACACAAAGATTTATACCGGTTTTCCTCACAAATCGAGAATACTTCAGTCCCCATGCACTTCCAGGGATTTCACTATAACCACACAAGATTACAATCTTAATGCTCAAACACACAAGCAAGAGACTTCTCAAATGCTCAAGTTACACAAAACAAGAGACTTCTTACAAACAAACTCACACAAGAGTATATAACTTAATTTCTAAGCTTACTAAGACTCAAAACACTTAACACAATAAGTGAATACTACAATTGATCTTCAGAGGCTTATACAATTATGAACTAGAAAGATTATTTTCAAAGTATATCTTCAAAAATAGGTTTCTTTCAATCGTTCTTCTTCATTCTTCAAGGACGTCTATTTATATGAAACAAATAGAGATGTTGTAGAAGAGTTCCGTTGTAGATGGACAACTCTAAGAAGATTATTGCTTGAAGTATGAGATTGAATTTCTTTCCTAAAAGAGGTAATTTAATTCCACTAATTTGTCTATGTCACTTTGCTCCACCATTTGGAGTAAAAGTAGTACAACCAGTACAATACGATCCTCTTGATGATAAAGTTGAAAATAAGAACGTTGTAGAGATGTTATCCTTTATCCATGAGTTGTCATCTATCAAGGAATGTCCTGTAAGCTTTGGATTTATCAAATCAAAACATTATGTAAAACAAAGTATGCTTCACGACTAGTATGACTTTAATTTAGCTTTTGAAGGTCTTGCAAATTTAGCTTCTTAATGTCATGAAACTTTAGCATCCGAAGGACTTTAGAGTTCAACTTCTGATGGACTTCAACAGTGTAAGTCTCTGAAGGTCATCATAGTTAGATGCTTCAGATCTTTACAATATCTCTTCAAAGTCATCTTTTTCAGAATATGTCAATCTTCAAGAATTTATAAAAACATTTTCTTCGTTCTGATCAAATATGCTTCAATAAAGAACTTTATCCATATCAACAATCTGTACATTTGCTTAAATTTATTAGTATCACCAATTATTTATTTAATATTTTGTTATCATCAAATTTTATATAAAGATTTTCTTTTAAAAACTCATTTTGTTCCAACAACACTACACACACTATAATGTTCGAAAAATTTCTGAAAAAGTAATGTACAAATGAACATTAATTAATTCCATCATCAGCTAATTCAAGTTAACCGAAAGAATCAAATACTCCTTGCTACTCCTAAATTAACAATCCATGTTTTGAAATTCAAAAATGACACACAAGTGAGGAAGGTTATTATGATTCGTACGTGAATCTCACTCTCCTACAACGGGCAAAAATATGCTTGTGATTTGGACACGTGCCTGTCCACATTAGGGGGTAGCACGCACTTACGACCCCTCTCGCGTGTACATTTCAAACGTGTAAGAATAAATAACCATTCCGAATTTCGGTGTAATTAAATGAATAATAAAAATAAATTTCGACAAAAAATAGATAAATAAATATAAACTCAGTTTCATCGATCCTTTGTCTCGATAAAATATTTTTCATCTTTGTTTTCCCTCTCACCTTTCTCATTGGAGGGAAAATCCAAAATTTTGTACCAAAGAAATAATTTAGGGTTTTCAATTTTTTCATTCAGCTTAATTTCTCTGAGCTCGTTTTGTACCATTTTTCTTGTGGATTCTCTCTGAATGCGATTCTTGATGCGAGAGAGCTAATCGATTTTGATTTTCACACCAGGTATCTACGATTTCTGTTGAATCTTCTTCGTTTAGCTTATCATACTGTGTTACTTTTATTAAAATTATGTTATTTTCATGACTCTTTTGCAGTTTTAGGGTTTCTATGTGTTGATACTGTGTTGCTCATTGTTCTGTTTGGTGTTCGAATTAAAATGCGAAAATGATAATTCATGCTGGATTGTTGATTCAGCGTGTTTTTAGTGTTTTTTTTCAGTTTCAGTTTGTTAATTTTGAGATGTGTGAAATTTTTGTGATTAGATAGTTTCTGTTGACACCATTCAAAAAAAAAGAAGAAGATAGTTTCTGTTGACTATGATATGGCTAAATTGTTAATTATCTGGCTAATGTGTTGATGTTTGAATAATTATAATTATGGGAATATATTTGATTGCTTTTGATTAAATTTTGAGCTTTTATCGTGGTTGTTCTTTCGATTTGTTTTTCAAGCGTTATTCTTTACAATATTAGTGGTATGAAGTGGGAGTAATTACAACTAATAAACTAACTGGTTGGAGACTTGAACTAAGAATATTTTTTTTTTGTGTGTGTGTTAATTCTATGGTTCCCAGAGGAAGGGGTTTGGTAATTATGAGTTCGTTCATAAGTTAAGTAAAGTCAAACCAAGAATTGTTCCTCCTATCAATCAAATTCGGATTTTCCTGAATGATTCATCCTAGGGGGAGCTCATTAATCACTTAAGGCCAATCACGTTTGAACTAAAAAGTTATAGCTTTGAATTTTTTTATGAAAATTTATCTCAGTTTTTGACATCATAAAAAAATATTGCGTAATGAAATAATTCTCCTTGGTGATGAATGTATTTTTTCTGTTGAGTACTAGAATTTTTTTTTAAAGTTTGGCTTAGTTAGTGCTAATCTGTCTCCAATTGGCAAAGATTACTAATAGTTTGATTCTGGATGCATCTTATTAGGATAATTGTTTGGGAACTTTGTTTGCTGCTTTGATCACGTCGACAAAAGTCAGCCAGGTTGTACAACATAAATCAAAGTGAACATGCAAACTAAGAAAAAAGCCTCTAGGCGGAATGGTAGTCGAGAAGTTGGTTCTCCTAGGGTTTCAAGAGCACAGAAGAAGGCCTCTGAAAATGGCCAAGTGGCTAACTTAATTACATCTTCTGCAAGAAAGATTAAACCTTGTAAGTTTTCAGCAATAGTTGTTTCTGTTTATTGATTAGCGTTCTGGTTATGATGACGGGTGTATCTTTATACTTTATTCTTATCCTAGTTTCTACCATTCAGACTCCGAACCATGCTGCTACTTCCCATGACACTAATTTGTTTCTTATTATTTTGAAAGTTCTCTGCATGCCTTTTATTGTGTCCAAAAAAATGTTTTCTCAAGCAATTAGAATACAATGGTTGATCAACTTATTTTACTTGTCATCTTGGTGTAACTTCAGCCTGCGCTCTTGAAGATAAAGCTGGAGAGCCAACGCCCCAAACTTTTTTGAGTAACGAGTGCAGCACTGTGGACAAGGGGATTTCCAGTACTAATCTGGGAAATGAAGCAGTTGATGGTGCTTCAGTAGATTTTGAGGTAGTTTAACTTGACTGACTTGCTACTTGTGTTAGTACTGCTGTTTTTCTCTATGCGCATACAAGCTACTCTACATGTTTCTTTTTTGCTTTAAAGCTGTTTTGCGGATCTTATAGACTTCAAATACACAAGGACTAAACTTCATGGCACAGTAACTTTCTATCTCTTAGTGTAGTGATTTTAAGAAGGTTCAGGCATACACTAGCATGTTATATAAATGCTTTCTGAAAATTTAATGTCAATTTGAAGGGATTAGATATTTAGATACAAAACAATGTATATTTTCTTTGGTGCCTTTTCTTTTTCTAAATGTTATAAGATGCTGCTTCAGGGTTGTAACAAGCAAGCCGTACCTCCGGAGACCGGAACTTTATTCTCTCCTGGGTTTCACTTATCCAAAGGTTCAGTTACTGACAGAGGTAAATGTAACCTTTTTCTGGCTGTCCTCGTAGTCGTACTAATTATAATGTGATATTTAAAAATCTTCATTGTTAAGTCTTAATCTTTTTCTTTTATTTCTCTGTAGTTGATTTTGTCAAAATATTTCGGTGCGACGATCATCAAAGAATTTCTCTCGACCAAGAAGTAACACAAGGAGATGGCCATGTTAGTCATGATTCTGACTCTGCCATGGAAGTAGACATAAACAATTCATCAAATGTTGCTTTAAGCACAAAAACTGTTAATGGTTGCAATTCTGATTTTGATGGAAATGCTCTTTCCGTGGAAGTTCCTACCATGTATCTTTCCATGAAAAACTCAAAGCTGGAATGTGTTGACGAGCATGGTCAGGACTCTATATCCTCTGATATGTGCCCAGAGGATGACGAATTTGAGGATTTTGACGATTTTGACCCTTACTTATTCATAAAGACCTTACCAGACTTGTCAAAGGTTGTTCCCACATTTAGACGGATGTTGCTACCTAAGCAGACTCGGAGCTGCCCTCCTATTACTCTTGTCCTGGACTTGGATGGTAAGAAAGTCATATCCCAATTTAAGTTGCTAATTAGATGCTTTAATTTCAAGTCATCATCGTGTAATCTTAAGGTTGCTCCCTTGTATATTTTTTGGTTGCAAGTTCTAGACTTGTAGTAATGCAAAACCCGAAAACCACCTTTCTGCATAAGACTGGTCTGCATCTAATTAAAGTGACCATGTATTCCGAAGCTATCCAACTGTGTGAAAATGCTTGCCGGCAGTAAAAATGGTTTTATTTAATTTTTAATTGGTAAATGCATATTTCCATTATTAATGTTTGGATCTTCTATAGTTAATAGTTGTATAATTATTATTTTAGTTTAACACATTCTTCTTTTCCTTTTCTCTTGCACAAACTTTTGGTTGAACTGCTCATTTTTATGTTGTTTATGGTATTTTACTCTCTGCAGAAACTTTGGTGCATTCTTCCCTTGAACCTTGCGAGGATGTAGACTTTACTTTCACTGTGAATTTTAATTCTGAGGAGCACATTGTCTATGTACGCTGCCGTCCTCACCTAAAAGAATTCCTCGAGAGAGTTTCTGGTCTTTTTGAAATTATTATATTTACAGCTAGTCAAAGTATTTATGCTGATCAACTCCTAAATGTGCTTGATCCTAAGCGGAAGATATTTCGCCATCGTGTGTTCCGTGAATCCTGTGTTTATGTGGAGGGGAATTACCTCAAAGATTTAACAGTGCTCGGTCGTGATTTAGCACATGTTATAATAATTGACAACTCCCCACAGGTATGTTTATAGTGTTATACATTTTGGATTTATGGTCGTTATTACACTCATTATGGCCGACATTTGTAACATGCTGCCGTTATTGTTGTACTTGGAACCTCCCTCCCCTACCCCAAAATAATCATTTGGTATCTTGTTAAACCTTGCTGAACACCTGAACCGTTTACTCTAAATACTGCTTTGTAGTGGGAAAAATTACTTAGATAATTCAACTTTATGCCTTTTACAAATATAAATATAGATACCTAGGCTATGACTTTGACTGTCTTAAACAGTCTCAAAACTTTAGTTATATTGGAATTTTTTTTTTGTTGATAATAGTTATATTGGAATGTTAGCAACACAATATTTATAACAACACATTCTTGAACATATTCGTTTGTCTTGGTTAGTGTTATATAAAAATTGGTTCATGTTAGCTAGTCACTCATTTGACCAGAAATGTAAGAGAACCTGCAAATGCCAGTTCGGCTTGGCTAGTTTAGTGGCCAAACTAGTAACTTGTCTGGTTGAGCCACTGGTGGCCAGTTGAATTACTTGAACCATTGGTTACCGACAAGTTATCCTTTAAAAAAAATCACATCTCAGTCAAAAACTGGTCTAAATATTATAACATTGGTCTTAATTTTTTTTAATTTAGTTAGTTTAAAATATTAAATATGTTTTCAAAATAACTAATACGAAGCAATGGATATGTGTACAATATATATAAAAGTTTAGGATTTATTCACCATTAGTTAGTTATCCCCATTGAGGACCTATTGTAAGTTTGTAAAGCAAAAGCTTAAAGACATTGAAGATAGAATTATTAAAGTTGAATTGTATGCTACAATATATGTCAATACTTTAGGCTGTTATTTTTCTTTGTTTCCAGGCGTTTGGGTTCCAAGTGGACAATGGAATACCAATTGAGAGTTGGTTTGATGATCCTTCAGATAGAGAATTGCTTTTATTGATCCCTTTCTTGGAGAGTTTGGTAGGAGTTGATGATGTCCGGCCCAAAATTGCAAAAAGGTTCAAGCTCCGGGAGAAAATAGCTGCAGCTGTGCATCCTTTAAATACAAATAGAAGGGATTTCTTGTCTGAATAAATTATTTGTGGATTGAACAATGTTTAGGAAAGGAAAGCACTTTTTGTATGTTATATAGTATTCTAGTTCTTATATTATTATGATATTAAAAACAACATTCTCAGTTTATTACCGAAGTTGCAATGACAACATTGAACCAGAAAAGGGGGTATAAACGAGTGTAAGCATGTGTCAAGAGTGCAGATGCTTGGTTGATTATTATCATCCTGGTAATAAAAATTCCCCAACCGACTATTTATATATTTTTGGAGCTTTGTTCTGTGTTACAATGGTGACCAGCTTTGCCTTCCTTGTAGGATTGTAACGTGTGACTTAAATGATTATTGATCTTTCTTTTCTTTTTTTTTTCCTTTCATTATGAATGTTTTATTCTATTGAACTTTTTTTGGATGAAAAGTCTTTTGCTAATTGTCTTCGTGGTCGGTAAATGACATTCACAAATGTGAGAATTTAGAGTTTTAAATAGCTCTGTAACTTTTAGTCAAAAAAAATAAAAATAGCTCCCTAACCTTTAAACTAAATAAAAACGGTTATATTGTCAAAAATAAAATAAAAACGGTAACGTACTGAAGTCAAGGAAGCTGACTCTTGTTCTTTGGATTGGACACCAATTTATTACCAAACAAAAAAGGCTTCGTCGCTCTTTTCCACATACACCAAAAGAAATGGTTATGATAGCAAGTTCATCCTCAGTCGTATTGTAGAGCCTCCAAAACAAGGGGGTGACGGTCAACCATCCACTCTCAAGATTCATATTGATCAATTGATCTCCATGTTCTACTAGTTCACTATGTAGACTCACTCTCTCAACAAAAACCAAAAACCAGGGACCCACTTCGCATCCTAGGAGTTAGGAGGTATGATTGTTTATGTGTTTCTCGCTAAGTATGTAAAGTAAGCTACATTTAAAACAAATGACAATTAATATTAATTCTCATCAATTGATTTTTTTTTTTACAATGTTGTCAATGAGGACGGAACATAGGATCTCATGCATACTACTCGAATCTCTCACTCCTAAACCAAATATAGCTAGTGGTTTTTCCATCAATTGATTGAGTAACAATGAATCAAGTAGACATAGATCACTAATAGTTTATTTATTTATTTTTAATTACATAATTGTACTAAAAAAAATTAGATTAATAATTACACGATAGATTTTGAATTTAATTGTTGTGCACTGTCGGTGTAATACTTTTTTACACATACATCCAATAATATACCAACACATCATGTATTGTGTTTAAAAACAAATGATGTGTCACATTCATTAAATGATGTGGCAACACATCTGTCCTACCCCATTTTTTGACCGATTGATTTTGTTCGGCGTTTAAAACCTTCTTGCCCTCTTTGTCATTTCTGACGAAATTTCGGCAGAGAGGTATTTTAAAATACCTCATTTGTTGTTTCTTTTATATTTATTCTTTTTCTATTATTATTATTATTGTTTATTATTTTTTACCATTATTTGTTATTATTATTATCTTCCGAAATTTGTAAAAACCACCGCGACAACATCATTGGATGCATGTGTAAAAAACTTTTACACTGACGGTGCACAACAATTAAACTCATAGATTTTCTACACAATTTGTATTTACGACAACATATTATTTATATTGTAACATTATTCATGAAACACAAATCAAAACTAGTAATAATCTATTGTTTTAACAACATATTTGAGATAATAAGAATAATTTGAGCAACTTGGTTGACAACAATAACATGTTTTGAAAGCATAGAAGTTTCATCCTCTGAAGAGCAATCATTAATATCGGACATCAGAGCACTCATACGCATATTCACTCCATTGTAATCCAAATCCTTCAAGAGTTGTAGAGCTTCCTCAATCTCACCAAGAGCTCCGTCGTCCGTTTCAAAACCAGACAAACAATTCTTGTAATGGTTTTGTTTCCTGGGATCACTACCACTTTGTTCAATTAGTTTTTTTATTACATTGATTGTATTTGACACATTAGTACGAAGGACATCAATGGTGTATGATGCATAGCAACCAAGGTCTTTGCCTGGACCGCCGGGCATTGAATTGAGAAGCGTTAAACAAACAGAATGGTTTGTGGCTTTCTTGCAAATCTCTTGCACATCCACATCATTTGCCGCATAGGAGGATACAACACATAAAAGAAACACAACCACTATGGATGACAAACGAACCATATTGTATTTTTCTTTCTTTTATCAATTCCCCTACTGTATGATTATGATTTCCTTTGTTTCACTCTTTAACGGCTTTATATAGATTTCTACAATTGAAAACAATACAATAAATATGGTCAATGTACACAATGTAATTTAGAATTTCCTGTCTTTCCTCAAAGGTAGCTTCGGTCCTTGTGTGAGAGGTTGGAAGGGCGTGAGTTCAAAACAACCATCCACCGGTGAAACTAGTGGTACTGAGTATAATTTAGTTCTATATTTAAATGAATAATTTTAATCCCTTTATTATTTAATTTCTTCTTTTAGTTTTTTCTTTCATATATATGATATTACCTGAATTGAATATATTTTTGTTTGATATTATTAATTTATTATTGAAATTGTTTTTTTCTATATTTTACTTTTATTTTTGTACTTTTTTATATTCACATAAAAAAGAATTACAGTGATGCATTACACTCATAAAATTATATCCATAAAAAAGTTATCACTGGGAGTTAGAAATTAAATTATTTTTATTTTAAATAGGTTAGAAATTAAAATATGAAGTTCTACACATTCACATGCAATCCCCTATCTCTTTTCAATTTTTATCCACCCATCCATCCATAAATTTCAATAATGTGAAAGATCCAATGGTTAGAACCATATATCTAAAACTAGTGGTTTCTTTCGTACCCATTATTTTTTTTAAGACTACCTTACGAATAATGCAAACATTTTGAAGACAATGTAAAGTTTGTTTCATAGTTATAAAGTGGATTCTCAGGAATGTGATATTGGAAATATTTATTCTCATGTTTGGTGGAAGGGATTTTAAAATTATTCCCAGCAACAAATTATTTCAAGGAAATTTATATACCCACGTACGTACATGGACATCCTATTCCCAAGAAAAGAAAGCAGGAATGATTTATTCCCAGAGGTTACAATGACAGTTAGCAATTTAACATTAGTGATAATGTAATTCAAAGCACCATACACCCACGTGTGTGGGTTTTCTTATTTAAAAAAAGACAAAATTTACATCCATTGCTTTAGGTGCATTTCTTACTTTTCCTCTCACAAAGAGGTAGTTTTTTAAATTAAAAAATAGTTTTATTTATTTTTTTAAAATTAAAAAACACTAATAACCACCACTTTGTGAGTGGAAAAGTAAGAAATGCGCCTAAAGCAATGCATGTAAGTTTTGTCCTTTAAAAAATAATTAAAAACTATTCATAGGAATTTTTTATTTTTAACCAAACCATTTTTTGTAAAATTCTTTGGAATAAAGTTCCTGGGATTAATCTTTACATCCATCAAACAAACACACCCTTACTGTCTAATTTGCAATAACAAACTTCCAACACAAACACCCCCCCCCCCCCCCCCCCCCCCCCCCTCTTTAGATTTGCATCATTATTCCTGTTCAGATTCGACCTCAAGTCCACATCTCCGAGAGATTGTCCGCTTTGGGGTTAACCCGTCACGGTTTTGTCCTTTGTAGAAAAGGCGCCTCGGTGGTTTGAAAGGTGTGAGTGTTGTATAAACTACCCTTTGCCTCGAGTACCAAGCGATGTGGGACTATTTTGGTGTATCCAGAACAGAAGCCCCCCAGTCGAGGCTAAGGGGCTTACGGGTGTCGACCACGGGCATGCGCGGGGCACCCACAAGTCGTTTCCCACAGACGGCGCCACTGTTCAGATTCGACCTCAAGTCCACATCTCCGAGAGATTGTCCGCTTTGGGGTTAACCCGTCACGGTTTTGTCCTTTGTAGAAAAGGCGCCTCGGTGGTTTGAAAGGTGTGGGTGTTGTATATAAACTACCCTTTGCCTCGAGTACCAAGCGATGTGGGACTATTTTGGTGTATCCAGAACAATTCCCTTATTTATTTGTTTTAAGAGTTAAATATATGAAATTAGTAAATTTTGATTTTCATCCTTATAAAAAAAAATCACATGTTTTTATCTCTTAAAATTGTATGCTTTATTTTTAGTCTTGAATGACCGATTTATATTTATTTTAATGTCAATGTTATGACTCTTTTATGTTCAAAATGTGTTTATATTATGTTATATGATATGTTATGACTCTTCGATTCTGGTTTATTTTCTTTCATTCTTCAAGGCTCCATCAAGTATAATTTCTTTCCTTGTATCTTTTTTTAAATCTTTTTGGGGAAGATTTTAGGAAAATTAATTGGATTAGCTGGGATAAGATTTGTTTGCAGCAGGAGGAAGGTGGGCTAGGTGTTATGTAGAATTCGAGATATTTTAATTTTATTATGTAAGTGGTGTGGAGATTGTGTGTAAACCAAGAGAGTTTGTAGTTTTAGGTTTCAATGGCAAAATATGATGTGGGGGATGGTAATATTAAAGATGGGTGAGAATGACATCTATTTGGTGGAGGGATTTAAGGCGTTGATTTGATGGTAGGAAGATGGTTTGATGATAATGTTAGGATGGAGGTGGGTAATGGAGAAAACACTTTTTTTTTAAGGATAAGTGGATGGAGGAGGGTCCTTTTGTGTGAAAGATTTGGAAGACTTTTTGAGTTGTTTTTAAATAAAAATATTTAGCATAAATGAGTAGATTGAGGTGGGGAGTAGAGGTGGCGTAAAAGATTTCATGCTTGGGAGGAGGAACATGTTGTCGAATGTTGTCTTGTTTTCGATAATTTCTTTTTACATGTAAATATCAATGATTCTTGGAAATGACATCCAGATCTGTTTGAAGGCTATTATGTAAAATGTGTTCATCACTTATTATCAAAGAACGGCCATGTGGTTATTCTTGGATAAGTGTTACACGTGGCTCCAAATGACCACATAAAGAGGGTCTATCGCTTTAATACATATTGGCATACACTGGATAAATAACACTCCAGAAGATATTTGTGACCGACTCTATGCACCCCATCATACAATTATTCCTCAAACCCCACTAGATAAGCATTCATGCGCTCACTCCCAAAGTACACACATTCTACCCCAATTTAACACTTTCTCTCACCTCATTCATATGGTGACTTGACCGTTGTAGTGTTAACATTGTTACAGATACCTTTTCCACCATTGATACTAGATGATCATTCCATTCACCACCAAATACAGATCTGACACATTCACCTTCATCATCAGAACATTCTAATCTGAGCACTCGGTTCAATTGTCTCAAAATATGTCAAAAACATGTCAAAAGATAACAACCTTGCAAAGAAAGAACTACAATGCATATACTCCCCCCGAATTCCAGTGTTGTGTCAGTGTTCTCATCACACTTTTCCTCAACCACTCTCTTTATTGGAGTTCAGATTTGCTTCAGTCTCTCTATGCCCCATATTTTTTAAGTTTTTTTTAATTGATGCGCGACACATGGCAATACATATTTCTACCGTTTCGATTAAACCAAAATCAATAAAAGAAATTAAAAACAATTTCTTGGAGGTGCAAGACTAAATTAATAAAAGGATTAAATCGTCTGAATTTTATTTCTGTCACCCTACCAGTTTCTCGCACGCCCTACGCCTTTTCCGTTTTACCATTCCGCTACTTAAGTAGCGAACGTTATAAAAAACAATTTTGGTAAGGTGTTTTTGGGGTGTATCCACTATATAAGTAGTGAACTTGGGTATTTTTGTAAAATCGTAGGGTGCACGAGAAAATGGGTAGGGTGGCAAAAAAAATCCTTGATAGATTTTACAAGGTCCACAAGATAAATGTCATATTAAGCTTAATTTAGGCGATATCTAAGAGGAACTCTCCTCGTCGGCAAATCCATCCCAGATAAGCCTTCAAAGAGGATAACTCGGAGGTAAGTAACGACTAACTCTATAAGATACGCTTGGAAGAGCGTGGCCTACAAATAGGAGCTTAGCTTGAAGAGCAGAGGAGAGTGGATCTCCGCCTATCCCTCAATTGTTTCCCTAAGGCTAATGATATATAAAAAGAAAAGGCATGCCTAATTTCATTCACTCACTTTTTACGTATGCACCAAAATTTTATAAGATCAGTGTTTAGTACCCTGCCAACTTAATGTTACTCAAATAATTCACACAAGAATATTCTGAAATTTAAATGATTAAAATATCCTACATTCATAATTCAAAGGATCATAATGTAACGAAAAAACTTGATCAAATTGTATAATATTTGTAACTTATTAAAATGAACCCTATTTTTTTGTCTAGTAGTCTAATAGCTTGGAATTAACTTTTTAAAGTGAATAAGTGGAAGTATCAGAGTTTGAATCTGATTCCCGCATATTTTATGCAATGTAACTAACGGACAACTGAGATATGCTCACAGACTAAACCTATATTTAAAAAAATAAAAAAATGAAAAAATAAAATCTAAAACTAATTGAAAGATGAAAGAGTATAATTTAGCCTAATACCTTTCTCCTTTTGGCGCCAATTCACTCACCAAATTTGCGTGACCAACCGTGTAACAAACCATCATCAAATTGAACGGCATTTTTAAATTTTAAAAAAATAATTAAATTTTAAAAATAACTGCACCCGAACGAACTTGCATAGTGGTGGTGCATCACCCATTCCGAAAACTTCGGCCTATAAATATCACACTCACACACCAACGCTTTCATTATCTCGCGCCACATTATTTTTCTGATTCAAAATTCTATAACGAAGTGAGCGAAAATTCTCTCTCTGCACCTTTTTCTCTCAGTTTGTGACTCTCGTTTTCAACTACAATGGTGAGTCCAGAACGCTTCTCGAATCTTCTATTCCATTTTCTTCTTCTTCATCGTCTTCCTCTCTCTGCTATGGTTTCTTAATTTTCCATTTCGTTTTTCCAGGTTGTTGCACAGAAACTCAAGGAAGCTGAAATCACCGAGCAGGATTCACTTCTTCTGGTGATTAACTACCGATTAGCTTCCAGTTACATTTTATTCATCGTATATTTTATTTATCAGCACTGAAATCATACGGATCTGAGTTTTTCTTCTTTTTTGTTCAACTTCTAGTTTATCGTTTTCAGTGAATTTTCAATTTCTTCGGTTGATTTAGTTTTGTGTAAATGTCATGATTATTTTGTGAAAATTGAATTCTACAGATTTCATTTGCTGAGTTTAACAATCACCGAACATTTTCTTCATTACTAAAAAAGCTTTGATACATCTTCGATAGGAATTTATAATTTAGTTCGCTTTATTTTCGTTGAAATTAGATGAGATCTAGAATTTAAAGTTCTTGATCTTAAATTTTAGTACCTTATTGTTTTGACTATTTCTGAAAATATGTAATCTCTGCTTTACTGAGTTTTGTTTGATTACACAGATACACATTGATTTCATCCATCATGTTTCTTAAATCTCAGATGCATTAATTTAACACTATGAAATCTCAGATGCATTAATTTAACACTGAATACTGAATCGAAATTTGAAATTTCATTTCTAATTTAAATTTTCATCTATCAGACAAGGAACCTGCTCCGAATTGCCATATTCAACATTAGCTATATCAGAGGACTATTTCCTGAGAAGTACTTCAATGACAAGTCTGTTCCTGCGTTAGGTAAATTTCTCTTTAGTGCTTGAGTAGTTTGCCATTTTTTTTTACTGTTTTTACTGAATTCAATCTATAACTATGCTTTAATTGCAGAGATGAAGATCAAAAAGCTGTTGCCGGTGGATGCCGAGTCTCGTAGACTGATCGATTGGATGGAGAAAGGTACGTTTAAGCTATTGTCTGATTGAACTTCTAGCAAACAGGTTTGAATTGCTTGAAGTTGTTTTAATTTGTTTATTATGTTGTATTTCTTTTCCAGGTGTGTACGATGCCTTACAGAAGAAATACTTGAAGACGCTTCTATTCTGTGTGTGTGAAGCAGTGGATGGACCGATGATTGAGGAATATGCATGTAAGTTTTGACATATCTGATTTCAAATTTAATCACCAGAATATGATGGAATTGGGAAACTGTAGTTGAATGAATACACACATAGGTTATTGCTTTTTATATGAGTGCTATATATGCTAGTGGCAAGATTTAGATTCCAGTTTAATTTAATTCGAGACACTTATGGAAGATTCATTAACATACCTAGTTTTCTCTTGTAGTTTCCTTTAACTATTCGGATTCTGAGAAGCAAGAGGTTTCTATGAATATCAACCGCACTGGAGGCAAGAAGCAAGGGGGATCCTTCAAGTGTAACTCCACTACTGATATTACTCCCCAGCAGATGAGGTTATTGTTAAAAAATAAGATATAATTTGAAACTGAAGTGGTCTTTTCTTATCATGATAATTAATCTAATGTTATTTTTATGTGATATATAATTCAGGAGTTCTGCTTGTAAGATGATAAGGACTCTAGTTCAGTTGATGAGAACTCTGGAGAAAATGCCAGAAGAGGTGAGTTTAATTCAAATGCTTCGCTTGATACACCACATCATTCACTCTTCACAGTTCCTAATTTCATTGCAAAAACTGAACTCTATTTATTTTTCTCTCAGCGCACCATTCTGATGAAGCTCCTCTACTATGATGATGTGACGGTATGGTATTTAATACTTAACAGAAAATCTCAGTTACTTAATTTGTTTGTGAAATTCCTTAGCATTCAATGGATTGTAGAACTTTCAAGACTTCAGAATTTAAATGCATTTCTGCTTAGTTTTTTTCATTTAAATGCGGAACTGGTTAAAACAACACTGATACAACATAACAATAAGCTTTGTTATTCAAGTGATGAATATTTCAATGCTCTATTATGCCACTGTGCTGATTCATATAAGTACGATTCACAGTATACTTGTCTTTCATGCAGCCATCGGATTATGAGCCTCCTTTCTTCAAGGGCTGCACTGAAGAAGAAGCGAATCATCCTTGGGTGAAAAATCCATTGAAAATGGAGGTCGGCAATGTGAACAGCAAGCATTTTGTATTAGCTCTGAAGGTAATGGAAGGATATCCGGCACACAGCCAAATTTTAAATATTTTTCTAATGTTTTAATTTGCCAATGATTTCTTCTTCCATTTTATAGGTGAAGAGTGTGCTTGACCCTTGTGAGGATGACAATGAGGGAATCCAAGATGATATGAGTGATGATTCTATGCAAAATAATGAGTATTATGATACTGACAGTGAAGTAAGTGAGGATGTTACTTGATATATATAGCCATTTCTGTTAAGACTTTTGTGAATGTAACTGACTGACATGAACCATTAAATTAACTGTTTTACTCAAATTTGATATTTTACAATTTTCAGGTTGATCATTCTCAAGGGAATCACTATATAGTTGCACCCATAGGTGATTAGGATTATTATTCTTATTTCTGCACAATTTATTTAATATTCTCTGGTATATTATGTTGACATGTAAACAATGACAGAGAAACAACAAGAACAGGAAGATAATGGCGAGATTGATGAAGGTAAACTAGGCTGTTTACTCTCTTAACAGAAAATTGTTTGTGTTGATTTTTTGTGAGGAATGGCATTTATAACAACACAATTACTAGGCTATACTGTTAATGAACTCTATTTCTTTCAGAAAATACCCAGGATCCTGTTGAAGATGAGCAACAATTGGTCCGGATTAAGGAGTGGCTAAACTGTTGTCACCTTGATACCATTGATCTTACTGATGTTCTATCAAATTTTCCAGACATCTCAGTGGTACCTACCTTTTCCCTTACTATTCAGATTATACTTTTGTTTTGCCTTTTTAAGATTATGGCCTAACTGCAACTTTAGTTCCTATTGTCCTCATCTTTTGTCAAATATAATTTCAATTGAATTGTTTTACTTGCAGGTTCTGACTGAAGGTAGAAATTTCAATTATCATGTTCAATGTGCTGCAGTTTTCATCCCTTTCCATACTCTTTGGCTTGATTTTATTTGGTTCTTCAGAGATCATGGAAAACCTTGTCAAGGAAGGTGTGCTATCAAAAATAGGGAATGACACCTATGCTATTATTAAGGACAAGGTTGATATTTTCTCTTAATTGAATAAACTTCAATTCTACTAGTCTTCTTTTTATTTCCTTTTTATTTATGATTGTTTTTTATTGTCAGAAATCTGAATATGATTTCACCATTGTGAAAGAAGAAAATGATGGTCAAATGCCTCCGGTCCTTGATAGAGCTTTGCCGGCTGAAGATCTCATATACATGAAGGTGAGGTTAATGGTTCCTCTTTTTTTTTTGTGCATGTGATAAATCTGAAGATCTTAGCTGACTTGTAAATTGAATCTGTGCCACCTATAGTCACAAAAACTATTGCTCAACAGCTCAAGTATAAAAGTGATATTCCTTGGCCCAAAGGAAACTTGCACTCGATTTGAACTTGGGCTAGAGAATGAAACTGTGTCTATATTCAAATTAGTTTTATTTACAGCTCATTGTGAAATGTACCTTATATCTTTCAAAAAACTCTGCATCTCTGAAGAGTGATAGGATGGAGTCTGTAGTAGTCAGTAAATCACACAATATATGATCATGAATCTCATAAACTGCTGCCTTATGATAGGTGTCATTTGGTTATATGACTTATATCTGTCTTAGAACTTCTTCCTATCATATCCTATCACAGTATGTCCTAACTTAGGTATAAATATCTCAGGCTCTCTACCATACTCTTCCAATGGCATATGTGTCAGTCACAAAGCTTCAAAGCTCGTTCCAGGGAGAAGTAAGCCAAGCAGCAGCAAGAAAGATAATTGAAAAAATGACCCGGGATGGGTTTGTTGAGCCTAAAGGCAGCAAAAGACTAGGTATCAAATTAATAATCAAATAATAATCCTACTCTCTTTGTCTTCTGTTTTTTACCACTACTTATAACTTCTGTATATCAGGAAAACGTGTGATCCATTCTGAGTTGACTGAGAGAAAATTTGTTGAGGTCCAAAATGCTCTAGGCGTTGCTGAAGCTATGGTAATAACCACGGAGCATTTTAGGTTTACGATTATATTATCATCATGTTTGTTTACCTATTGCTTTGCACGTTTTAAAATTTTACAGGATGTTGATCACTGTGAACCAAATAGCAAGTCCAAACAAACTGGTCACCGTATAAATGGTAAAAAGGCTATTAATATTTTGTATCCTACCACAAATTCTGTAGCTTTTCAGTATTGATGATACTTAGTTAACTTACAACTATCGTATGCTTGCTTTCTTGGTAAACAGGAAGCAACCGCGACATCTCAACATGTGGTGTTCTCCACTCAATTGGATCAGATTTAACAAGAATGAAAGTGACATCTGATACAAATAATACTGACTCCATGAGTGGACTGAAAATGCTAAAGGCAAAAGAGCCAGGGAACACTCCAACAAGCAGGGTTGGGGCAAGTTATATGTTGATTGATTAAATTTTCAGTTTCTATGATTCAAGGGCTAACTTCTGTTGTTAAATTTTTGCATGTAACTGATTATGTAATTTATTTTTGAATTACAGCCAGTTGCTTCAAGAGAAAGTTTTGCTCATGGGAAAGAGAACAGCACAGCAAATGGAAATGGGATTGCAAATGAAGGCGACGCAGCTGATACAATCATCTGCAGCAAGCCGTCCCAGGAGAAGCGCCCCAGGAAGACAAGCGCGGTATACTATGACTTTCCTTATTCCTTACCTTACACTGACACTATACTTTCTTCAATATTGAACAAAGTCTTTGTGTAATTTGGAAATGTTTGAAGTCTGAGATCATTTTTCTTTCCTTCCATTGCAGGTCAAGGAACCTATCCATCAAAATGTGAAGCGTCAGAGATCTCAGGCTCCATGAAACTGATTTATGAATAGCTCAGTATTTGTGGATGACACAAACAAAAACTGATACGCAACTCAAACTTATATGCCTACAATTAAGCATTTAGTAATGCATACAGTTAGAAAATCTTTGGTTAGGTTTCCTTGTCTACTTTTTTTGTAACTGGCTTATGCCAAGTATTGCAATTTTACTTTATGGGATTTAACAAATTTTAATTGATAAATCTGCTCCCACTACCTCATCTTCCAGCTTCTTCTACTCGTTGTAGTTTCCTCATCTTCCATTTTAATACTCGGGCCCAACGTTTGCCATATACAATTACTAGGAGTATATTTTAAGAAATTAGTAATTAACTTCAATTTTATTTTTTGGGAGAACGTAACTCCAAAATGTAAATTCATTAGAATAGTGTATCATCTTATGAGCTAGGAAATGTTGATTGGATAGAAGAACCCATTAGTGCTTGAAATTGACAGCCACTAAAGAGCTTGGAACAAATAAAAATCAATTTATGGTCTTATTGTGATCATGATCCATAGATACAAATGCAATTTACTAATATTGTATATAACCAAACTAGTTAACAGTTAACTAACACTTAACAAACTAAATGATCAAAAACTGACTAATAAAGAGAATCTGTAACAGAGAAAAGAACTCCAATTTGAGCACTGAATAATTTGTATAATGCAATCCAATTTTACCCTAATGTTTATTATAAACGTCTAGTCTAGTCCTAATTTCTTTCGTGTCTGAGTTACAAATTTGTATGTCCATGTTTTACAAATTTTATGTGAGTAGATACTTGGTTGCGGTTATATATTGATTCAAAGTTTTAATAATATCAAGTGCAATTATGTGGTTATATGAATATGAATTTTAAGTCAACTAGTTTGTTAATCTGGACATAAAAATGGACCATACAAAGAAATATGACTCCTCAAAATACTCAATAAACGTATAGCGTGGCATCACAGTAGCTCAACTCCGAAAGATAGACACTTCTCAAATTCAGAGAAATCGCCACGTGGCTTGTGGAAATACCTAGTATGGTCTAGAAAGATCCCTAGTAGTCGGTTTAAATGTGGGCCTTCACCTTGACGAAATTAGAATCATGTTTTTGATTTTATTATAACAAAAGATGATATTATAAGTCACCCTATTCCGTCACTCTTAACCCCAAAACCAAATCACAATCAAACAAAGGTTCAAACTATTTTTCTCTAATCCTATTCGACACCGTTGTTTCACTCCATTCTGTGTACATTTCTAAATAAAACATAATTGTACTCTACCATCTACCATCAGAGACAAAGCAATGGCCACTAAAGAGGTAATTAGCATAATTACTTTTCTATTTTTGTTGTAATTTTTTAGGTGAAGCAATTTATGATTGTTTTTTATGTGTGCAGAAGGATGTGAAGGTTGAGAATCAGAACAAAGAACTAAAGCGTTTAGGGTTTGTGAAGATTGCTGCTATTCATACTTTTGTGTTTGTTTCATATTTGTATGAATCTGCTAAGAAGAACTCAGGGTCTTTAAGATCCGCTGTTGAAACTGTGGAGGGATCTGTAACAACCGTTATTGGTCCTGTCTACAACAAATTCAAGGGTGTCCCTGATGATGTCCTTGTTTTTGTTGACAATAAGGTAATTGTCTCTTTCTGCCTCTTGATTAATTAATAATTTTGATTAAATCAGTGCTTTATTTCGTTATTTGTATGTTTTTGTAAACCTTTCTGATTTCACATGTTTCGTTTCACTTCTCGAGGGTCAATTGTTTCTAAGGATATAGAATTGATTTTGACAAATGTTTTGTTTGATTTTTCTAGGGTGGAATTGATTTTGTCAAGTTTTTTTCAACTCACTTTTATCTCAATTTATCAAAACATAAATTATTACACATTCAAAATCACTTCATTCAATTTTTTAGTCAGAATCACTTAATTCAAAACCAATTTTTCTCATCACATAATCAAACATACACTTCACCTCTTGATTTAATTTAGAGTGACATATCAAAATTGGAAAAAAGCTTGTTGTAATACTATCTCCATCTCCAAATATAAGACTCGTTTGACTTTTTTATTTGTCCCTTTTTATAAGACTCCTATCAAATTTTCAACTGTATTAATTAGTATTATTTTCCTAGCATATCCCTAATTATGTTACATCTTTAGGGATGGAGGTAGTACTTTTTATGTCTATTTTCTTTAACTCAACATGATCAATTTCTTAGTGCATGTTTCAAATCAGTGGATTTGATGAAATTATGATAACGTTTATAGCTTGGAAGTTTAGTTTTTACAAACTCACCATGAATCAAATCGAGCATACATGCACTTCGTGCATATTTGAAATCACGGATGAGATTGATGAAATCATTAGAAAATAGGAAGAAGAAAAAACATGCATGCTAGTACTTTAGTGAAATGAATAGCTTTGATTTGAAATCAATAAATTCTTTCGGTTGCCAAAACTTTATGCAGCTGCTTGGTGAAATATAATGGTGTGGAAGTGGAGTTTCCTTAATTCATTTGCATGCCAAATGATATAACACGGTTCTCTGTTTTTTATCATTAAGTTTTTTATGGCCATGAAATGAAGTTTGAATTTTTTACTGAAGTAGCCTTTAAGTGTGTATGTGTTTGGCTGCAAATTTGTTTCTCTATATAAATGATTAGCAAAAATGTTCAGTCTAAAATAACTTTGATATAATTTATTTATTGTATTTTTTTCTACTTATTTTGTATTATTTTAAGGTGAAATCAACTTAAACATACTAATCTGTATTCTTTCAATTCCATGATAATGTTTGAATGAATTGGTGCATGACCTAGTTTATTAGGCGATTTGTGGTTAAACTAACTAACTAGCATATGATTTGATAAGGTTGATGAAGCCACTCACAAGTTCAATGAGCATGCTCCTCATATTGCTAAGCAGCTCGCGGATCAAACCAAAAGTTTGATTCAGAAAGTGTCATATGAGGCCGGGAAAGTTGCGAATGTTGGTCGATCTGCAGGACCAAGAGCAGCTGTAGATTATGTTGTTACAGAGTCCAAGAATTTGCTGCTAATCAATTCAGTGAAGCTCTGGACTGTACTAAACCAATTTCCACCATTCCATGCTGTGGCAGAGATGGCAATTCCCACTGCTGCTCACTGGTCTGAGAAATACAACCATGCAATCAAGGCCATGACTGAAAAGGGTTATAGTTTTGTTGGTTATTTACCTTTGGTTCCTATTAATGAATTATCTAAGGCATTTAAGCGGGGAGAAGTTAAGGAAAAGAAAACAGCATAATCTTGTTTTGATTGGGTTATACACTTTTACAAAATTTGCTTCTGTGTGACTTTGTTTTCTGAGTTAAGACAATTTGGACCTAGTTGTGGCTATCAATGTTTGAAGTTAATTAGTAAGATCTTGTAATTAATCCAAGTATGTAGAAAATAGTGATAATGATCATGTAAATTTGCGATCAATGGTTCTGAGTTTGCTTAGTGTTATTTATGGTAAGTATTGGCTATGAAGTTTTTCTTTTTTGGTAGTAAAATATTGACTTTGAAGTCTCATTAGAAAACATTTATATTAAAAATCTATTTTCTAATCAATCTTAAAAAAAAAGCATCTTGGCTTACAAAATCAGTGGACAAATTCATTGACTTATCTATAGCCAATATGGTTTCTTTGAGTTCTTAGCAAAGCCATATGATTTCAAGACTTGGCATAATTCCAGCAATGTATTATGAATCTGGTAAGTGGCTAACAATTCTGGTTCCTTTAGAACTCTTTTGACTTTTTCGATGTACATCCATATTTGGTTGTTACTCTTGATGCCTTTTATGGAGTGTTAGGATGATAACACTTCTTAAAACTCTCTTTTTTGTTTGTATTGGTATTTTTATTAATGAGTGACCCTAACCTTGAAGTACAACATCAGATGGAGAGGATATATTTGGAAATGTGAATATACACGAGGTAGTAGGACAATAGAATAACTTAAGCTTATCTTGGCTCATTGGTCACTCCAAGAAACAACAACCATATTGGAAGAGTTTGGATAACTACCTCTGTTTTGTTTTATATTAAGCCAATGAACCAAACCACTATTTGGATATATCTAATTTATATAAAAAAATTACCGGACCACTTTGTTTCATTTATATACAATATTTGCTTAATATATAATATAGTATTGGAAAACACTAAATAGTACATCTGGGACGCTAGTTAAAAAAACTAAGTATAATAAGTGTCTTTAGTAAAAAAAATATAATAAGTGTCTTCAAACTTGGAGCACTAGTGTTTTGGCTATATGCCGGATATGGATTGGGTACATTCAAATTGACTGTGCAGTCATGCAGTCACCTAATCTCATGGTCCAAATTTAAAACTCATCAAATAAACGAAATATATAAATAAAATGGATGGCTAAGATTTATCTGCCGTCACTATTTGACTGCAGAGAATCCATATCCCTATATGCCACATTATACATTGCCATTGTTGTCTACCCATTGTGTAGCATAATGGCATGATTACAAGTTTACAACAGCAAAAAAAAAAAATAGTAAATATATGCATAGGTTAAATCCAAAAGACTTCTATATTACAAATAAGACACTCATTTTTCAGAAAGTTATACTTACACTAGTCTACAATCTTATTTACCATGTCTTCAGGGATTTTTTTTTTATAGTCTATAGTTTATTTACATAAAGTTTGTCTTTGTTGTCCTAATATTTCTTGGATCTACTTGGATAAATGTTGAATAAGTTTATGACGTGTAAATAAATTGTAATGTACAAACTCATGACTTGAATTTTAGAATACAAACCTATTTATGAAAATCCTCAAGCCCCCATAACAAACTTCTAATGGATGGTGATATAATTTTAGAAAACTCAAGCTAAAAAGTGAAAAATAAATTGATAGATTGTATTTTTTGTTGTTGATAAAATTATAGATGATAGTTTTCATTTTATTTTATTTTTCATTCCGACAAATATAAGTGGTTAAATTGTTAGACAGTGAGAAAAGTTGTTAGAAACAGATTTTCAAAAAAAAAAATTCAACTTAACTTATACCACTAAGTTACTCATTCATAGATTTTATCGTCATTTTATTGTATCGAACTAAAACAATACCGCATATCAAATTTTACCTGGTGATCAAGGTTGTCAAGATCGAATTTTTATCGCAATTCATTTTGCTTAGTTAAACTTGATACGCAAATTCGGCTCATAAAACCGCACAAGTTCATCCAAAATTAAAATTATATTACAGCGCCAATATTTTAAAATATCAACTTAATTATAAAGTTAAAATATACTTAGTAAATCACTAGATATATCATCATATCCATAAATTTGTATCAAAATACATAGTTATTCCATTAAATTATATAAACATCCAAATAACAATCTAAAATAAGAAGATTCATAAGTATCTAAAGTCGTTAAAAAATTAAAAGTATTGTAAAAAACGACTAAAGTTACTCTTTTCAAAAGTTCAATTCTCCTACAAGGCTAGAACATTATTTTCATCATTTTATTCAGCTCCAACATCATCAAATTCTTCTTCATATGATAAAGGATCTTCAATATTAAAACAAAAGGTCAAATTAATTGAAGGTGGAGTTGAAAAAAGTTGCGAAAAGTTGTCTGTTATGATAGATGGCCAAAAAAGAAGAAATTGGGCCAAAAAATAAAACTGGGATTTAAAGGTAAATTCGTAAATACAAGGAAACTCGCACAAGTTTACATGATTCCATCAAGTTTGACTTAATTAATTCGGTGTAAAATTATTTTTCTAAGAAAAATGAATTTACATATGATTTAAGGCAAATTTTATGGTACATATGATAATTTCTAATGTATCGGCACATTAGATAATTAAATTAACGTGTAAATGCATATTTTTTAAAGTAAGTTATTCTTTTATCATTAAAATGATTATAGTAACTAAATATTATTCATCAAAACTGTTAAAAATATAAAATTTGATGTTTTTTAAATTTTTATTCTTCATAATAGTGAATATTGATTTTCATACGTAAAACCGTAAAATCGAACGGATTCATGTGTTAAAATGCGATTTTGACAACCATAACCATGCTAGTGAATAGTGATCATATATTCCAAATTTCCAATATTCATCCCTCATCATGTCCTTGCTTATCTTTTACAATCAGATATTTTTTGGGGGAAAAAAAGAGTAAACAAAGAAAACAAGTGGATGGAAAATGAATTGACAAATATTTGAATTCTGATAGTGGGTCTGAGAGCATTGGGCCTGGACCACCCACTTATATGTTTTGGCATTTAATTTCAACTGAATATTAATAAGAACTTCACTTAAAGAATAGATGCGCTCACATCCCACACCACCTTTCACCTTAAAATTAAGGAAATGGATTTCCTGCAGTCACTATTTGACTGCAGATTAATCTCAGCTTCCAATTTTATTAAAGTATATTATTTATTTGATCAAAATTCAATCTAAAGGTTCATATGAAGTGACTGCATGATTGCAGCATGTTTTGACCGCATGAGATCCAGGTCCTAAAATTAATTTTTCCTCTCTTAAACAAGACAATCTTTAATTTCAATGTCATAAATCCTTAAAAAGATATTCCTATATTCCTATTCTTTTTTATCTTTTGCATCTCAAGCACTGCATGTGAAACTATATGTCTACCTGTCAATATCGAGTTTGGATTCCCTTCATTTATTACTCCTCCATTTATTCTCCATTTAGGAGAGAGATAGACACAAATGAAGATTTGTAGGACCTACTAATTAGTGAGATCCACTTTTAATGGGTCCCACAAATCTTCTATTGTGTTTATTTCTCTCCTAAATCGAGAATAAATGGAAGAGTAGTAAATGAAATAAATCCAAACTCGTCAATATCATACCAATTTTGAATATAAATAGTGGTATGGTATTATGACTCTTCGTTATTTTAAATTGGAGCATTATCTTCTCACTCTAGGCTATTAATAGAAAGGAAAAAAAAAAAAACCAATACTAATAAAATTAGGTTTATTCACAAGAAATTGTAAAGGAGGTTAGAGTTCTTATACTATCAATACCATATATGGTATTTAGAAATAGTAGAATTGTCATACATTTGTATACGGAAGTGTGAAGTTTCGATACCATTTGTTGAATTTAACAAATCACAAGTAGGGTTGAGCATATGTCCGATTTCAACCTGAATATTGTCAAATAGGTGAAAACCTTTTACCCTTTATTTCACAAGGAAAAAAAACCAATACTAATAAGATTAGGTTTATTCACAAGAAAATATAAAGGAGCTTAGAATTCTTATACTATCAATACGATATACGGTATTTAGAAATAGTAGAATTGTCATACATTTGTATATGTAAGTGTGAAGTTTCGATACCAGTTGTTGAATTTAACAAATCACGAGTAGGGTAAATTAAGGTTATTTCTTGGTTATGGTTTATAGGGAGAGCCGGTTGTAATTCTTCTTATGTCTTTTCCAATTGGTGTAGTAATCCTTTAGTTTGTTTACAAGACATCTAAGGATTATCTCGTTTGAATTGTAAAGGTTTGAGTACTATACTCCTTATAATTCAATATTTTGCTTATAAAAAAAATAAAACAAATCACGAGTAGGGTTGAGCCTATGTCGATTTCAACCTGAAAATTGTCAAATAGGTGAAAAACCTTGTACCCTTTATTTCGGGCCCGATTCTGACCATTTGCATCTTCGGTTTATTTAAATGTCAGATCAAACGAGTGACGGGTAGAACAAATCGGTTGTTATGGGCTTGATCGAAATTTTAATTGTTGCTATATTTAAAATTTCATCGTTCTTCAAAATGCAATTAATACCTCATACACAAAGGGCAAAAGAGTTGTTTCACGGTTAAGAATTTCACTCTCAAGAATAATTTTCGCATGAAATAATTATGGGCATTTTATTCCCATATATTTATAAAAAAGTGTGTTTGGTTTATAATAATTATATTCTTAGGAGTTATTTGTAAGAGTGGACATGTGGGTAGTTATTTCAATTTGATTACCATCTTTATGTGAATCTTTTATTCCCCCACATTTTTTTTAGATTAAAATCATAGAAAAGTGGAAGTTACTTTTTTACTGGAAATATTTTATTTTTAAAATCATGTGAATCTTTTATTCCCCCACATTTATGAATCTTGTAGAAAATAATATGTGAATACTGTTATATTTTATTCATCAGCTCAAAGCTAATATTTATAATAAGAGTACAGCTTGCTATAAAAGGAAATAATAGAAAACATATAAAAAAACTAGAATCTCCTGTAAATAATAAAATAGGAAACTATATATTTTCCAACACCCCCCCTCAAGTTGGTGCATAGATATCTATCATGCCCAACTTGCCTATCAAATGCTCAAAGGTGGGTCTTGCTAAAGTTTTGGTCAAGATATCCGCAGTTTGCTGACTCGAAGTTACATAAGATAGACATATGATTCTGGCATCTAACTTCTCTTTTATGAAATGTCGATCAATCTCAATATGCTTGGTTCTGTCATGTTGAACTGGGTTATGAGCTATGCTAATAGCAGCTTTACTATCAGAGTATAATTTCAACGGAAGCTCAATTTTCATCTTAAGCTCTTCTAAGACTCTGTGGATCCATAATCCTTCACAAATACCTTGAGTCATAGCTCTAAACTCGGCTTTTGCACTACTTCTTGCTACAACTCCTTGTTTCTTACTCCTCCATGTCACAAGATTACCCCAAACATAGGTACAATATCCAGAGGTTGATCTTCTGTCAGTGATTGAACCTGCCCAATCAACATCAGTGAAGATAGACACATTCCTTTCATTAGTCTTCCTGAAAAATAATCCTTTTCCGGGATTTGCCTTTAAATATCTCAGTATCCTATATAGACCGCCTCAAGATGTTCCTCAAACGGAGAGTGCATAAACTGGCTTACTACACTAACTGAGAAAGCAATGTCAGGTCTGGTGTGTGACAGATAAATCAATTTTCCAACCAATCTCTGGTATCTTCCAGTATCAACAGAAACACTACCTTCTTCCCAAAGTTTTGCATTAGGATCCATGTTTCTTTTAATAAATCTAGAATGTATTTCTGCTGGGAAACAACAATACCATCCTTTGATCGAGCAACCTCCATACCAAGAAAATATCTCATGGATCCCGAGTCCTTGATTTCAAAGTCTACTGCTAATTTCTCTTTTACTCTTCCCATTTCAACTGGATCATTTCCAGTAAGAACAATATCATCGACATAAACAAACAATCAGGATAGCTATTTTTCCATCTTGGGATAACTTTGTGAACAACGAGTGGTAAGCCTGTCCTTGAATGTACCCTTGTTTCTTCATGGACTGGGTGAATTTTTCAAACCAAGCTCTAGGAAACTACTTTAATCCATACAAAGATTTATTTAGTTTGCATACATTTGATCTGAACCTGTCTTCAAAGCCAGGAGGAATGCCCATATATACTTCTTCATCTAAATCTTCATTGAGAAAAGTATTTTTAACATCCAACTGATGTAAGGGCCAATCTATGTTAGCCGCAAGAGATAAGAGAATTCTGACAGTATTCAATTTAGCAACAGGAGCAAATGTCTCTGAGTAGTCTATACCATAGGTCTGAGTAAAACCCTTAGCCACCAATTGAGCCTTATACCTTTCAATCGACCCATCGGAATTATACTTCACAGTAAACACCCATTTGCATCCAACCGTCTTCTTCCCATCCGGTTGTGTCATAACACTCCAGGTTTTGTTCTTTTCAAGGGCTCTCATCTCCTCAAGTACAGCTTCCCTCCACTTTGGAACTTCTAGAGCAACCTGTACACTTTTTGGAATTTCTACAATAAACAGTTTTGAGGTGAAAGCAGAAAAAGATGAAGACAAATTCGAATATGATATGAAATTGGATAAGGGGTGTTTAGTGCAAGATCTAATAGGTTTTCTAACAGCAATAGGATCATCTATATCGGGATACAAGATACGACTCTCAGAAATAGAGATAGACTTACCTTTTCTGGTTTTAGGAGGTTGATCATTCTCCGGTTCAAATTCATGACGCTGTTGAGATGTGGACTCGTCACTTTCTTTGCGGTTCTTCCTCTTACAAACCTTTCCTTTCCAAATATTGTTTCCTGATTCAAACCTATTCTCTTTAGATGGCTCATTACTTTGTTGCATTTCAATTAGATCATCATTATCATTACTTTCAAAATTCTCAAATTTTTCTTCATGAGAAAATGTAGGCTCAGATTCACCAATTTCCTTACTCATAACAGGAGTAGGATCAGATAAAGAATCATGGCCATTTTCTGTTGGTGCAAAAGTATAAGTCATAGAACTTTGTGATGCAGGCAAAGATAAATTATTAAAAAAACTCATGGCCACGGTTTGAAACGAGTCTTCTTTTAAATCGACCCCCTGAAGATGAGTGTCATAAAAAAAATATTTGTTTTCAAAGAATGTATTGTCCATAGTGACAAACATTTTTTGGTTTTTTGGATCAAAACATTTATATCCCTTCTGTTT
Organism: Trifolium subterraneum; assembly: GCA_951799995.1. NCBI lineage: Eukaryota > Viridiplantae > Streptophyta > Magnoliopsida > Fabales > Fabaceae > Trifolium > Trifolium subterraneum. Next base: position 20,313,200 of record OX637468.1, read on the forward strand.
TGGGAGTATCCAACAAAAACACATTTTATAGCACGTGGTTCAAGTTTTCTAATATTTTTATGTTTATGAACAAAGGTTGTGCAACCAAAAAAATTTAATGTCAAATTAGTTGAAACATGAGTACTAGGAAAACATTCTTTGAAAGTATTAATTGGAGTTTGAAAGTTTAGAACTTTTGAAGGCATTCGGTTAATTAAATGTGCAGCAGTTAAAACAGTTTCACCCCACAAATAGTTTGGTACTTTACTTGAGAAAAGTAAAGCTCTAACTACCTCCAATAAATGTCTATTTTTTCTTTCTGCAACTCCATTTTGTTGAGGAGTATTAGGAAATGAACTTTGATGTACAATTCCATTTTGAAGAAAAAAATCACCCAAATTAGTGTTAAAATATTCTTTGTGTTGGAACAAAATGAGTTTTATTTATAAAACACCCTAAATTTTGATGATAACAAAGTATTAAATGGACAATTGGAATTACTAATTATTGATCTAGTGTGCAGGAACAAAGTAAAAATTTAAACACTAAGATCATCATTTTGAGCCTCTGAAGACCACATTCTGAACGTTAAGACTCTGAACGATAAAACCTTCAGAGCCTCTGAACCAAGTCCTTCAGACACCAAAAGTATACATGTCCTGAAACTTGCGTAATTCAGTCAGAAGACAGCGAAACGTCATTACAAGCTTCTAGTGACATTCTCTGAAGATTGACAGCTCATGGCTAATGAAATAGTACATCACCCTTATCTTCAAATGGAGCGTGTAGTACTCTGTACTATTGTTTACTCAAAATGCTGAAGCGCCATTTGAAAAAGGACGAAGTAGTGGAATTGGTTTACTCCTTTTGGAAACCACGATCATTTCCATATCAGCAAATTGCAAATGTACTATCAACAGTCTTATCTCAATGTCTCAATCTACTGAAGTATATATAGAAGACTTATCTCTTGAGAGAAGATTACTGAAGCACTGAATGTTTGAACAATTATACATTGAGAGCAATTTGAATTTCAAGCCATAGAACTGTTCATTCTTTGTAACTCTAAGCAGCAATATCTTTTGATATTATTTAGACTCTGAGCCTAATTCTTTGTATTCACTTAGGATTAAGTTTAAGTGTTAGTGAGTCTAGCTTAGAAACATTCAGTCACTACTTAATTTGTATTAAGTTAGTTTTGAAGTCTCTTGTCTTGTGTGACTTGAGCAAGTGTGAAGTCTCCTGCTGTGTGTTCTGGAGCAAGTGTATAATCTTGTGTGATTATAGTGAAATCCCTTGGAAGTGCAAGGGGACTGGACTACTCTCGATTTGTGAGAGGAACTAGGATAAATCTTTGTATGCACTCTTCTCTCTCTCTCTCTCTCTCTCTCTCTCTCTCTCTCTGTGTGTGTGTGTGTGTGTATGTGTGTGTGTGTTTATTTGTGCATTGTGTTTATCTAGCTTTCTCATATCCGCTGCATTTACTTTAACAAAGCTAGAAAAAATTTTAACTTCTCAAAACTCTATTCAACCCCCCTTCTTGTGTTTTTCACACCTTCAATTGGTATCTAGAGCTCCGGTTCTGTTGCTAATCACCTAACAGTGAGACAATAAAAGATCTGAAAAACACTTCATGTCTACAGAGTCTACAAACACCAACACCAATACTGATCTCTCTCAAGTTGCTTTTAACTACGACAACATAACTTCTACATCCAAACATGACTCAAGCAACAAGAAAGTACCAGTATTCAGTGGAGATGCTTTGAGATTTGAATGGTGGAAGGACAACATTTATGACTACATAAATGGGATTGATGATGAGCTATGGGATCTAATAGAAGAAGGAGTTTCTATTGATGGAATAGGTCCTGATGGTAAAATCACTCTAGCTCAGAAGAGGGCTTTATCTACAGCTGATAAGAAGATCTTTTCCAAGCACAATAAAGTGAAGAACATCATGATGTCTGCTATCTCACATGATGAGTATACCAAAATAATGGATAGATCTACAACTAAGACAATGTATGATTCTTTATGCGCAACATATGATGGGAACATACAAGTTCAAAATGCAAAAGCAAGACTTCTGGTTCAACAGTATGAACTCTTCTCTATGAAGCCTGATGAAGACATTGAGACTATGTTTTCAAGGTTTCAGACTCTGGTGTCCGACCTTAGGGTTCTGAAGAAGAGTTATACCACCTCTGATCATGTATGGAAGATTCTTAATAGCTTAACTAATAAGTGGAGACCTAAGGTCACAACTATTGAGGAAGCTAAAGATTTAGAAAGCATCAGTCTTGAGTCACTCATCAGCAATCTCAAGAGCCATGAGTTGGTATTGAACGCTGATGTGACTAAGAAGAAAGAAAGGTCAGTGGCTTTGTCATCAACCAAGAAATCTTCTAAAGCACTCAAGGCTAAAGTTGCTGAATCTGATGGAGAATCTTCCCTAGATGACCAAGAGGATGAACAAGATGATGATGAGTTTGCAATGTTTACAAGAAACTTTCAGAAATGGGCAAAGATGAACAACAAGAACTTCAAAGGTAACAACTCAAGGAATAGTTCCAGTAAAGTGGAAAAGAGTTGCTTCAAGTGCAAGAAACCATGACACTTTATTGCTGAATGTCCTGAAGCATCATCAAAGGACAGAAATAAGAAGTCAAGTAGTAAGAAGGAAAGCTACAAAAGAAGATTCAAGAAGAGTTTAATAGCAACATTTGAAAACCTGGAAACGTCTTCTGATGATGATGATGAAGAAGCAAATGTGGCTCTGATGGCAAATACTGATTCTGATAGTGACTCTGAACAAGACTCAGACTCTGAAGGATCAGATGCTGAAGAGTCAGAAAAGGTATTTCTAAACTATTCCAAAGAACAACTTATAACTTATCTAGGAATGTCTTTGAGCAAATTTGGTAAATCATCTTCTGAAATAAAACTTTTAAAAACACAGAAAAATGACTTAGCAAAGAAAGCTGATCATCTTCAAACTCTTTATAAAAATTCTTTGATCAAAATTCAAGAGCTTGAAAATGGTTGCGCCAAATGTAACAAACCTAGTGATAAGCATGAAGTTGCTCTTCAAGAGTTTGTTCATCAGAATGGAAATAAAAGTAAATTTACTTTTATGATTTATAGCGTTTGTAAAAATAGAGGTGAAGGAATTGGTTATTCATATGGTAGAACGTATGGAAAACCAAATTCTTCTGTTTGTTTAAAGAAAACCCCTGATAATCTTTATTCTACTTTTGTACCAATGAAAAACAAAGGCAAAGCTGTGGTTGTATCAGATTCTGAAGGAACCTCTAGGATCAGCAAAACAAACTCTGAAGTCAGTTCAGAGGTTGTCTTTCAGAACCTCAAGGTGAGTGACTCAGAACCTAAGGATTTAGAATCTGAGACTATCAAGTCTAAGACTCTAGAAACTCTGGGACTCAGAAGCTAAACCAATCAGAGTCTGAAACAAACCAAGCTGATGATTAATAATCAAAGTAAAACTCTAGTATGCAAAGCTAATACTAGATTAGAAGAGCACTCTAAGTCTTATAATGAATATAAATCAAAGCCTAAGATTTAATAACAATGGACTAGGAAAACTGTTTTTCAAAGACCAAATTTTCAAACAAAATTCTTTACCAGTCTAAAAAGTTTTTCAAAAGTACAAAATAGAAACAAGGATTATGGAACTAACCCACCTGGACCCACAAAGCAATGGGTACCAAAGTGTAAAATTGTCTACCATTCAGATCTTCCTTGTAGGAAAAATTATTTCACATCAGATGAATGGAAGCTTGTGATCAGCAATGGAAGAAAAGCTTATGTTCCTAAACATTACTTTACTTCCAAAACTGCTGACTTGAAGAAAACAAATGAGTATTGGAAAGAGCTACACGATGAGTGTGGAGAGTATTACTACAATGATTGACCTTGTTTATTCTACAACTATCCAGTCTAAAAGAAAATAGTAATCATTCATGGTATCTGGATAGTGGATGTTCAAGGCACATGACTGGTAATAAGAAGATGTTCACATCTCTAAAACTTGAAGATGGTGGAACAGTGGGCTTTGGAGGTAATCAGAAAGGGAAAATCAAAGGTACAGGTAATGTAGGTAATGCCTCCCTTTTAATTAAAAATGTTTGCTATGTTGATGGACTTAAACACAACCTATTTAGCATAAGTCAATTTTGTGACAATGGGTTTGTGGTAACGTTTAATAAGAATTCATGTATTGTAATCAAAGATTCTGACCAATCCATAGTATTCAAAGGAAAGAGGATTTGCAACGTTTATAAAATTAATCTATCTGATTTGGTAGAACAAGAGGTTAAATGTTTATTAACTCTGAGTGAAGAAAAGTGGGTATGGCATAAGAGATTATGTCATGCTAACTGGAGGTTAATCTCTAAGCTTAGCAAACTTGATCTTGTTAGAGGCCTGCCTAAGCTAAACTATCACTCAGATGCATTGTGCGGTTCTTGCCAAAAAGGGAAGATTGTAAAAACATCTTTTAAACCAAAACATGTTGTCTCTACTTCTAAACCTTTAGAAGTAGAGACAATCACTCAGATGCTTCACATTGATCTATTTGGTCATGTTAGCACAGCCTCTATAAATGGAAAGAAATATGGATTAGTTATTGTTGATGATTACAGTAGATGGACTTGGGTTAAATTTCTTAGAAATAAGGATTATGCATATGGTGTGTTTGGCAGTTTCTGCACTCAGATACAAAAAGAAAAGAATTTACATATTTTGAAAGTTAGAAGTGATCATGGTGGTGAATTTGAAAATGAACTTTTCGAAAAAATTTGTGAAAAATATGGCATCTTACATGAGTTTTCTTCTCCTAGAACTCCACAACAAAATGGAGTTGTAGAGAGGAAGAATAGAACTCTGCAAGAAATGGCCAGAATCATGATGCATGAGACTAACATAGCAAAATATTTGTGGGCAGAGGCTGTAAACACAGCATGTTATGTTCAAAATAGAATCTATATAAGACCTATATTGAATAAAACTGCATATGAATTTTTTAAAGGAAAGAAACCCAATGTATCTTATTTTCATCAATTTGGTTCTACTTGTTACATTATGAATACTAAAGTTCATCTAAAGAAATTTGATGCTAAAGCTTATAAGGGTATCTTTATTGGATACTCTGAACACTCAAAAGCATACAGAGTGTATAATTCTGAAACTCACACAGTTGAAGAAACTATGCACATCAAATTTGATGACAAATAGCCTGAAAAAGTGTCAGAGCTAGTTGAGAATTTTTCAGACTTACAACTATCAGAGGATAACGACTCAGAACCTGAAGAAATATCATAACCTCCTCAACAAACCTCAGAAGCAGTTAATTCAACTCCTGAAACTTATGACTCTGAAGACCATTCAGCACCTGAACGTATCATTACTAGTCCAAGCAGAATTGAACAACAAAAACATACTTTCAAATACAAATTATCGCATCCTGAAGAGCTAATATTGGGAAACAAAGATAGTCCAAGAAAGACAAGATCAAGCTTCAGAAATGAAGACTCACTATTTGGATTGATATCTTTGGTGGAACCAAGTACTATAGATGAAGCACTAGCTGATGATGCATGGATTGTTGCTATGCAAGAAGAACTCAATCAATTTGAAAGGAATGAAGTATGGAGTTTAGTACCCAAACCTTCCCACAAGAACATTATTGGAACAAAATGGGTATACAGAAACAAGCTCAATGAACAAGGGGAAGTTGTTCGTAACAAGGCAAGATTAGTAGCTCAAGGGTACAGTCAACAAGAAGGGATTGACTAAGAAACCTTTGCCCTAGTTGCTAGACTTGAGGCAATTAGGTTACTTCTTTCTTACGCTACCCATCATAATATTATTTTGTATCAAATGGATGTTAAAAGTGCATTTTTAAATGGTTATATTACTGAAGAAGTATATGTCAAACAACCTCCTGGTTTTGAGGATTCTACAAATCCTGAACATGTTTTTAAATTAAAGAAATCACTTTATGGTCTGGAACAAGCTCCGAGAGCTTGGTATGAAAGACTAAGTAATTTCGTATTAGAAAAAGGTTTTCAAAAAGGTCAAGTTGACAATACTCTTTTAAGCAAATCCTTCAAAAATGACATTTTAATTATTCAAATCTATGTTGATGATAAAAAATTTTGGTTCTGCTAATCCATCCTTGTGCAAGGAATTCTCTCAAGTTATGCAGGATGAATTTGAAATGAGCATGATGGGAGGGCTGAAATTCTTTCTGGGAATTCAAATCAATCAGAACAAAAATGGAACATATATTCATCAAACAAAATATACAAAAGAGCTTCTGAAGAAATTCAACATGGAAGACAACAAGTCAATGTCTACTCCAATGCATCCAACTAGCAGCCTAAGCAAGGATGAATCAGAAGGCAAAGTGGATCAGAAAATATATAGAGGTATGATAGGTTCTCTTCTTTACCTAACTGCATTAAGGCCTGATATTTTGTTTAGTGTATGCTTGTGTGCAAGATTCCAATCAGATCCTAGAGAATCTCATTTTACTGCTGTAAAGAGAATCTTAAGATATCTGAAGGGAACTGCAAATTTTGGTCTATTTTATAAGAAATCAAATGATTATAAGTTGATAGGATTCTGTGATGCTGACTATGCTGGAGACAAGATTGAGAGGAAATCCACAAGTGGTAATTGCCAATTTGTTGGAGAAAATCTTATATCTTGGGCTAGCAAAAGACAAACTACTATAGCTTTGTCTACAGCAGAAGCACTTTGTCTACAGCAGAAGCAGAATACATATCAGCAGCCAAGTGTTGTACACAACTACTCTAGATGAAATACCAGTTAGAGGATTACAAAGTTAATAGTCACAATATTCCATTATTTTGTGATAACACTGCAGTTATACAACTTTCTAAAAACCCAATTTTGCATTCCAGAGCTAAGCACATTGAAATTAAACATCATTTTATAAGAGACCTTGTTCAGAAGGGTAGTGTAAATATTCAATTCATTGAAACTGAAAGACAATGGGCTGATATATTTACAAAACCCTTAGCAGTTAAAAGATTTGATTTTATTAAAAAGCATCTGAACATGTTTTTAGTCTCTGGAGAAAACTAGCTCTGAAATCAATTTTGTGGATTTAGCATCTGAACATCTTGTCCTCTGAAAGGATGTCAGAAGCTAAATATTTTTTTTTGCTTCTGAAAGTTACTTGAATTGGTAACGATCAGACTCAAAAGTGTTACTGACAAGTGTTTTACACGCGTCAACAACTTTGTTGCTCTTTAAAGCTTTTGATTGGTTTTGGTAAAGGCAGTTAATGGCGAACTTCTCTTAATACAACGATTGTACTCCCTCGTTTTTTTCTAATTCAAAGTTTTCAAAAATCATGTATTCACTTTCACACAAATCACTCTCACAACCAACACTTTTCAATTCTTCTAAACCTCAGAAAAATGGCAAGTTCATCCACACAATCTCGGTTTCCATAAGACATTCCAATCAATATCTACTCTGAGGATATTTATCTGAAAGACGCTACTATGGATCTACGTTTTGAAGATATTCATTTGGTTATGGAAAAACCAGTGGATTTTGAGGCACTGAAAGTCAATGGGTATGACTATAAACATTTGTTTGTTGAACAAGGTTGGGAAAACTACTTCAATATGCTAAATGGTCCTATTTACCCTGATCTAGTTTTTTATTTCTGGAGAAAATGTGACGTATTCACAAGGGCAGATGCTAATGAAGAGCTTCAGAAGATAATTGATCAGAACCCCATTGTGAACAAGGACAAAACTAGAGTTGAATTGGGTTTGACAGACTTCAAAGAAACAGAAATAAGATCAAGTATTGGAGGATTTCAAGTTATCCTTACAAGAAGTAATCTGGCTAAGATGTTGAACCTTCCAAACTCTGGGATGGTCAGACACTACAATTCTTCATCTGCAAAGAAGTCAGTCTACATTGCTGCAATGGCCAATCAATGTTTCAAGGATCAGAAGACAGTCTCAAGCAAAGTCAGTCAGATGAATACTCAAGAGAAAGTATTAGTTAAAATTCTATTTTCTTCTATACTACCAAGGGAAACAGGAACTGATAAATTGTCTTGGGATCATAGACATTTTATCTATTTCTTATCAACTAGAAGACAAATGAATCTCTCAGCTTATATATTCCAACATTCTTGTGAAACTATCTGTGAATCTCAAAAGTATTCTAACCCTTCCAAGTTGATCTCTCATCCAAGACTTCTCAGCTACATTTTTTAGCAGATAAACATTCTTGATGATGTTAAGGAAGTCAGAGCACCTATCTTAGACGCCAAGATTCTGGTTCATATGCGTCTTAAGAGATCAGATAAACTCATTTACCCTCAGCAACCTCTATTGGAGAATAGGGAAATGTTCAGACCAAGGGAAGAAGCTTTTATCTTTGATAATGAACCTCCTGAAGTTATTTTGGAATACATGAGACTCATGAAGGAAAGGGGAGTTAAGGTTACAATGAAAGATATTTGAAGAGGAATTGGTCCAACATTTGAACAGAGAATGAAGATGGTCAAAGAGGAAGTGGTCATTGATTATGAAGAAGATGATGTGATTGACGAGACAGTTGTTGAAGAGAAAGTGCAAGAGCAATCATCAGAGACACTCCAACCACTAAGGGCAACAAGAGACAGAGATTAGATGCAGGTAATCTCAAGTCTTCTGATTATTGTATTCCTATATCTAGAGCATCATCTACCCTCTCAAACTCTCTTATACCTAGCCCATTAGTCATTGAAAATGTCCAACCCTTGAATACTATCTTTCCCTCACCACCTGCCTCACAACATATTTCTATTTCATCCTTATCTGATTCAGATTCTTCTGATTCAGAGTTTGATGAAATTATGAGACATTGGGCAAACTTTAGAATGAAAAGAAACACTGAAGCCAAGCATATTCCTGAGGGGGAAATAGTTCAACCTTCAGCTGTTATATCCCCACAATCATCACCAAAAATTCTTACACCATAAGAGATCCTGAACGAGACATCTTTCAGAGTCTCTCCTATCCACATAGACTCACCTTCTAACCAACCTCAAGATACACCACCTGAACAGAATCAACCAATTCCATCAGAACACAATATTTCAGCTACATCTAAACCTCTCTCACATTTAGCCAACCAAAACTTGTACACTTCAAATTCTATCACACAGTCACACTCTGAACCAGCCAACCAAACTATGATGCTCATAGATACTGGAAATACAGAAGTGAATATAATTGAAATTGTGCATGAACAAGAGACTAGTTCTCTTAGTGGTCCAAGTCAACCAGCTCCTGAACCATTCCTTGAGAAGAATAATGAAGATGCAATGACAAGGATTCATAACTCCATTGATCAGAATCTCACTCAGCAAGGTGTCACGCTTGCCAAGATAATTGGGAACTCAAGAGAGACTGAAGACCAACTCCAAACCATTCTTAATCTTCTCTTGACTAAAAACCCTTAGGATTCTTTTTAAGCACTTCTGTCTTACTTTTTATTACTTATCCTTTTTGTTTGTTTTTTCTTATTTTTTGATAATGACGAAAGGAGGAGTAATATGTTGTACAATACAATTGTAGTGTATTATTTGTTAATACTGCTTACATGGAATCTGAAACTGTCATTAAGAATCTCTTCTCTTCTCAATCTAGTTATTTTTGCTCTTATTTTTTATGAACTTAAATTGATAAGGAGAGCAAATTAATAAACATAATTGTGTATTCATAGATGGAGATAATTAAGATTGTGCTCTTAATTGTTTTTATCAGACTTACGAGTTGAGCTTGCAAACTTCACACTCTGAGAGTTAAATATGATAATACAATAGAGTTTATCAAATTGTTTCTTAAACTGATTCAAGTTAATTATGCATAGAACTTAGGCGGAGCTTACAAACCTAACCCTAATGGTTTATCAAACTCAGGGGGAGCTTACAAACCTCAACAACCTGAAGTTGACATAATTAAATTAAATCAACAACAATTGTATTTAATACTTTATGTTTGTCATCATCAAAAAGGGGGAGATTGTTGGAACAAAATGAGTTTGATTTATAAAACACCCTAAATTTTGATGATAACAAAGTATTAAATGGACAATTGGAATTACTAATTATTGATCTAGTGTGCAGGAACAAAGTAAATATTTAAACACTAAGATCATCATTTTGAGCCTCTGAAAACCACATTCTGAACGTTAAGACTCTGAACGATAAAACCGTCATAGCCTCTGAACCAAATCCTTCAGACGCCAAAAGTATACATGTCCTGAAGCTTGCGTAATTCAGTCAGAAGACAACGAAATGTCATTATAAGCTTCTAGTGACATTCTCTGAAGATTGACAGCTCATGGCTAATGAAATAGTACATCATCCTTGTCATACCCCATTTTTTGACCGATCGCTTTTATACGTCTTTTTAAGACGGTTTTTTCTTTGTTCGTTTCTGACGAAATTTCGGCGGAGAGGTATTTTAAAATACCTCATTTATTTGGTTTTTTTTTTTTTTTTTTTTTTTATTATTATTATTATTTTTATTTCTTTATTTTTTTATTTATTATTTATTTAATTTGGTTTTTATATTATTATGTGTATATTATTATTTTTAATTTTTATTGCCATTTTGGTTTTTTATTTTTCTGGTGTTTTTAGTCAGTATTTTCAAAGAAGTCCAGATATGTGTTTTTGTCCAGGCCCAAAGGGGCAATTTTGTCCAAATGGAATAATTTTTCATCTGCAAAACCCTAGGTCTGACACAATATATATAGTGCATTAATTGCACAGCTTCCCAGGTCAGCCGCAGTGCAAATTTCCTCAAACAGAAACAAAAAATTCATCTTCTTCTGAATCAACACAAATCCAGAATAAGGAAAATCAAAAACAGAAAATCATAAATCACTATTCATCATCTTCCCCAAACGAAAAACCACATCAAAACACCAAACCCAAAAAAATCAAATCCAGAAAACCGAATCATCATCACTAAACCATCAACCAAATCATCCATCATCAAATCAAAACGAACCAAAAAAAACAAAACAAAAACAGAACCATATCTTCCCTTTTCGGTTCGATCCAAAAAACTTTCCTTTTTTCAATCACAAATCCAGAATCCATAACAAAAATCATCAATCAATTCCGAAACCGAAAACGAAATCAAACGAAAATGAGATAGAAGAAGAATCAGATCAAAATCACGATCCAGAGGTTTTTGTTTTCTTCTTTCCCTTTCCGTTTCTATGTTGATCGATCCGGCCTATTGGTGTTATTTTTTTTATTGTTTCATGTTTATATATGGGTTTAGGGATTAGATTTGAATGTGTTTGATGTTTAAAGTTTTTGAAAAAGCATGGAGTTTGGGTAAGGGATGATCGGCCGAGAGAGAAGGTTGAGAGAAAGAATAAACAGCCGCGGCTGAGAAGAAGAAAGAAGAGTGAATGATTTTTAGGGTTTTTGCCTATTTATACCCTGTTCAGATCCTGTGCGCGCAGGTGCACATCCTTACGGTGCACCTGCGCGCCTATGTCCTCTTGATTTCAATCATGCATCTCAGATTCACTTACCTTTTGATTAAATCAGAGCTGTCTGATCAATCAGACGGCTCTGATCTGATTTTCACATTTTACTTCACACACCCCCTCTGGGCCACGCCCCCCAGCTGGGCTTGGGCCCATAGTTGCTTTTTGCACCCCCTTTCTGTTTTTGTTGATATTTGCACCCCCTTCTGTTTTTTTTTTATTTTTATTTTTGCCTATGATAAAAGTGTTTATGGAATGTGCTTCAATAAGTTATTAAATCCAAAATAAGCACTTATTTGAGGTTCTTTTTATTTTTTACTATTTATTTCATGATTATTTGTGCTTAATCTTGCTCACTAACTTAACTTTTATTATTCATGCTTTATTCTTTATTATTACTAATTTACTAACTTATCACTATTATTGTTACTAACATACTTTATTATTTCTTGCTAATCTAACAATTAATTTATTGCCTAATTAATTAATTAGTTATTTTATTGTAAGGACATTAGATTGTATTTTTAGGATTTAATGTAAATTTAAATAAAAATTGCATAGCATCATCTTGCATTCATTTCATATTTATTTTTCTTGCAAATACCTTAGAATGTAATTAGGAACAAGTGTACACTATAAATGAAAAAACTTGCATCTCATGCATATTTATTTATCGCTTTCTGCAAAAACGTTAGAATATTAATTCCGAGGGAAAAGACGCCGTTTTGATCAAAATATCATTACGGATTGTCTTCGCGCTTAATTTGCTTATTGCGACGTTAGTATTATTTATTCGCGCTACCTTTTAATTTGGAACCCAACATTCCATTTGAAATAATTAGTCATTTTCTTCTCAAAAATGAGGTCAACACCTCTTCAAAAAAATAGTTAGTCACTTTATTATCAAAAAATGAGGTCAAAACCTCTTTCAAAAAATATCAAGCAATTTATTCTCAGAAAGCACAAAAAAAAAAAAACTTTTGTCATCAAAATATTTTCAAAACTTTGGACTTTAAACCAAACGTTTCTTTTTATCGCGAAAACCTTGGATTTTAACCCATGAGTTCTTTTTATCGCAAAACTTGGATTTTAAACCAAGTGCCTTGGACTTTAAACCAACGGCGTCTTTTTATCGTGAAAACCTTGGATTTTAACCCAAGAGTCTTTTTTATCGCAAAACTTGGATTTTAAACCAAGTGCCTTGGACTTTAAATCAACAGCGTCTTTTTATCGTGAAAACCTTGGATTTTAACCCAAGAGTCTTTTTTATCGCAAAACTTGGAATTTAAACCAAGTGCCTTGGACTTTAAAACAATGGCTTCTCTTTCGCTAAAACCTTGGACTTTAAACCAAGTGTTCCTTTTTCTCGCCAAAAACCTTGGATTTTAAACCAAGTGTTTTTTTTTCATTCGTACATTTTTAATCATGCAAAAACCTAGGATTTTAAACCAAGAGTCTTTTATCACTCAAACATTTTCTCAACAAACCTTGGATTTTAAACCAAGTGTCCGCGTCTTATTTTCATAATCAAACCTTAATCAATTTAATCATTTAGACTCTCCTTCACAAACTAACATCAATCAAACTCACACTTTTCTTGTTATCTTTAAAAACATTTTCAAAACCTTAAAATCAAACAAACAAATTTACTCCGCTTTTTTATCCTGAACTACGGTGGTTTGATCTCTCGGGTACGTAGGCATGAGACTCGTCTCTCCAATCAATAAAATCAACAAAAACATTTTTTTTCCTTCTTTTTTATCACTTTAAACTTTTTTTTTATCATCACTTTAATTCCTATACTTATACATTTTTACAAGCAACTAAAATTAAGCGCAAAGTTAGAATAAAAACAAGAGGTTCCTATAGAGTACTATAGATACTTAGGGTGCTAGTACCTTCCCTTCGTATGACTAACCCCCGAACCTTGATCTCTAAAAATAGGGTTTTTTTCGAACTTTTTCCCTTTCCCTCGGATAAATTAAAGATCGGTGGTGGAATATTAAATTGTGATTCGATGTTAATTAATAACTCGACATCCAAAAATCACCGCGACAATCCTTATCTTCAAATGGAGCGTGTAGTACTCTGTACTATTGTTTACTCAAAATGCTGAAGCGTCATTTGAAAAAGGACGAAGTAGTGGAATTGGTTTACTCCTTTTGGAAACCACGATCATTTCCATATCAGCAAATTGCAAATGTACTATCAACGGTCTTATCTCAACGTCTCAATCTACTGAAGTATATAGAGAAGACTTATCTCTTGAGAGAAGACTACTAAAGCACTGAACGTTTGAACAATTATACATTGAGAGCAATTTGAATTTCAAGCCATAGAACTGTTCATTCTTTGTAACTCTAAGCAGCAATATCTTTTGATATTATTTAGACTCTGAGCCTAATTCTTTGTATTCACTTAGGATTAAGTTTAAGTGTTAGTGAGTCTAGCTTAGAAACATTCAGTCACTACTTAATTTGTATTAAGTTAGTTTTGAAGTCTCTTGTCTTGTGTGACTTGAGCAAGTGTGAAGTCTTCTGCTGTGTGTTATGGAGCAAGTGTATAATCTTGTGTGGTTATAGTGAAATCCCTTGGAAGTGCAAGGGGACTGGACTACTCTCGATTTGTGAGAGGAACCAGGATAAATCTTTGTGTGCACTATTCTCTCTCTCTCTCTCTGTTTATTTGTGCATTGTGTTTATATAGCTTTCTCATATCCGCTGCATTTACTCTAACAAAGCTAGAAAAAGTTTTAACTTCTGAAAACACAATTTAACCCCCCCCCCCCCACCCCCCCACCCCCCCCTTCTTGTGTTTTTCACACCTTCACTTTGCCATTATCACTTCGAAAGACTTGAATATTAGTTTGATATTGGTTTTGCACCATTGTAAAAAAAAAAAATTACAGCCTGACAAACATCAGATTTTCCCTTTAACAAGTACACCCAGCATACCCTTGAATGGTCATCGATAAAGGTGATAAACCATTTTTTAAGCGAAAGTGTACTTGTACGGTTAAGGCCCCAAACATCACTGTGAATAATGGAAAAAGGTTTTGAAGGTTTATATGGCTGTATTGAAAAATGGGAACGGTGATGTTTTGCAAACTCACATGCTTCACATTTAAACAAAGAAATATCCTTATTATGAAATAACTTTGGAAACAAGTGTTTTAAATAGAGAAAACTAGGATGCCCTAATCGTAAATGCCACGACATAATATCGTCATCATTATTATTCAAAACAAAAAAAGACTCAAAGCAAGAACTTATTGTTTTAGAAGGTAGTTGTGATGTAGATTCAACGTCAAAGTAGTAGAGTCCTTCACTCTCCTTAGCGCTACCAATCATCTTTCCCGAGTTCAAATCCTGAAAGACACAGTGAGATTGGAAGAAATTAGTTTGACAATTGATATCTTTGGCTAATTTACTGACAGACATGAGATTGCAAGATAAATTTGAGACATGAAGGACATCTTTAAGGGTTAGGCTTGAAGATAACACAATTGAACCTTTACCTGCAATGGCTGAAAGAGAGCCATCTGCAACTTTTATTTTTTGATTACCTGCACATGGACTATATGAAGAAAACATAGTAGAATCACCTGTCATGTGATCACTTGCACTTGAATCTACTATCCAAGAACAACGGGGACTGACACTAAGAAGGGAAGAATTGCCTTTTGGGGCAATAGAGCAAGAAATAGTGTCAGATTCAAGAATTTTGTACAGTCTGTCTAGTTGTTCCGTTGTGAAAGGAAGCTGGACTGAGGAGGGTGGTCGTCCTTTACCAGAATTACTAGCTTGGAATGTATGATCCTCACCTCCACTTTTGTTCTTCCGATTTGAAGGTGGTGGAAAACCATGTAATCTCCAACATTGAAAAATAGTATGTCCCAAGCGATGACAATATTTGCATTCACGATGAAATTTAAAGGTGGGTGATCTTCGTGGAGAATAAAAAATTGTCATAGTTAACCAAATAGTACTGGAAGCAGCTAAATTTTTTATTTTTTTTTGCCTTTGAATTAACAGTACCGCGGATGAACAGTGACCATGAACAGTGTGCGTGAATAGTACACACGATGAACAATGTGTGCGAACAGTGCACACGATGAATAGTGCCGCGTGAGTTGTATTTTCGCTAAACAGTTTCGCACACAAAATCAGTCGTGATCGGAATGTAAACACGACGGCTAGGGTTTTGCGGAAGCGAAACCCCCAAAATCGGGAGCTCTTGATACCATGTAGAAAATAATATGTGAATACTGTTATATTTTATTCATCAGCTCAAAGCTACTATTTATAATAAGAGTACAACTTGCTATAAAAGAAAATAATAAAAAACATATAAAAAACTAGAATCTCCTATAAATAATAAAATAGGAAACTATATATTTTCCAACAAATCTATATTTGTAACTTCTACATTTCAAAGAATACTTTTTTTCAACCACGAAACAAACACGTACCCCCTTAATGATAAACATATGGAGTGGGAAGGAGTTACTATGTTCCGAATCTATAGATACAAAGATAATAATTTATCTAATAGATGAGAAGAAAAAAATTAAAATAAGTCTAAAATATTAAAACATCTTTCATCAACATATTTATATTTTTTTTGAACAAGGCAAAATGATATATATATATATATATATATATATATATATATATATATATATATATATATATATATATAACCAATCAATATATTTTTATTATTTTGATTCGATTCCTCTAAAGTGAGAAAATCACTTTAATTAGTAAAGTGGGTATCCTAGACCGTTGATTAACAAATCAAATATAGGTATTAAAAATATACCTTAACAAATCATAAGTTTGTTAAATAATAAATTTTAATTTTATTACTTTACAGAAGCCAAATCAAAGATTACCTTGAGTAGATGGAACAAACTTAAAAAAATCTCTTTTCCAACAAAACAAATACAATAGAATATAATTTATTTAAGAGTGATGAACATCACTTTAATGTTTAGAGATAATCAAAATGAAATATTTTATTTTATTTTTGAAAAGATTAATTGCTATGTATTAGTAGGTGTAAAAAAAAATGCACGCGCATATAATCATATTATGTTATATTGAAACATAGAGCATATTAGTGTGAGTGAATTGAAAATAAAAACTCTAGGTCTTACACCGGCTAGTAAAACATATAAGCATGTTTAATTTGAAAAAACACCATTACATGATATTGTTACTTTTGGGGGTTAAATCATAAAATATCTTTCAAATATGTGATTTAATTGGATGTATGTATAAATTTAACATTTTTTTCCTCGATGATTTATTAAATTCTATTTGAAATTGTATCGGATTGGACCAATGCCCAATACACATGGCCCAAGCGCTTCAGGTCTAGCCCAAATTTCACTCCTTCAACGTGGCTTCTCGATTTTCATGCAAGTCAGTGGTAATAGACATGATAGTTACTAAATATCTTCTGCACTGAATATGCTTCCTTATACACTCACAGGACCGTTAAATCAATCTCAACAACTCTCATTGTATGTGATGTCAATTATTGCTAGATGTCACACACGGTTATAATCGTCTTCCTCTGTATAAAGGTAAGCTTTGACACCAAGGTAAACAATTCAATCACTCTTCACTTTCCCTCCATTTTGATCATATATTGAATTGATTGTTGGAGTGCTAACGTGCTTTGCAAGTACTTTCTCCACCATGATCCAGCGTACCCAAAGCCTATCGCCACAGTAACCATCTCAGATCACACCATCATAGTCATTTAGTTCTCTGTTGAGTAGAACAAAAACAATACAACATTTAGTTAAAAATGTAAAAAGATAAATAAAAAATTTGTTAATGCAACACTTAATTGGGCGAAGAGCGTTCGTCAAGAGTGTATTCCTTAAAAAAAGATTAAAATTGCATTTTTGGTCTTCTTATTTTATCAAATTCACAAAAATAGTCCTCCTATTTAAAAGAAATTTTTTGGTCCCTCTATTTTTACATTTGGTCATAACTCATGTTCTTTGCCTTAAAAGTGATGACTTTTGGATGCAAGGAGAGGTTAATTTTGGTCTCGAATGTGATTTTTATTTTTAGATTCAATGTTGTAGACAATAAATCACCTTTCATAATACTAAAAAATACCATTTTTAGAGAAAAATATGGGTTAGGATCAAAATTGCAACAAACATAAAAATAGAAGATCAAAAAGTTTGATTTTAAAATAGGACTATTTTCATGAGTTTGATAAAATAGGAGGATAAAAAAAGTGCAATTAAGCAAAAAAAATAAAAATAATATGAATGAACATTTTTATATGAAAAACATTTTTTTGCATTACAATTTAGATGTTTTTTTAATGGAATTTAGATGTTTTTTTTTTACTCAAAAACAATAGTGTTCATTCATTTAAATTCATAGGGAATATATCAATCGAAATTATTACATATTCAATTTCGCTAAAAACTAATAAGGATGAATCTGCAAACAGGCTCACAACATTCAAGGTAATATCATAAAAGGGTCTAATATCTATGACAAAGCCTACAATTGATATGACAAATTTTAAGTGTCCGAAATAATCATGTATCAGTATCTGCAACGTTGGTAATGTTAAAGTCATTGAATCTGCACTGAAATTTAGATGTTGAATACAACATTATTTGAATTGTGCATCTATTCTTTTCATAAATAAAATCAACATTTTGATTTTCCATCAAATCGTATAGTAGTACTGTGATAAACTGCACTGAAATACTGTTAGCAGTTACAATAACATACAGTTGGAGAACCGTCGGTGCATAGTCCAAAACTCAATTTCAACCTGCCTTTAGCTATGTCCAACATAATATTAGACCAAACTGGTTATAATATTAACAATAATTATTAAGTACTATCATGGGGGTGTACCACGACCATTAATAAAAATGAGGGTCTACCATGAATGTAAACATGAGTCCATAAAATACAAAACAAAATCTCCAAGCCTCTAGCAAACCAAAGATTCAAGCAGTTGTACGAGGAATATGCATCGTCTAATTTTAATTTAAGGGTCTATAATGCACTGACTGCATGATTGCGCCATTTTCTGACTGGAGGGAATCTTGATCCCTTTTCTAGAAACAAACTAATAAATTGATGAAATGAACACAACTATAATTAAACATTCGTACTAATTTCCAAGACCTTCTCAAAAGTATGATACTTAATGAATAAATGATGAGACATTTCATCTACTCCACATTCACCTACACATATTTGGGGATTCCAATTGATTGATTAGTCTCACAAGGAACCAAATTTTCTTTGTTGGTAAGCGATCGTTTAACAATCTCGGGCTAATAGTGAAACCTTTAAAGGTACGGCTCTATTCCGTGAAACACCAAAAATAGAATCTTTAAGAGAGTCGTCATTTGTAGTAATATAAAAAAGAATATAAAATAAGCTTATATAGTATAGAGATCTATAAAGGAAAATATTAGTTTTCACATCTTTATCTCTTTAAAAAATGTCATGAATCGGGTCACCACAAGTCACTAGGTTCAGAGTGGATTACAACATGGACACATTCTAGATGCGCCTTTCAGTAACACCGGTGATCAAATCAAGATTGTGTGGTGAAGATCACCTTATTATTTTTCTACAATTGTTCTGTGAGACAATCATCAATTTAGGGTTTTGCAGTTCTAAAACCATAATCCTCCCATAAATAAGCTAACACATGGCTCAAGTGCATGTACACTATTTCTAATATTAAAAATCTCACACTCATGGTACTTATTTGATTGTGGGAGTGTTTATAAATACATTACCCTTTGTAGATATGTTGATCAACCAACACGACCTTCAACCATTCAACCAACTCTTAGACCGTTGATTTTAGATCCAACAAGAATAAACACTGCGTCCATGAGACGTACATCTCCTTCTAAGCACCGCAAAATTAGTCACTTGTAAATCTCTAAACAAGAGAAAGGCTATGAGTGATAAGGTAAATGTTTGCATCCTAATATGTATTCACCCGACATGACAAATGATTCTAAAATTTAGAAAGGAAAAAAAAGAAAAAGTAATTCCATACCTAAAAATAAAAGTGATTCCAAACAAGATGATTGATATTTACACACTCTTAATTTACATAATTTTGGTGGGCAGTGTTTTATGTAAGCAATGTAAGAATAATATCATCTGAATCTAAAATCACTACTAAACAAAAGATTGTTCTCTCTTGTGGCCAATACTATCCCACAAAGAATCGGTGCCATCATGCATCAAACTTTTTTTCTAAAGCAGTTATGATGTGTGAGGGGTGGTAAGATTGTATAGCCCCACTTAAGATGTGGTACACTTTTGACCTGTACCCATACATCAATCTTATTCAATTTTCCATTTATTTTTTGTTTGTAACGTTGTGGTGCCTACTTTGATTCAAATATACATACAACAAACGTCATATCATTAATGTCGATCTGATTTCATATGTCAAGTTTTTCCATTTTATATCACACTACACAATTTACAACAGACTTGTCAAAGTTTTGGTCCAAATAAATAAAATTAGCCCCACAACTCGAGTTAATATTTTCTTTGTTAACTCTCGGATTTATAGATGAGAAAGGCGTAATAATCTGAAATTCAAGCGCAAAATAAATAAAATCCGGCAAAAAACTCTTCAACCCAAAAACCATTCTCATGTTCTACCGAATGATATAGGAGAATTTTTCAATGAAATTCAGTAACCACTTAAACATAATGAGTTGATTAAATTTGATTTGACTAAAAACTAAAGTCACAATAGTAGCCAAAATTTATGGAAAATTATGAACCTAAAAAAGCTAACAATAAATAATTAACGGTTGCTTTAGGTAATTCACAGAAAATAAATAAGTAACCAAAAAAAGAAAAGTTTGCTTCTATACAAACGAAAGTACTACTACTAATAAAGGAACAGATTTGACCACACTACCATTGGAGTTTGCACTATGCGACGCACAGTAATAAATGTGATAATAAATATTTTAACTTTTTCCATAATTTCAGTATCCTATGCCAAAAAATACAGTTCCTTAATTCAAACACTCTTCCGTTACCGTCACCGTTAACATTAACGATAAAATAATCTACCTATCAAGCACAACTACCTCATCAACGTTAACGCCGCCGTCATTCTCACCGGCAACATGTTCTCCCTCATCTAGCCACCTCTCAACGGGAGCACACTCCGCCTTGTGTCGGAACTTCCAATCAAGCGCTTGACAAGCGCGTGAGCAGTAATTTACCGTGCCACAAACCGAACACCTACGAAATTCATGCTTCCTTGTCTCCGGTCGGCCACAACCGGTATTAGAACATAATCTCATACCCTGACCCAGAAACCCGCTCCGAATAGAAAACCATTCAGTCATAAACCGGTTCGCCGGGTGAGCCTCTTGAACCGGAATATTACAACCAAAATCACTAAGCAACGGACAACCCGACGACCCGGAAATGATCCGAAGCTGTGGTGGCTGACTCAGAACCGGGTTAATACTCCACGTCAGCAACGGTTGTTTGTTGTTGCCGTTAGATAAAACGGCAGCGAGTTCACGGGCGTTAGCTTGAACTAAAAACCGCCGTCCCTCTGTAACGTTCTGTTTAACGCCATATCCATCTTGTAAACAATGACCCAACTCTCGCAGACCGTCTATGTGTCCAAGAAATGCGGCGCGAGCGCACAGAGCAACACCGGCTCGCAAATCTTTGTCGTTTTTTGTTCCGCCGCTTCCATTAAACTGAATCACAGCTAATGAATACAACGACGGCGCGTGAGATTTCATAGCTGCTTTTGCCATCAATGACGCGCCACTTCCTCTGTTTTCCAGGCAATAAAAACGAATCTGAAAAAAAAAATAAACAAAAAATCACTATATATTTGCTGCATGTAATAAAAAATAACAAAATTTGCTTTTTTGTTTGTTTAAGGGATTACCATTCCAAGAGTGTAACAAGCTTCAATGTTTCCAGCATCAACACAGCGTTTGAGGAAGCGATGAGCAGAGTCACACCAATTTTTAGCTTTAACTGATAATGTTTTGTTTGATGCTTTCGACAAAACAGAA
Source organism: Trifolium subterraneum (assembly GCA_951799995.1). NCBI lineage: Eukaryota > Viridiplantae > Streptophyta > Magnoliopsida > Fabales > Fabaceae > Trifolium > Trifolium subterraneum. The sequence goes on from OX637468.1 coordinate 20,334,846, forward strand.
GAGTTTAGACTTAAACCATTTAGTCTTTTACACCTGTTTTGTTTAACTGCAGAAAATCAGTTTCTAAAACATAGATTAACAAAAACTAAACAAAACAAAATTTTGAATACATACGTGATTAGAACACTGATAAAATCAGAGGGTGAAGTTGCTGTGGAACTAAGCTTAGTGAGAACAGAGAGAACAAGATCATCAGGTAAAGATTCAAAGAAATCAGGATCTCCGGTGGGTTTTTCCGGCAGCATTCTCTTCTGTCTTTTGTGGGTATTTGTTGACTCTGACCACATTTTTGAAAGTGGTAGTGTTTGAGGATAACAAAATCCTCTTCTGGTTCGCATAATAGATAACACACGAACACTAGAAGATTAGAGAGAGATAGATAGAGAAAGTGTAAAAGCCTAGAGAGAGAGAGGAGTTATATATATGAGAGGGGTAATGAATCAGAGTCGTTTATTTTATTTTAGTTTATAACATTATTATAACAATATAATAAAAATAACAACATAAAAATAACAAGTTAACAACATAGGAACTGGGAGTGGTGAATTACGAAAGTAGCCCTGGTATTGTCGTTAGTTAATGTGAGTCAAAGTGCGTTGACCCAGATCCCACTCCGTCTTCGTCCGTAAGTTAATGCACTCGATTGCTTTCCTCTTTTCAATTGTACTGTTAAGATCCTTCTCCCTTGTCTACACGCTTTTCAACGCTTTCTTTTCTTTTTCTTTTTTTCCTCTTTAAAATACCTTTTTTTTTATAGGTGAGTTATACTTTTTTTCTTCTCTAAAATAGTAATGTAGATTCTGAATTTCTGATAATCTGATTCAATATTTTCATTACATATTTATAATATTATTCATATATAGAACAAAATTTTGAGAAATTTAATATTTTGATTAGTTCATTCTCATGGAAGGTGGTGAGAAGGTCATTCCACTTATATTTTTATATGCATTAACCAAAGAAACTATTTACAATGATAGTAACTATCAAATATATATGATTCATGTAAAAAAAAAAAAATACTCTCTCATCCGATCACTATTATAAACAAATTTGACTTTTCTGGTACATTGAAAAAGTGATGTATTTAGTTCACAATGTGGACTACATACATCACTTTTCCAATATACCGAAAAAAAAAGTCAAATATAGTCTTCGTGAGCTTAATTTGATTGGTAAGGGACATCACATTTCTATAAAAGGTAAAATGGTTGAATTACATTTTTCATTCCTCTTATATTAAAATATACACCTTTAGCTCATTTTAACATAAATAAATATCTTTTGTGATAATTTTGTCAAAAAAATATTTTTGTGATAACAATTAACTATAAACAATTATTTTATGTTAAAAAACTTTAGTCATCATTTAAAAAATTAATTTTGCTTTTGTTGAAAATCTTATTATTAATTTATAATTGTAGAATATAAAATTTATTATAAAGTAGTTTTTTTAATCGACTTCAGTCATTTATTTGATATTTGTATTTTAATTTGTAAAGTTTCTTAATTTATAACAATATTTAACATCATTATATATACAAAAGTAGTTAAGTCTCCAAGTAACCCTAATTTAACCATACTAAAACTAAAATTTAATTATTAAAAAATGACCTTAACAGAAGTTGAACTTATAACCTTTTTGTAAAAATTTCATATATTAGCCACTATGACATATCAATTGTTTTGAAATGTTTTTGTAACCAACATGTATTGAATATGCAATCCAATCAATTTTTTTTGTAATAAATGTTCAATTTTTTTTCTAAGTCTCCAATTTTTTCATACATCTGCCTCAGTAGAAATCGAATCCATGATGTGTCACAACAATATATAATTTAATATTTTTCGCTGCTATGCAAATATTTAATTTGTTTAAATAGAAATCAATTTTTATTTTATAAATATATGTTATGAATATTTATCGTATATGCTTTGTTTTTCCTATATATATATATATATATATATCAAATTTAGCTTTCACAAATTTTTACTCTAACTATTCATTCTCGCCGCATTTTATATTTTCCTTTATATATATCTCAAATTTAGCTATCACAAATTTGTGTTTCTATTGCTATTATGACGGATCAAAATATTGAATTTCAACTTGCGCTACGTTGTTTAAGAGGTTTTTTTTAATTTTATTTTATATACTCTAGCTATTCATTCTCGCCGCGTTTTATATTTATTATATTTTAAACATGGATGATCTACATTGCGTGATTTTTATAATATTCAATATAGTGCTTGAGTGATTTTATTATACATTGGGGGATAAGTCGGTTTCAACTGATTTTAAAAAACAGAGTTGATTGTGTCATTTATTTTAAAACATTTATTATAATTCTTTTTATATAATATATAAAAATCTACAAAACTCGTGCGATAGCACGGGTCAGTGTCTAGTTATATGTTAATGATAATGATGTGAGTAAAAAATATTAATAAGGTGCATTAGAAGTTTGATTATATTAAAATTAAGTTTTATTAAAGGAGAAAAATACAGGTTTTAATATAAGAGGGTAGTAGAATGAAACTCAGGCTTCTTTAATGAGAGGGGAGCTTTAATTATATTTTGTATAAGACGGACGAGAAATGTATTTTTTAATATAAGAGGGGAGTGTAGTGACATTTAAATATCTCTAAAGGAAGGGGAGTATAATTTACTCTTATATAAATAAGTGATCCACAGTTGTTATGCGTAACACCCTAAATGCATGTGGTATCAATCTACAGGACCAGTATGTCAGAGTTATGTTACCGACAAGTTTAACGCTATCTATTTACATAATAGTTTTTAAATGACAAGATTAGAAACGAAGTTTACTAAAACATGAACAAAATTTAGAATTCAAAGCTCATTGAATTAAAATAAACAAAAGTGATAATAACAACAATGGGGGGATGGAGGTAAGGATCCGTCATTTATTTCTAGAGTATTAAAACGTGCCTCTGAATGTAACCATACCCACCCCCTTACCTTAGGTTTAGGTTTGCAGAAAATTCTCTAAAGGTTGATGATGTTGTTGTGATTATTGTCATTCCATCCCTTTCCTGTCTCAAGCTCTAAACTTTGCATGCTATGAGTTTCTCTTTTTTTAGTATAAAGTGTGGTAATCCTATTTCTCCATTTGAATTCCTTGTATATCTCATATTTTTTTCTCTTTTATTTTCTATACTAATCCTAACAGATTTGTTTCCAAAATAAAATATATCTCTAAAATATATTTCTAAAATATATTCTAATTAATTCCTAAAATATATTTCTAAAAGACAAATGTTAACGATATGATTTGTCAATTATACCCCTTTTCAATTTATTCTTATTTTTTTAATAAAACTAGTTAATGTTTTTTTTTGACACAACTAGTTAATGCTATATATTTGAAAAATTAAAGTTTTTTTTTTTTAAAACAAAGTTTTTTTTTTAACTAAAAATAAGGATTCATTCATTCAAATTGAAAATACATAGATCTGTACAAATTCAAGATTGCTAAAAACTGAAAAATGTGAATCTACAAACAAACTTGCAGCACCTAGGTTAATAGCATACAACGGCATCATGAAAATGCCTATAATATGACAAAATAAAAGTCACCGCAACATTCATACTCCCGGATTTGCAACGTTGACGTCCAAGTCTTCAGATCTGTAATGAGTTGATGTAGATATGCCAATTTGAATCAACGAAACACCGCAATGAAAAACCAACAAACGCCGCACAAGACGACCATAAACACAACGTCGCACAAGACGACTACGAACACAACGCCGCACAAGACAACGACAAACTTAAAAAATAAAAAAGAAGAAGCAAATTTACATGGATAATCACTTATTTAATTGAAAAGAAAATGAAAAACAATTTGGAGGGGTGATTTTGGATCAAAAATTGACCCTAAAACCACCCCTCCTTGGTGGATGCACAAAAAGAATAAATTAGGGTTTAGGGGAGGGGGGAGGCGGCTGCTATCAAAGTTTGTTTATTGTTATATTAACAAAATTTTGTTACATATAATAATGGTTTTACGAAGAGTTAAAATTCTATAAATAAGACGAGTAGTAATTGACTAATTCTTAAAATTTTCAAGTGCGAAGTATAAAAACACATCTGAGAAAAAAATAAATAAAAGACTTCATGAATGATCAAAAGGAAGAAAGAGTGGAAGACTCATTGGAACTGTTGATGGAAGGTGAAAAAGGAGAAATAGTTGAAGACTCATTTGACAATATACAATGACAAGAACAAGATGACAATGTAGAAGAAGAAGTTCCATCAAGAGTACTAATGAATTTTGATTTAAATGAAGATGCGGTAACTAACAATTGTTTGTTACGAGAGAAAGATAACATTAAGTTTTTTTTTGTACATAACATATAAAATTTATTGAAAAAAGTGGAAAAAAAATAGAAATTTATTTGGTGGATTAAAATAAGAGTATAATAGGAAGATAAAATGCAAAAATACATTTCGTTAATTTTGTATTCCTATTCTAAAAAGACTCTTAAAAAAGATTAAAGGGTCAAGACAAAGGTGGGGAAGTTCTCCTTTGCTCATGTTCTCTATCAAGATTTTCTCTCTTGTCTTCGTTTTCCCTTGGACCACATTGAGTTGGGATCCTTTCCATTTCCACTTTTTTCCATTTCTTTCAAAAATTATATAGTAATGGAAGAAATGGAAATGGAGAGAATCCCAACTCGACCACATTAACATTTGTGTATTTTTCTTTTTAAATTTTTTTTGGTTTATCATACATTCTATATCAATTTTAGGACTAATTACGGTCCACTTGATTTTTTTGGAACATAAGTGTAATGTAATGTCGTATATTGTTTTTTTTTTTTAACCAAACAAACTTAATTCATATCATTAACTAATGAATAATCTCAAATCTATAAATACTAGTCCAAAAATCGCAAACCGAACCAATCCAAACCGAAACCGCAAAAAACCGCATTTAGTGTAAACCGCACAAATCATTTTTTTTCTAAACCGCGTGGTTTGGTTTGGTTTGCGGTTTTCATTTTAGAAAATCGAACCAAACCGCAATACTTAACTTAACTCTATCAACTAGTAGCAATCAACCTATTACCTAGTCCAACTTAGCAAACTCAACCCAAATTGAGTCCATAAAATAGTAGGATGTCAAAATATATCATTTAACGTGATCCAAAACCATACTGTTGGTATTAAAAATAAGTTCTTATGTATATTCAATTTCTTTATATGCATATTATATTATGTAAATAATAAATAAATTAAAACTTCCTATGTATAATTTCTATAACAAGTTGGTAATATCGTCATATTTTTTATATCGCGATAAACCGCTCAAACTGAACTAATTCTAACCGCATTGGTTTGGATGACTTTTGAAAATCAACCGAACCAAACCGAACCACATGCATTTTTATCTCGCGGTTACGATAACTTTTATGCTCAAAGCCGAACCAAACCGCATCGCAAACACCCCTACAAACATCGGCCATCTTAGCAACTATTTTATATTAATTTTAAACAACTATTTTATTATATTATATTTTTCAATTTATTTATTATAAAAATATTATTTATATTGATTTTTCTCCGTTCGAATTAAATTAAGGTATGAAATATATTTTATAAAAATCTAATGATTTATTAATATTTATTTTATTTTTAGAATGGAAGGATGATGTCTTATTCGTAGACAGAGAAGATTTTAGGATTCAAAGATAACTTAAAAATTAGTAACATATATCTTCCTCCAAGGATACTAGCAGAACTCAAACAGGACCTCTCACTTTCAAGATATGATTTAGTACGAAAAATTTACGCAAGAAAGAGAATAATCTATAAAAAGTATGAAAATTGACCAATTAAAAATTGACACAAAAAGGAAAGTTGTTACAATTTGTAAATGTTAAATGTTGTCACATATGACTACTCTCTTTCTTGCAAAGAAAATTCTTACTAAAACTAAATATCATTTTCCTATAATTAATTTGTTAATTGATTACTATTTTGATCCACTCTTCTCACTATATATTTATTCTATAAATTACACGAATAGTGGAATCAAAATGCTTGTCCATTTGTTTTCTAGAACATTCGAACAACAATGTATACCAATTCAATTTTGTTTGTCGAGCTTATTTAATTTTAGCATAATATAAAACTAGTAATTAAGTGGCACTGGGATGATTCTGAATGTTGATGGGAGTAGCATCGGTAATCCAGGTATCTCTGGCTTCGGAGGTTTGATTCGGAACTCTGACGGGGCTTGGATCCACGGTTTTGCTGGAAATATAGGTCATTCGAATATCCTTCATGCAGAATTATTGGCAATATACCATGGTTTAGTTTTGGCGTGGGAGCTGGACATTAAGGATCTGTGTTGCTATTCTGACTCCAAAACCGCGCTCAAGTTGATATATGATCATGTAAATGAGTGGCACCACTATGCAGCGATCATCTATAACATTAAGGATTTTCTTTCTAGAAACTGGAGGGTTGGATTGGTGCATACACTTCGGGAGGGGAACAATTGCGTAGACTTTTTAGCCAAATTTGGAGCTCGCAGCCCTGAAACTTATTCTTCTATAGTTGTTCCACCGGACGGAATGAATCTCCTCCTTCTAGCTGATGCTAGTGGGACTATCTTTTCTAGATAATTCTTCTTATTGTTTTTTTTCCTTTCTTGCTTTCCATCTTGTACCAAAAAAAAAAAATGGGATTCATTTGATTTTGACCTAATCAATGAAGTGGGGAATTCATGGACTCATATAGGTATGACACGTAAAGTGGCTATAAACGAATTGATCTAACTGATAAAAATGTTGGTCTTTTTAAGCAAGTGGTCAGGTCAGAGGGACAGAGACTCAATTTATGGCTCTTATATATAGGTTTTTCGACGGAGATTAGTCATTATTAACTGCGGTGGAAAATTTATACATATATCATGACAAAAAAATATCTACTTTAATTTGAAGTTCAAAATCTCTAAGTTAATACAACAAAAGGAGTGAACTTATTTATGTTGTGTGTTGATTTAATAAAAAAATAGGGAAAAAAATTCATGACTTTGCTGGAAGTTTGCTAAACTCACTATCATAACAAATAAGCATTAATGCTATGCTTGGGGACAAGGATTATTATCCGTGAAAATCTATCGGGTATTGTCCAATTTCAATCTCAGTCACACAAATCTCTTTCAATGGAATTTGACTGTAGACAGTAAACACGGATTCGGATTTCCTACAATGGCAGATGCACGCAGTTTGTCACAGTAACAGATCACGACCATCTGATCTATATTGTGTGGCTGAGATCATTTGCAGTAATTTTAAAGCTTTATTGATCTAAACCGTCTGATCTGTAATAGATGACTGAGATCTTAAATAGCGTGAAAACTGTGTTATTTCCTACTGTAGGAAATCTGAATCCAGTAAACACAATTAGTGGTTGGAATCCCATTACCGAAAAAATGTCATTGCAAATGATTCCAACCCTATATTTGGATTCTTGTTTGATGTATGATAATTGCATCATAAGATGTTGTCACCTTGAAATTTGTGAAGCTATCAAGATTTGGACTAGGCCTGATCCCATGCTCGTTGCCATGTCCAACCAAATATCTTGTGTACTTGAACGTTAAAGTGTTTGTAAATATCCCTAACATCAACTACTTCCAATTTGTCACAATTTGCTTAACGCCGGACACCTACTTCTAATATGGTAAAATCAAATCATTTTTAAGTTTTGGTGTAATAGTAGGTTATATGACATTTTGAAGGTAATTCCAAATATATTTTACGGTAAATTTGCCAAAATCACGATAAAATATATTATAATTTTACAAAAATTAAAGAATTATTTTAAATATGCACCAAGAAAGCAACATATATTTTTGGTACGTCATCTTACTTTTCTCTCCTAAAGAAAGTGATGAGTGGGGGGATGAAGGAGCAGAGTTTTGACTAGTCTTTTACAACATTTGGATCTTGCTTTGCTTGTGTTGAAAAGTTAGTACTACATACTAGCAGTACTGAAATTGAAAAATAAGGACGAGCACGCCATCATCTTAACACTCACTCTATCCATCCTACGTATTGAAATTTGGCAGCTACCTAGCAAATATCAATATCATATTAATTGTTCATTTGTCTTCTTTGCCGGTTTAAAGTTGAAATTCAAATCAATGACAATTCATATTGCAACAAAAAAGTACTTAATTAACCGATCGTTAGTTGGTTCAGTGGTAATTGGCACTGAATTTAGTAGGAATGACTATGGCTCGATCTCCACAAATGCAATTAGAAGGAGACCAAAACCACTTAATGTCAGAACCGACCCCCCGAACCGGATTAAACAGGTGGTGGAAGGATAAAAAAAGTACTTCATTTTTTCCCTCCATTCATCATCAATGTTATTTACCTTTAAAAAAATATTTTCGGTATCCGACTCAAGGACAGATTAATTCGAGAGGATTAATCCCACTATCCACTTGTGTGATCCCTTTTAAAAGTCAGAGTTTTGCTCTTTATGGACTAACCCACTGAAATTAATATCTGAGACATTGAACCTGAGATCTTGAAAGGAGTAAATTCCAAAGTCACAAATCAACACCATTGAGCCAATCCAAATGGGGTAATGTTTTTTTACCTTAGTTATATGGGTAATACTGTAGTATAGTACTACCAGGGTATCACTGAATCAATTGAAGCAAGCATGATATTTGAATAGTATTAACAAAATTCTTCAAATTGCAGAAACATGCCCTGCTCCTGTTCAAATTCTGACTCTTGAATTTGAATTATGTACACTAATAGAAAAAGAAGGTTAATTTTTGTTTGCTAAATATTCAACTGGATTGATATATTCTCACTCAATTGACCGTGCAAGCAAAGATTAGGTGGTCTTATGCGTCCCAGTGTTGGGACAAATTACTGCTCCCTGCTTCTCTTCAACTTTACGTGCATGGTAAGTGAACCATATGTGTACATGTTTCATTTTTTATGAGGTGCTCTTAAATTGGTGGCTTTTGTCTGTGTTTAAGGAATGGGTCATGGCCAACCTCACTATTTGAGAAGTTTTACACTCCTCCTAAGTGTAGCTTATAACCAAAATAGTGTGACATAAACAATGAACTTAAACACCTTTAATCAGTTGGTCTAGAGTTAGATATCTCACGGTTGATATGAAATATTGAGGGTCAATCTCATGATCTCTTAACAAAAAAATGTGAGAAATAATTTATTACGGTTTTTTCTGTTGTGGCAAGTGTGAGTGTGTTAAGTTCCACATTGCTTAAAATAGTGGAGGTTGAACACTTTATAAGTGAGAGAACATATAAACCTAAAACATTAAGGCTTTGGGTAAGAGTGTGGTGTCCAACTCACTTGTAGAGTTGTTATTGAACCCAATGTGGATGATCCCCGGCTGCCCCTCGTGATGACCCAACAGTGGTATAAGAGCCGATGGTTCGACGAAGGGTTGAGCTGGCTCCTTGTATCGAAAGTCTTCCTGACAAGGTGGTCAGGCGGCGTGTTCCGTGTGCAGTGTGGCAACGGCGGTACAAGTGTAGTGTAGCTGAAAAAGCTTCCGCTTGAGGGAGTGCATATCCTGGTATGGAATAAACCTAACACCTTAAGGTTTTGGGTAAGAGTGTGGTGTCCAACTCACTTGTAGAGTTGTTCTTGAACCCAACATGGATGATCCCCTTGCTGTCATTGTCACCACACGCAAAAGCTACACATTATAACATGGATGATCCCCTTGCTGTCATTGCCACCACACGCAAAAGCTACACATTATACTGTACTTCAACTAGCTAGAGCTAGGTGGGTGTTACCAAACACAAGAAAAAACCATATTGTGCAAAAGTTGAAACTAACTCAAATTATTTTTTAATAACAGAGAGTTAAAAGATTGTCAAGAAATCTAAACACCGTAGGTATTTGAGTTTGCCGTTGCAATTGTGTCAAAAATATCTACATTGAAAGTTGATAGTATTTCACTGTGTAAAATTGATTGTGTGATATAAATAGTTTGATTTCAAATCAATAATCGAGATTAATTATTGTGGAAACTCAGATTCAATGGCATGCATCAACTATCCAACACAGTAGTATATGTCAATTTTAACCACAAATACTCATCAAAAGAAGGAACTCCAAAAAAGAAAAATAGACATCAAAGAACATTTTTAGAGAAGCGTAAAATAATGGAAAAAAAAGCGTAAATACTGATTCAGGTCAAATTTATTTATAAGTAAATTTAAATTACTTTTTTTGGTACATGTAAATTTAACATTTTTAGTACATTAAAAAATTAATATATAACAACATATATCCATTTTATAATGTACTAAAAAAGTCAAAATTTACTTATAAATTTAACCAAAGAGATATAGCCGAACTTCGAAGTTTGGAACCGGCTGGCCCCAGATAAACCAAATGTGACCACTGACCATTATAATCCCATGACTTTTTTTTGGCTGTGCTTTAGGCCAAACAGCACAATAGTACTACTATTGACAGTTCAAGTTGATTGTGTTACACGTTGGAGTTAGCGGATTAACCTTATCTTTTATTTCAATGATAAAGGCGGCTGTTTTCGGACTTATTTATAAAGTAAATAATTGAAACTTTTTAATAAATAATAAATTGATTAATTGAAAATAAAAGGAATAATTGAAACTTTAAATTTAAGGGATCAAATTGATTACCTAAAATAAACATAAGCGACCAATATATATATAATTTAAGCATTTATTTTTTAAACGCTATTTTAAGTAGGTTATGAACTTATAGCTTATCATTTTTTCTTTAAATTTTACATCTGTCATCTTACTTGAAAAAATTAAATATTAATTAAACATATCTTTTTAGGTTAAATATATTTTTGGTCTCTGTAAATATCTCAAATTTCGTTTTTAGTGCCTATAAAGTTTTTACCAAGTTTTGATACCTCAAATTTTTCTTGTCAAGATTTTTGGTTGATACTTTTCAGTCAACTCGTGTGTATCATTCGAAATTTAGGCTCTATTTAGAATAATCTCAACTTTCAATAATTAATTAGAATAATGTTGGCTTTAATGCAGTTTTGGTCGCCCTATTTTAAAAAATTTGAACTTTTAACTTTTAATCGTCCTATTTTAAAAACCAACTTTTATCCCTATTTTAGTTTTTTATGAATTTTAGTCCACCAACTCATTTTGGTTAAATTTTTTATGACGTGTTAACTCATTAATGACATGACAATGTCCATGTAATCAATTTGTATTCCGTGTCATTACTTTTTTTTTTTCCTTTAAACAAATATTAAAAAAATAAAATAATTAACATTATATTGAAAATAAAAATGAGTCTTTGTAACTTTTTTATTTTAATACAAATAAGCCAGTTATTTTAAGAAGAATGGTGTAATTTTAGAAAGAAAAATGCTAAATAGTGTCGGAGGTATTAGTTAAGAAAAAATATATTCCCTCCGGTCATTATTATAAGCAAAATATCACTTTTTAAATTCATTGAAAAACAGATGTATTTGGTCTATAATATGGACTAGGTACATGATATTTTCAATAACCTAAAAAGTGGTTTTTTGCTTATAATAGTGACCGGAGGGAGTATATAATAAAAACTTCTTAAAATTTATGTGGTCAATTTTTTAAAAAGCTATATAAATATTGATATTTCAAGTGTGAGGTTGAGTCCCATATCGGATGAAACAATGAATATTGAACAGTTTATAAGTGAGATGACCCATAAACCGAATGTCTTAAGGTTTTGATTTAAAGTGTGGTGTTCAACTCACTTGTGTATTTGTTTGGTCCGATGCGATTTTCCCCGAATCCCTGTTGATCCAACAGTAGTATCAGAGTGAATAATTGTTAATCCGACTCTTTGTGTCGAAAGTCTTCCTAACAAAATGTATGTTATTTTTTAATAAAAAAAATTTCGTATCTTTATTTAGCATTTGAGAAAACATGGGTTAACTAGCATGACACTCTTACTCTTAGAAATTTGTAATTGAAGCAAAGTGGTACAACTTGTGATTGTACTACTATATACTCCCTCCATTTCAAAATAAGTGATCTAGTTTACCATTGTCACGTTTTTCAATGTATAACTTTAATTGTTAATATCTTAAATTATATTTTATTAAAAATAATAAAAAAATGATATATTTCGAAAATACTTATCGAGACAAGTCAAACAACATCTCATATATTAATATTTGCATATGTATTAGGAAAATAATATAGTCAAAGTAGATCATATGAACAATACTCAAAATAAAAAATAGGTCACTTATTTTGGAACGGAAGGAATATATCCATACAAGTCAACAGGAATTTAATCGAAGAAAAGAAAAAGATTAATTGGGTTATGATGACGAGTAGGTGGAACATAAATCATTACTTACTTACATTTCATATCTCACACCCATAGGAGTATATACGTGAGCGCATTATTGTGAGTGGTGGGGAGGCTAGCTAATTCCATAAGATCATCAACAAGACAAAACAAATCCCATGACATGCTTCACCAGTACTGTACTTAAAAATTAATTATTATTATTATTAGTAGTTACAATTATCTAACTTCACTTCCAAATCCTTGTCCATGACTTATTTCCGAGTCTCAATTTACAATAATATTAATTAATCGAAAATGCTGGTTTTAACAATACAAACAAACAAAAAGGTGCAGTCCATTTATCAACACATTATAAATGAATAAAAGGTTTGTGTCAACTAATTATGCTCTTCTGAGTAAATTAAGTTTGAAAATTGTGAAATTGTTTAGCAACACATACATATAGTCGGTAACTAACCCTTACCAAATATATATTATGGGATGGTAGATAGGAAGCTAATTCAAACGTCCATTGTGAAATGTTGTAATTCAAATGTTCTATCACATATTGAAACATATATATATATATATATATATATATATATATATATATATATATATCTCCAGTGTGCTAACAGTTTAAGTCTGTCATGAGAGTTGGTACTAATGTTAGTTAGGAGATTGTTAGGTAGTTTTATAGTTGTAAATTAGTTGTATGACTTGTATCTGTTACTTAGACTATAAGTAATAATTGTGGTTGTTGTATGTAATACAACTTGCATTCAACTTGTATCAACTTGTATTCATACTTTTCCAATTAATGAAATCATAACCTTTTTCTCCTAAATTCTTCTCTCAATTTCACACTAAGTTTTAACAACTGGTATCTAGAGCTTAAACGGTTCGAGGCAACAAGATTGATCAAGAATCATTCTTTCTTCATTGATTTAGATCACTAATTGCAGATGACAAGTTCATTGGAGAATCTCACCAACAGTTTTGGAGGAAACTCCCAATTCTTGATAATTCCAACAATTGAGATCGATGGAGCAAACAAATGAAAGTAATCTTTGAATTCCAAGAGGTTTAAGAAGTGATTGAAACAGGGATCACACCAATTGTAGTGAATGCAATTGAGGTTGAACAAACTGCACATAGAGCATTGAAGAGGAAAGATTTCAAGGCAATGTTCTTCATTCATCAATGTAGACTTGGTAAATTTCTAGAAAATAGAGAATGCAACATCAGCAAAGGAGTGTAAGGACATTCTTGAGAAGGGTCATTCTGGTAATGATAAGTTGAAGCAGGTTCGATTAACCACTTGGAAGAGACAATTTGAATTGTTGCAGATGGATGAGAATGAGTCCATTGCAGAGTACTTAAACAAGATCACCAACATTACAAACCAAATGAAAAGTTGTGGATCAACTGTAAGTGATGGTGACATGGTTGAAAAAGTAATTGGAACCTTATCTTCAAAGTTTGATTACATTACTATTGCTATTATGGAGGCAAAAAATGTATCTACGATGAAATTAGAGGAGTTACAGTGTTCTTTGGAATCTCATGAACAAAGAATCAATGTAATATAGTAATTTTCTATTTTTTGGGGGAGGGTCATGGGCCACCTCAGCCCTCCCCTGATTTCGCCACTGCGTAATTTGAATTACACTAGCATTTTTGTGATCTTAATTTTTATGGTGTAGTTAATTCGAATTACGGTAACAACTGCAACATAGTAATTCAAATTACATTGGTTAAATGTCTATAAAACATACAATTGTTATAGACTAATAAGTCGGGTGTATGGTTGAATAAGCCGACCCTAATTTTTATAGAGAGACAAACTTTTATTTCTCTCTAAGCCGACCTTGTTTTTTTAGAGAGATAACTCTACCGATTTGAATGAATGAATATATCTTATTTTAATAAAAAAAATATAGACTATTTGTGTATCAATATGTCTATATCCAGCTATTTGTTTTTTTTGGTGTTCTGGACTGGGCCTAAATCCCAACGCGGTGAGGAAACTTGTTGAACCGTCGAGCAAGACCCACATGGAGAACAACCCAACGAATACTTGACCAACAGTCGGCGCGCCACTTCCCCTATGAAGTGTAACGCTCGACATCAGAATGATGAGCATTTAATGCCCATCATGGCTCTCCAGCCGTTTTCCGACAGTCATTGATGGCCATGATTGCCTATCAACGGTCTTGGCCCAGCGCTGGAGGCTATATATAGACCACTTCACAACTTCATAAGGTGCGCATTCTATATTCTGAAAACATTTGCTTCACCCTCACTGACTTGAACGTCGGAACATCATATGCAGGTACAACACCCCTTGCGGTTTCAACGGACGGAGCAGAGTAAGCAAACCACTAGCAACACCGTCACAGTTGGTCGACTCTGATCAGGTAAGATCAGTTGGTATCAACTCTCTAGTTCTTATAGGAAGGGGCCTTCGGCTTCAATTCGGTAGTCAATAATTGTTCATGCTAAAAATCGAACTAGAATTTTTCTAAACAATTAGTCCTAAGAGAAATTCATTAACGACTTCAGTTCAATGTATTTTTTTTTATAAGATTGAAAGAAAAACAATAACACAGGAACACGAAAAAAAAAACTAAACTCGCGGGCGAGCAACACCCACAACATCAGCCAACAACACATGACTGAGTTGACAAGGACAACTATTTCAAATCTTCAAAATATCATTGGAGGAAATGACAAATTTGGTGGATAAGAGGTGCGTAGGGTTGAAGTTGAAAAGTTCCATGACAAACAAAAAATTAACTACTAAAATGGAATATGATTCAATGATACTCCCTCCGATCCTTTTTATAAAAAACAATTTGCAAAAATTACACATACCAAGGAAGTACATTCTACATAGTTATTTTCATTTAATATTCTTTAATTTTAAATTTATTCCATATATACCCTTATTTAATTTTAATTACTCTCAATTCAACTAACTTACTTATTTTTAATATTTTTTCTCATTATAAATAAGGGCATAAGTGGAATTAAACATTTAAACATTTGAAAATTGTTCAAAGTTTCTTATAAAAAAGACCAATTTTTTTTTCTCAAATTATTTCTTATAAATAGAACTCGAAATAATAATATTTCTGAATCTTCAACTTTAACGATCTTTAAGACCATTTAAAATTGCATATAGTGCATGTCAATGTATTGGTTCAACTAAACCTTTTTTTGTATCACACAATTTCTAGTAAAATACTTATCGGTACTTATCCAAGTTCTTAGATCAATGGAAACACATTAATTAGAATTGAAGAAAAGCAAAAGAAATTAAACCGAGATAACCAAATGAAGCCTTCACGGGAGGGCAATTACTCATTGTTAATACTATAGTAAAATGGATGAATTAAAACGTGATGGCAGCTACTGGTAGCGTAAATTTTGTCTCATTCTCATTCCTGAAAATATACTACTACTATACCAACATTAATTAATAAATTACTAGTATACTAAGTAATTGAGATTTGTGAAATTTTAACGTAATGAGATTAATTAAGGAGAGGGAACCAAAGTGTGTTTTTGTTATGATGTTGCTTAACGCATTTAGCTTCTGTTTGTTTGAGGGTCTCATTTCCTTTCTCATATACCGAGACCAAATATCCCACTCATTCATTCATTCATGTGCTGGCCCTCTCCTTTTGTCTTTTGAGTGATTTTCAAGCCATCTAACATTCTTTGTTCCTTTTCACTTCTTTCTCTCTATTATTCTATGTTATTTCACCGTAATTTCACCATAAAGTAGTATTGCTATTTTATTTTGTCACAAAAAATAACGGTATTCATTCATTCCAATAATTGATAGAGTACATTATATATAAATACAAATTTAACATTGCTAAAAACATAAAAAGATAAATCTACGAACGTAATTCACAACATCCGAGTTAATAGCATATACCGGCAAAATGCATACATATTATCATCGGAATGTCCAGTGGCAAAGTCATAAATTTTATGGAGTCTGGGCAAAATTTCAGTCAAACAAGTTTTGCCCTAAATTAACCCCTAAATTTTTCAGTTTATCTCAATTTTGAATAAAAAATCACAATTTTATCCTAAACTAACTTTAAAAATTTTAATTTTACCCTAAACTGACCCTTAAAAATACCAAATATTTTTGTGAGAGCCTGGACACTTGCCTAGGCATGCCCTAATGTAGCTCCCCATGAGAATGTCCATGCTTCCGGATCTGCAACGTTGATACCCAAATCATTGATTGAAGATGATCTTTCGATATAAACTAAAGGAACACCACAACAAGACGGGAAATCAAACAACGTCGTACCAAGACAACGACCGAAATCATAAGTATAAAAAAAAAGCAACTAAAAGACTCAATCTATGTTAAAATCACTTATTTAAATTAAAAACAAGAAAAAAAGATGCAGATGGGTGGTTTAAGTCAAAAAATGACCTAAAATCACCCTCTCACCGAAAGAGGAAGAAGAGAACTCAAAGAGAAAAAATTATGGCCAACACAGAGGGAGGGGGAGAGAACTAAAAGATTTACGGTTAGCAGTACCATTATTTTATTTTTAAAATATCGGGTATATGTTAAGAGAATAATGTAATTTTTAAAATAAAAAAATTGGTGTATTTAATGTTTTAAACATGGAATATTTAATATTTATTAAATATAATTTTTTATATCTAGATACATGACTTTTGTTTAATAAAAGTGGCAACATAAATAAAATGTACGAGAATTAGTTGGTCAAAATTAGGACAAGTTTGTCCACACATATTTGATAAAAAAGATAAAAAAAAAACTAAATAGTTTTTATTTTGAAATAATTAAATGAAGTGTATTTTGTATGTCTTTATCTTCTTTAATTGGTGCTACTTGTGCCCATTAATTCTTCACGTTTTCTTTTATGAGATAGTTCAACGAGTAAAATTTTATCTTTAAGTTGAATGAGTGATACATTTAGAAGTCGAACTTCAACCCTTACATTTAAAATGCGATGTTTTTATCAACTGGGTTAAGCTCTCTAAGCTCACGGAAACTATTTCAACTTTTAACTCTCATCATTAATAATTGAAAATGCAATACTAGTAAAAAATACATATCATAGTGATAATAGGAGAGGGATACATAAAATTAATAAGTTGAAATTTCACTAGTATTTATTTTGTAGGACTCATTAGGTGAATGGTAAGTGAAGTTAATCTCACCACAATTATCTTAAGATTCAAGGGTTAACAGCCATACTACAAAGTTAAAAAAAAAAAAAAAGAAGAAGAAGAACAAAGAATGAGGGAGATGAATTATGAGAGAAATGGAAAACTATGAAAAGAATAGAAAATTATTAAAGGGAAAGTAAAAAAATCTTATTCTTTCACAAATGGCCTTATTTGTTTATATACAATAGGTGGTTGCTTCAAATGCAAGCAACTGCATAACTACCTAAGACAAACAAAACTAACTAACTAACTGAAATACAACTGTACATGCCAGCTAGTAACTAACAGCTAACTAACAAACTGCTAACTGCTACACAGAACAATGTTACAACATTGTATAAAGCATCTGGTAGAACATCTGAGAGGTAGGGCCTCTGACTGGTAGAGCATCTGAAGGACAGATGTTCCAACATCTGACTCAACATTGTACAGTCTGAATTATAAAACCAATACTCCTCCTTAATTCAGACTGTCACACCAGTAATCAATACTTGATTACCATCTTTTCCCTTGATTAACATGTCACCAATTCCTTCTGATTTTACTGTTCTACTGTCAGCAAATTGAATTGTTGACTTCTTTGAAGAATCATAGTTAACAAGCCACTCCTTGTTACTAGTCATGTAATTTGAACAACATGTGTCCAAATACCATCCTTCTTGCTTACCAAATTCATCCTTTGTGGTAGGCATCATCAATAATGGACTTTGATCTGATCCATTATCATTCTCAGTCATGTGTGCCTCTGATTCCTTTTCATCAGTGAGTGTCACCATGAATCAAATAAAATCAACAAAAACTTTTTTTTCTTTTTCCCTTTAAACTTTTTTTTTATCATCACTTTAATTCCTACATTTATAACATTTTTTACAAGCAAATAAAATTAAGCGCAAAGTTAGAATAGAAACAAGAGGTTCCTATAGAGTACTATAAATACTTAGGGTGCTAGTACTTTCCCTTCGTATAACTAACCCCCGAACCTTGATCTCTAAAAAATAGGGTTTTTTTTCGAACTTTTTCCCTTTCCCTCGGATAAATTAAAGATCGGTGGTGAAATATTAAAGTGCGATTCGAAGTTAATTAATAACTCGGCATCCAAAAATCACCGCGACACGAATCTCTATTCATCTTATACAGAAGCTTGATTATTTTTTTCGTCTTAGATGAAGTGGTAATCCACTGAAATTAAACTCACATATAATTATGAGATCACAGGTTCGAACCCGGATCACGACGTCAAACCTAACAATTTCGGCATTTTTTGTCAATTGAGCTAGGACTTATGAGGCCAGAAGCTTAATTATTAATAATAATATATTTGTCGTTTAAAAATATAAAAATAAGATACACTCATAAATTAATATGCATGCATCTTGACTCCGAACAAATTATTTGTCATCCTCATCCCGGAGTGTTGTATTCTAGTATTTAATTAAGCCTCCAATCTCCAAAGGAGTATATATGCCAAAACAATTTAATTATAAAAATAGGTATGGCATGTTTTTTTGTTATAATTAATTAAGTATTCTGCTGTCAAAAATGTTAATTAGGTATAGTTTTGAAAAAAGAAAATTAAGTAAGTATTGTGTGGTAGCAACAAACTCATTTGAGATATTGATTAATAATCCAAAATTCCATAATGGTGAGTGTAGTATTGGTGTATGAAAGTAGACAACAATATAAAAGACAATGAACATGACGATTTCATCCTTTAAAAATTTGTGTATGATAATGGCCGTCCAAAAGACCAACATGCCTTTACACTATTGTTGAAGAGATAAAATTAGATAGTAGGATTACGTTTTCTTTGTAAACAATAGTTGCATCTATAGTTTCATATTGATAATAATCAAGATTATGATGCTTGGTCGGTATCTTATCCTAATTATAAATACATCCGTCATTAGCAATGAAAGGAAATTTCAAATTTAGGTACCTATAATCATATAGTTGTATAAGTTATGTAAATGGGTTGTCTTAAAAAGTTAAAAGAATAGGAATAATTTTTTTTCTTTTCATTTAAATGAGTGATTTTCACATATATTTAATTTTTCTTTTTGTGATTTCGTCATCTTAATGCGACGTTGTGTTGATCGCCGTCTTGTTGCAGCGTTATTTTGTTATTCCGTCTTGGTGCAGTGTTTGTTCGGTTCATATTGATAGATTAAATTCAACTAATGCATAATTCAATCAATGACTTTGACGTTGTCAACGTTGCAGCCTCGGAAACAAGGGTATTCCGATCATTTCAATTTCGTCATATTTGTAGGTTTTATCACATTTGTAGGCATTTTGTCATTGTATGCTATTAACGTGGGTATTGTAAGATTGTTTGCAGATTCATCATTTTAAGTTTTTAGCGATTTTGAATTGTATTAACCGATGTATTCTATCAGTTTAAACGAATGAATGTTATTATTAGTAAAAAAAATAAAAGTTATTTGTACGATGTCGTTGTCCAACTTTCGAGCAAATGATGAAAGTGTTCTTGCAACTCTTTATAATAAATGGATATAATTTTTTTTCACTATATAATGTTGGATTTCACTTATTAATAAAATGTCAATTTATCAAAAGCATAATAAAGTTAAATATTCTAAATTTTTCTTTTGAGAAAAAATATTCTAAATTTGTTTATGTTTTTATAAATATAACAATTTTTCGTTTGTAATACTTACAAAAATTCCCTCAAACTTTTACCACCATTTATCTTCCTTCAACATTGTGTTTTTGGCTATTGTTAATTTGTTATATGTATATCGCTTCATTTTGCTATATCTACTAAAATAAAACACATATTTTGGTAATGGTGTTTGGGAAAAAGTTGATCCCTTTTGTTAATTTTATGAATAGTTTATAAATTTGTTAGATTGAGTTTTGTTTCTTTCTTTCTGTTAGTGGAGAAAGTACCACTTGTATTGTTTCATATGTTGTACTTTCCAATATATTGCGACGGAAGGAGTATTATAATTTATTTTTAAATATAAAAAGTCAACAATAAATATATTTATATACAAATGATAATTTAACATTAATCTACACCTTTAATACAAATTTATTACTTCAACAACATTTCTTAAAGTTCATGATTTTATCAAAAGTTCCTATAATAAGGAACAAATGGAGCATAAAATAATTCATCCGTCCATAATCATATGAACCTATTATAAAATAAGTTTGACCTTAAATATAAGACTCTACAAATTTTTAAATGTAAATACCACTGATTTGCATTGAAATATGAAAAAAAATAACATTGAATATATTAACTATAAAAGGTAACTTAAAAATATTCTCATACAAGTCAAATAAATTTATTATTCCAACCATTATTTTTAGGGTTAAATATGTTTTTGGTCCCTATAGTTTCGCAGAATTTCGTTTTTAGTCTCTGAAGATTTTTTTATACTTTTTAGTCCCTGAAGTTTCTTCCGTCAGTGTTTTTAGTCCCTACTTTTAATCAAACTCTTGTATACTTTCACATTTTTGAATGATTTTTTTGTATTCATGTGTATAATATTATAAGAACATCTCCGATAAAAATTTAGAATTTTTTAACATAAGATGAATTATTTATGAATTTTTATGTGCAAAAAACTAAAAAATTGATATTTAACTCATCTCTTGTTAAAAAAAATTAATTTTTTGTACGAGAGATCCATATAATGTACTAAACATGACCGCGGAAAAAAATTGAAAATTTCAAACGATATGCACGAGTTGAATGAAAAGTAGGGACTAAAAACACTGACGGAAGAAACTTCAGGGACAAAAAAGTGTGAAAAAAATCTTTAGGGACTAAAAACGAAATTCTGCAAAACTATAGGGAGCAAAAACATATTTAACCCTTATTTTTAATATACTTGTGTTCTTTTTAATAAAAGTTCTTATATTTAGGAAATGATGAAATACTATATATACATACAACAACTACTTAGTTAATTGATCGTTATTTTTTTTTTGGTAACATAAGTAATTGATGTTAGTTTGAATATTTCAATTCATATGACTTTTACATATTCTTTATCTATTCATATAATAAGCACATCAAGTCAGTCATTTGCGTAGTAATATGTTGTACGCTATTTGATGATCATCATAATTACAAGATGGTACTATATCAAGATGATGCCGTATGTGTGTGTATATAAGTAACCTCTTTAAAGCATACTATAAATTTGTTTATTCATTTTTGTCCCAAAGAGCCTTACAAGTTACAACAAAACAGTGAAGATTTTCTTTTTAGTCAAGCTGAAGAAAGAAGATGTTATCAACAACAGAATAAGTTAGAAAAATCACAACATTGAATTTACGTGGCTATTCAACTCCTCTTACGATGAATCGTTTAAGAGAATTTGAGTTGAATTTTAATTGGTAACAATAATATGTACAAATTAAAGGCATATATTGTAGACAAATAAAACATAAAAAAAAAAAGTATATTTAAAATTTCTTTTTGATATTAACTCTTTAGTCTCAGACTAAGAGAATTCCAGTAATTTAGAGTTTAATGTGCGGGAAGTAAATTCTTGCCAAGATAATTGTTAGAGTTGACTTCAAACATAATTTCATTATTGGATTGAAATCGGTTGCCTGCTTGATGGGTAAGGAAGATGATTAAGTTCAGTTTGGATTCTCTTTTGTTGGACCCCAATACTTGTAGCAAGAGTTGCGTTTGTGCTAATGATTGAATATTTTTTTGCTGTTCAGGACCTCAATAATTGAAAAGTTTATAAGTAGCCGCACTAAATCTGTTTTCACCTCAATGCCATGCTAGAATTTTGGATCACAAATGTCCCGTGAGCTTAGCTCAATTGGTAGGACATTGCATTACATATGCAGCGGATCGGGGTTCGAACCCCGGTCATTCCACTTATCCACTTTATGGATGGAGTTTCTAGCCACTAGGCTACATGACAAAAAAAAAAAAGAATTTTGGATCACAAACAAGTGGGAAACTATATGCTTAATTAATTAGCTATCACTATTGGTTTTGGTGCTTAAAAATAATTGAATAATGTTGTGTATGAGATGTTAAGTATTGACATCCAAATTTATACACATTATATGTGTTTTTGGTTATAGAAAATTTTAGGGTGAGAGGATGATGCCTCAGTCCAAGATAGAGAAGATCTTAGGGCTCAAACAACACTTACAAAAGTAATTACATCTACCTCCCTCCAAAAACACTAGTGGGCCTCAAACTCGAGACCTCTCGAATTCAAGACTTGTCTTTTTACCACTAGACCAAACTTTTGAAGTTTATAAGTGTGTGTGATGGAGGCGGATACCATAGGGATCTGTGGGGATGAGGATGAGGACAAATATTCTCCCGTGGGAACGATGATGGAGGAAAATATTCCTCGCAGACACTTCGGGGCGGGGATGGGGATGTATTTATGCATTCAACTTATTAAATATTAAATTCTTATATTTTTTTTTTTGGGCAAATTAAATTTTTATATTGTTAAATGCAAAACTAGTGTTAGTTAGACCATTTTTTAAAACAAAAGAAAATTGTCCCATAAGTGTAGCTCAAATGGTAGTTACCAGGGACGTTATTGGAGTGGTCGGGGTTCGAACCCCGGATTTCACGCTTCTATACATTTAAAATGTGTGAGTCTTGCCATTTAAGCTACTTGACCAAAAAAAAAAAATCAAAAGAAACTTATTCAAACCATTTCCATGATACTATATTAAATTTTGGATGAAGTATAACCTATATTTTAAGACTTTTTTCACAAATGAAGAGCCATTAACACTATCGGAATTGCGCCCACATCCAAAACCAAACGAAATGAGTGTATGAGAAAGTGTATGGTTTGGTGGTGGTAATTAGATCATAGCAAGCAACTATGTCCACAAATTGAGGAACAAATTACATTGTCTTAATATCCAATTTTCGACATCCTTGCATTACACTCACTAACTTGGATTTTATTTCATTATTGGAATTTGAATTGACCTTACCATCATATCTTAATAGCCACAAATCTTTACTAATCTTTGGTTGCAATTTTACCCCTACAAGCATGTGACATTGTTTTGAACCGTAAGAACACAAACTGAAAAAAACAGAATCATAATTTTTTGGGGGGCCAAACTACCAAGAAGCCAACAAAATAATATCAGCTTTTTAGACGTTTGGATGACCCATTGGTAAATGTTGCATAATTTTAGTACACTTTGAGAATCACATAAATAATTCGGTATCAATCACTGTTCAGTATTACTTTCTCTAGTCATTACTATTAGTATTAGTAATTAGATTTTTTTTGATATATTACAAAAAGAGAAATGATATCTAAACATCAAATAACCCAACATCTGCTTATAAAAATAAAAAAAAACCAACATCTCTACAACATCATGGGTAGTATGGTCATTTTCCTTATCAAATTGCCTTTTGATGTATGCAAATGCAAAATGATGTTGGCTTTTTGATGTTTATATAACATTGCTCTTAAAAAAAATGAATATATGGTTCATAATATCGCTTTTTTAATGTACTAATAAAGTTAAATTTACATAATAGTGACTAGATGTGCAATAAAATATTACTAATTAAGTGATAGTGTTGTTCTTTCTTTATCATACATAAGTCAATGATTCAAAATTTAACTTGTTGACTCCGCAACTAACAAAGAAACGAAGAGGACTAATCAATAGATGCATGAGTGGAATAAAATGGATATGTATGTGGAAAACTTAGAGAGACCCCACATTGATAACTATATAAGTGGTTATCTATAATTGAGATAAAGTGTAAGTGAAGGAGATTGAGATTTATGCTATAATTCACAAAAGACATAATTAGGAGATTGGTAACATAATTCTTTTAAGTCATAATAGCCTCACTAATTGCTAGCACATGCTTGCATGAAAAAGGAAACACATATAGAAATCAAAATAATGGTCTCTTTATAAGGATTGTTAGCTAAATACAATCTATTATCATGACGGCTTTGATAATGTTGGTAGACCTCAAACATTTACTAATTACAATATACATCTATCTATCATTGTTAATCACCATTTGCTTCCTTAAAAGGACTAATTTTCTCCCAAACCACATCTTCTGGTCGGATTTTTATTGCTTTAAGCAATCTGTGGTTGACAATTCAAATCAATTTAGACGAAATGTTGAATTAATTATCAAATTCTTTTCTCATTACAACTACTAACTACAACTTTTATATTAATCTGAGTGGAATTCAACTTTAATGCATTAGATTTAAACTTTGTGGATAGAAAATATGTAGTTGAAAATTATATGTCTATAGCTAGTTTTTCTAGCAGAAACTAGTCATTGACAATGTTATAAATATTTCTTTTTCTTGTTTAATCTGGTTCGGGGGTCAGTTCTGGCATCAAGTGGTTTCAGTCCCCTTCCGGTCGCAGTTGCGGGGGATCGAACCATGGTCATCCCTACCAAATTCAGCGCCAATCACTACTGAACCAACTAACGATTGGTGACAATCTTATAAATATTTCGCACTAATAGTATAATTAAAAAAAATTATGATGTTCCTTAAAAAAAATCATGATGTGCTTGAATAAAGGCTGTGTGTAATCTTTCAAAACCAAATTATTTTAAAATTTTAGTTTGTTGAGTATATGTCTTAACTAAGCTAATACAAAAGCCTTGCAACCTTATTGAGATACACATGGTAGATAGCCTAATGTTCCGGTTAAAAATC
The DNA here is from genome assembly GCA_951799995.1 of Trifolium subterraneum. Lineage (NCBI taxonomy): Eukaryota > Viridiplantae > Streptophyta > Magnoliopsida > Fabales > Fabaceae > Trifolium > Trifolium subterraneum. The sequence goes on from OX637468.1 coordinate 20,360,126, forward strand.
ATATTTGATATATGAATATTTTTTAGAAAAGTAATTTATATTATAGAAACTTTTTTCGTAATAGAATTCAGATTACAATAACAACGACAGATTAGTGTAGATATATTTTTGAATTTTTTAGTGTACATATAAACACTCTGACACTCAAATTAATACGTACTTTGAGGTCGACCTCAAACCCGTTCAAGACAAATACAAAATAGCAAATCTCTAAATATTATTCTTGTAATCTGTAATCCAAACATTCGTTTTGTATATAGGGATAATGTAATAGTAACCCTACATATATACATCCCAATGTACGGATTTGGAACTATACGGATTTGGATTGTAGAAAAGAAGCTAGAATAGGATTCTCTGGTATGGCCCAATGTATAAAGAAAGACAAAGAATGTGTTGTTGTGGGCCTGGACTTTTCTCAATGTTATAGTGATATTATATATGGAAGAAGATATGATTTTGCTTCACACATGTAGATAAGAATGAGTTTGTGGCAGATCTTTGCAACATTCCCTACCATCAATTTAATATGATGTACTAAACCACTAATGTTGGTGGCTTTTGGTGCCAAATATTATGACTGAAAAAGTCTCAAGTTTCTCCTTTTTCTTTAAGTTGTTTTCCCAACTTCTTAATTAAGGATAGAAAGAAAGGAAAAAAGAAGATAAATAAAAAATATGTTTAGGTTTTGGATATCTCATTTAGAAAGGAAGTATTAATGCTCTATTGATAGAGGTTTTAACCGGAATTTATGGAGGAGATGATGTCTAGTGGTGGGAGTGACTGCAAACACTCTAGCGATCAAATTAGGGGCTTCAAGAGTTAATAGCTGAACTAATCAGATAAATCGCTCAAAACATTGAGTAATACTTGAAGCAAACGAGAGGTTTATAATCATATATACTTTTGATTGGTATTGATGTGAAACTTACATATTCTAAAGAGATTGGAATCGAGCCAGCCCTAAAGTTTATACCAAAACAAGAATTTTACGAAATATATATAAGAAAGTACACTTATGATTTGTCCTATCAAATGAGTCTATTTGAACTTCAAAAAGACTAAATAAATAAAAGAATATTACTTTAAAATGCATTCATCAAATAACACAAAGGATTAAATTTCGGTTTAGTGTATGTTTGGTAAACAAAATAAGCTAGCATATAACTTATTATATTAGCTTATAAGTTTGTTTGATAAAATGTATTTGGTAAAAAGTTTTTCTCATTAGCTTATAGCTTTATTTGAGATGTTATTTCAAGTAGCGTTTGAGCTTATAACTTATAGCTTTTTCCAATTTTAACCTTTAACTTAATTTTATTTTTTTTTATAAAATAAAAAACTATCAATTAAAGAGAAAAACTACCCACTAAACATACATCTCCTTTTATGTCATTTTATATTTATCAACCACTTTAAAAACTAATTTTACCAGACGCTTTAATTTCAATCGGCTAGCTTTTCAGCTATCAGCTATAAGCTAGCTTATAGCTTAATTTTACCAAACAAACCCTTAGTGCTACTTTCTTTTGAGTTATTCCTGTTATTTGTTTCTTTTTGGGACATATTTTATTATTTTTTGGTCATGTAACCTTGTGGCTAAAATACAATGTCTCTTAAATTCACGCGACTTTTTGGAACAAAATTTAAGTCATGTAATATGTCATTTATAAATAAATATGGGCCTAGACATTGCTGCCATCATGGTCCTACATAATTTTTATGTAGGAAAGAAAATTTCTCAAGTGACTCCTATATCTTTTCTACTCCATGAATTTCCAATTTTGTCCTTGCAAAACACTTCGGTTTTTAAAAAAACCGAAGTTTTTTTGCTTTGAATTTTTTTCGGTTTATACGAACCGAAATTCATATGAATTTGCACTACTAAAAAATTCAGTTTTTTCGAACCGAAGTTTCTGCAGGGACAAAATTGGAATATTGAGGGTAGAAAAGAGATAGGAGGATCGCTTGAGAAATTTTCCGCGAGTGACAACTTGGGCTTAATATTACATTGGACACAAGAATAAAGAGGAAAAGTTGAAGGTAAATAAAGAGGAGGGGAATCAATAACAATGATGTTACCTGTATAAATAATTTTTTGAGTGAATATCCATTTTGGTCCCTCATAAATTTCTGACAATACAAGTTAGTCTTTGATAAAAAAAATAAAACTCAAATTAGTCCCTATCTATTGTTTGAAACTCAAAATCGTAATTACTTTAAACTATAAATTTATAATTTAAATATTTGTATGAAAGTATAAATTAATAATATGCAATGACTTATACAAATTAATTGATTTTATGAAACATGTAAATTGTTTGGATGAAATTCGTTCTTGTACATTCTGAGTTTTGTAGGTGCAAAAACTAATCCAGATGGGCATTTAGAGATAGATAAGATGGATTATTAACACATATTGTGTTGATAAGTTAGGTGCAAAAAACACAACGTTTGAAGTATTTCGTGGCCTTATTTGATTATTTTTCTCGGGTGTCAGTGTTCCATTATATACCGAATTAGGGAACAGAAGATCTTCCATACAATCCTCTGCTTCCATAAAAGAAACGCGAATGAGCAATTTTGTGAACAATTACAGGGGTAGAATCATCATTGACATAACGAAGATTGTCGGGTAATCTCTAGTAATATTTTTCCTTGTGCTAGGAGTAATGTAAATTAAGGTGTTCATAATCTAGTTAGGATTGCTATTTCCAACACTAATAAAAATTGTTAGAATTTTTCATTTTAAAAAATCTAAAATTTCTAATTTTTACCTTTTCAAAATCCAGACCATAAACTTCTAAACTTCAAAAGGCAACAAAAAAATTTCAACTTGATTTAGCAGCATAACTTATTGCGACTAATTTGGAGTGTTTTCATTTACGTGTAATTATCTTGAATATATATATATATATATATAGGGTTTTATTTGAAAAATTTGTATTGTGACTAATTTGCAGTGTTTTCAGCATTAAAAAAGCCCATTCATTTTGGGTTCTATTTTAGACATCATCTACCAGGAAAAATTCTCACTCACCCCTTGCATATCTTTTCTACTCCCCAATATTTCAATTTTGCCCTTGAAAAAAATTTCAGAACGCGTTTTTTAAAGTTTTTCTATTTCAAATTTGAGAAAAAATCGAAAAATATATTTCGAAATATGTTTTCAAGGCAAAATAAAAATTTGAAAAACGCATTCCGAAGTTTTTATTCAAGGGCAAAAACTAAAATTTACGGGGTAGAAAAAATATGCAAAGGGTGGGATGAGAATTTTTCATCTACCAAGCTGTGACGACATCTTTCTAATGTGGGCTGGGTTCGTTTGGGCTGTTAGATGCCTTCTAAGTTTATTTAGCTACTTTAAACACCCCACACAGAAAAATTGTTACTAGTAATAGTTAACTTCAATCACTACTACTACATAGGGACGGATCCATAAAGTTATTGTACCGTGGCCAAAAAAGTAGTAATGTATAATTAAAGGGTTTCCTAACTTAGACCCACCTAAAAACATGAAGGTTTAAGCTTTTTATTTTATTTTCACCATCAGTTTAATTTGGCTCGGAGATCAGTTCTGGCATCAAGTGGTTTCAGCCCCTCCCAATCGCAGTTGCGGGGGATCGAACTGTGGTTCTCCCTACCAAGTTCAACGCCAATCACCACTGAACTAACTAACGATTGGTCACGAAGGTCTAAATTAACATGGTGAACCTTTTCACTTTGGACAAAAAAATCATTTATATTTATTAATTAAAATAGTATATTTATCTACTACAACATAAAAGGAGATGAACATTGTACCAAAAAAAAGGAGATGAACAAATCTCCAAACTGCCCTCCAATTTTTTTTCTATTAGAGTAATGCTAGGGGCACACCCTCTAACACACTCTTTCAACACACACTAATAATAATCAGCCACTTCATCCAAATTTTTTTATTCTTTTACTTGTCACCGGTTTCACAATTGAAAGTAACCTTTTTTTTCTTTTCTTTTTGAGTTTATAACTTTTCATCTACTATTGAGCTTCAACCTACCAATACCGTCTCTTTCTCTTCAACTTCAACATATTTAACAACAAATCTGGAAAACAATTACTACCATCAAATACATGTTCCTAAAAGTTGCATACCCAAATTAAAAACCTGATTTAAAAATCAGAATCCAATTTTTACTTTTTTTTTTTACAATAATCCAATTTGAACTTATTGAAAATATAATCGGGAATAAATTGTTGAATATCATGGTAGAATAATGGTCGTTACCCTTTTCCGCGCTAGTACCGGAGGAAAACGCCAGAGATCAGGGGGATGAAATCAACAACGATTAAAAATTGTCCCCTTTTTCATCTCTTTAACAATAGATCCAACAAGGATTCTCAGATTTAGAAAGCAAACATTGAGAAATTGTAAAGGTTTTGTATTGTTGAGTTATGGGAGGAGAATAAATAGTTAGAATCATAGAGAGAATGGAACCCAGAAAACCCACCGCAAGAATTTGATTTTGAAGGAAGTTTGTTTGTTTTTGTTGGAATAACTTGCAGAGAACATGTGCTTTTTTTTTAGTGTTTTTTCTTTGATGGAAATATTTTGTTTTCTAAACCGACACAACCGGTAACAAGTACAACGTTTTTTTTTTTTTGAAGCAAAACAAGTACAACATTTTAAAATAATGGAAACGTGGCACAATGAGTGTGGGTGTGTTCAACAGCGTTTGACAGTGCGTTTGTTCTTAGCATTACTCTTTCTATTATGAACAAATTCGGAGGGTTAAACTGACATTTTGCAGTTTTACTTCAAGGATAGAGTTCTCATTTACCAATGCACAAAAGTACCCAAAAAAATCTGCATGAACGGACGTTTTGAACCAAAATCCCACTTCTTTATACATTGTTTATGCTCTCTTGGAACCAACATCTAACCTTCTATCTATCTATATGGGAAAATACTTAGTTGGGCACAAACCCAAGAAAAAAGTATTTAAGCACACACTCGCAAAAAGAAAAAAAGTTAACACAAAATTAAAATTGTCACATCACTCAATTATTTTTTCTTTAATTTATTTTGTTAATGTATGTGTGCCTAACTAATTTTTTCTTGGATTTGTGCCCAAGCAAGAATTTCTCATCTATCTGCTAAAGTACAACATCTTGTAGTGCTAAAGAAGTTCAAATTTTAAATTCACTTTCTCCCTCTTTTTCTTCCTTTAAATTCGACTTTCCTCTTCTATCTAACTGTTCTGGATCCTACATCGCTTGATAATCGAAACTAAGAGTAGTGTATATACAAACTCACACCTTTCAAACCTCCGAGGTGCCTTTTTTACCAAGGACAAAATTGTGACGGGTTAACACAAAAGCGGACAATCTCTCAACGATGTGGGCTTGAGATCGGATAGAAACAGTAACCATTTACCTTTTTTCTCTTGAATCTCACTTTCTCCGTTTTACTTTCAGCATGTTTTTTTTACTGCTAATTCTACTCATTTAAATGTTCTCTAATGTTTTAATCAATGAAAATGTTTTTGCAGGAAAATTTTGTGATGTTCTATCTCTTTCTTCAGCAAACTAAAAAAAATACTTGGTAATTAAAAGATGACAAAATGAGATACCATTATCTCTTTTATAATCTTTTGCCTAATAGCACATGACCTGATAAGGATCATTATGCAAATGAGTTGATAAGCATAATTAAGCTACAGCTGTCATTCCCATCTCAATATATTCAACGACAGCACAACATCTCTTTACAGCTTTACTTAGAATTTGAGAGGCCTATACTCAACCACAAAAGCTAGCTTGAGAGTTGAGGTTTGCACTATATTATAAAGGCTATCTTTGCCATATCTCTAGCCAATGTGGGACTTCTAACACACCCCCTCACGCCCAGCACTATTGGGCTTGGTGCGTGGAATCAACAACAACGGGTGGCCCAAATATGGGAGGTCTCCACAACAAACAACAAATGGATCTAGGATAAGCTCTGATACCATATTAGAATTTGAGAGGCCTATCGTTGAATATATTGAGATTGGAATGACAGTTGTAGCTTAATTATGCTTATCAACTCATTTGCATAATGATCCTTATCAGGTCATGTGCTATTACGCCCCCTCAAGATGGGATCACAGTCGGTGAGACCAATCTTGTCTCTCAAGTAAGTGAACCGGGGTCTAGACAAAGGCTTTGTGAGTATGTCTGCAGGTTGATCTTTCGTGGAAATGTGAGACACACGGAGTTGACCCAATTGAACAAGTTAACGTACATAATGGTAGTCAAGTGCAATGTGCTTCATGCGAGAGTGGAAAACTGGATTAGAACACAAGTATGTGGCTCCAATGTTGTCACAAAACAGATCAGGGGCAGGTGTTTTGACATGTAACTCATTGAAAAGATTTGTTAACCACATGACTTCTGCTGCGACGTTTGCTACGGAGCGTTATTCTGCCTCTGTTGATGATCGTGCCACAGTTCTTTGCCTCTTGGATAACCATGACACGGGATTACCTCCAAAATAAATGATGAACGCTGAGGTAGAAGTGCGATCATCTAAGTTGCCTCCCCAGTCTGCATCACTGAAGGCATGTAATTTTAAGTGGGCTGGTTTCCTGAGTTTTAAGCCATAATTGATGGTAAGTTTGAGATATCTCATGACTCGTTTGAGTTGCTGAAAGTGGAGCTGCGTTGGCTGATGCATGAATTGTGACAGTTTATTGATGGAAAATGAGAGGTCTGGCCGAGTCAAGGTGATATATTGCAAAGCTCCAATAATGCTGCGAAACGTTTTGGAATCAACCGATGCAGATCCATCCACTAGTTGAAGGGGAGTAGAAGTGCAAAGGGGGGTATGAGTAGGTTTTGCTCCTGCCATGTCAAATGTTTGTAACAAGTTCCTTATATGTCCATGTTGGGAGAGAATCAAGCCATCAGAGGTAGGGATAAGTTCAACACCAAGGAAGTAATGTGGATAACCAAGGTACTTGATGGAAAAACGAGTTGACAGTTCCTTCATAAATGAGTTGAGGAATAGTGGATGACTTCCCATGAGAATCAAGTCATCAACATAAACTAGAAGAAAAGCTTGGATACCTTCTTTGTTGTATATGAACAAGGAAGAGTCACTCAAACTCATTGTAAAGCCATATGATAGTACAAATCCTTTGAGTGCATCATGCCATGCGCGAGGTGCTTGTTTGAGACCATAAATTGCTTTCTTGAGTTTGCAAATATGACTAGGGAAATCAGCATGAATAAAACCAGGTGGTTGTTGCATGTAAACCTCTTCACTTAATTGACCTTGTAGGAAGGCATTATTAACATCTAACTGATGTAAAGGCCAACCAGAGGCGAGGGAAATGGTAAATACAACTTTGATGGTTTGAGGTTTAACTACAGGAGCAAATGTTTCTTTGAAATCCAGTCCAGGTGTTTGAGTGTAGCCTTTGGCTACCAATCTGGATTTGTACCGCGAGATACTACCATCCGGTTTCCTTTTGATACGAAAGAGCCACTTGCAGCCGACCAAATTTTTACTAGTGTCCTTAGGTACCAATGTCCATGTGCCATTGTTCATAAGTGCATTGAACTCTTCAGAACAAGCTTGTCTCCAATGAGGGATTTTTAATGCTTGAGTGATAGTTGAAGGTTCCAAATTTTCAAGTAAGTTATGTTTGGAGGCAGCATATATACGCTTTGGCTTGAAAATGTTATTTTTGGAACGTGTGATGATGATATTGTCACTGGATGAGGGGACGGTCGATGGTAACGACATGGAGGAAGAGGGAATAGTGTGAGTACCTTGTATTGTTGCGTCCGATTGAGCAAGTGTAAGTTCTGGTGCAGAGACCAATGTAGAAGCAAGATCATTATTTGTGGTAGGAGGCTGTACTTGTTGGACAGGTTGTGTCGGAATAGAGGACGGGATAATTGTATGTGGTGTGGGATCAATAGGATGTATTAGTGTTGACGGGGTGGTAGGACTGACTAAGTTGGAGTAAGGGAATTGATTTTCAATGAACTTGACATGTCTAGAGGTGTATATACGACCGGAAGCAGGTTCAAGGCAATAGAAGGCATATTGGGATAAAGAGTAGCCAAGGAAAATGCAGGGAGAGGATCTGTTTTGTAATTTGTGTTTGGTATAAGGTCTCAACCAAGGAAAACATAGAAATCCAAATGTATGTAGCTTATTATAATCAGGTGGTTTGTTAAAGAGGACTTCATAAGGTGACTTCATATGGATAATGGGGGTAGGCATTCTGTTTATGAGATATGTGGCTGTGGTGAAAGCAAAACTCCAAAATTGACCGGGTAGTTTAGCATGATGGAGTAGTGCTCGACCGGTTTCAACAATGTGTCAGTGTCTTCTTTTAGCAGTGCCATTGATTTCAGGTGTGTGAGGAGGTGTGGTTAGGTGAGATATGCCATGTGTTGCAAAAAATTGTTTTAATTTTACAAACTCTCCACCATTATCAGAGAAGAAAGTAAGTATAGGCAAATTAAAATGTTTTTCTACAATAGTTTTGAATTGAGTGAAAATATTGGAAACATCTGATTTATTTTTCATAGGATACAACCATACATACTTTGAGAAATGATCAATAAAAATGACATAATAGAGATAGCCATCTAATGATCTAATAGGGGCTGGGCCCCATACATCTGAATAAATGAGTTCTAAAGGTCTAGTACTTCTAATATGGTGATTTGAGAAAGGTAGTTTGTGACTTTTAGCACAATAGCAAGAACTACATTCATGAGATGAGGGGAGTTTTATTGGTAATTGATGATTGGTTGTCAGATGCTTCATAATAGCTGCAGATGGATGTCCTAATTTGTGATGCCATGTTGAGGTCGAGTGGAGACTGGTGTTGAATGTTGTAGGGTTGGTGTGTGGAGTGATTTGACATGGCAACTGGTAGAGATCTTGCTTAATTGGTCCTTGCAGCAGAGCTTGACCCGAGTTCAAGTCCTTCGCAACAAAACAAGTGGGAAAAAATTCAACAGAACAATTGTTAGTTTTGCATAATTTGGAAACAGAAAGCAAATTCGATTTCATATTTGGTACACATAACACTTTATTGAGATGAAGTGGTTTTTGTTTAGTGTTTAAAGTCGTGTGACCTATGTGAGTAATGTCCAAACCTGTGCCATCACCAACTAAGACTTTGTCTGAGCCGGGGTAGGAATCAGCCAAAGTGAGATGCTCCAAATCTTGAGCAATGTGATGAGATGCTCCTGTGTCAATGATCCAATTAGGATGATGTGTTGCAGGTTGGCGAGTAGCTGTGTTTGCTTGTGGTCTGCCTCCATTTCTCCTAGGATAACCCTTGATCTTGAAGCAATTTCTTGCAATATGACCAGGTTTGCCGCAATATTAACAGAAAACCTTCGGTTCATTTGTTTCAGCAGAAGCATGAGAGGTACGATGTCCATTGTACCTAGGCTGTTGTTGTTGGCCACGAGATCTGGATGCCGCATTGGCTGTAACAACTAGAGTATCTGACATAGCCGGTTCTTCACGATGCAGCAACATGTCAAAGTCCATGAGTTTTTCATTGAGTTCAGCAAATTCAATGGGACTTTCTCTGCTCCTTAGTGCAGCAGCAATCTCACGATATTCATTGGTGAGACCATTCAAGGTGTGAATAACAAGATCCGTTGAATCAAGGGGATTGTCAATGATAGACAATTCATCAGGTCATGTGCTATTATTGCCTTCATTTTCTGATATTTTTTTTTAGAAAAGTTGAAATGATACCATGGAGTAGAAAGAAGTATATGATGAGAAGCAAAAAACTTTTTTTAGCAGTGACTTTTTAATTTTTTTTTAGATATAGAAACAAAACTTAGAAGCAAAATTATCAGATAAAAAATCAATACACGATTAGAGAAGATCATTATTTTCTTTTAATTCATAAAAATAACAAAATCCAAAACATACATGGATAATATTTTCTACCAATTATTTCAGATCTAAAAAATTGAACAGAAATTCATGCATGAGACAAAAAGAATTTTAAATGAAAAAATCTTATCTATTTGTCTTCTTGACTTAGTCGATCTCATGTTTTTTTCTTCTTTTGATTGGTATGATGGGAAAGGGAGAAACAATACCAAAATAAAAAAAATCACTACACAAACAAAGAATAAGCGTAGATTTACAAAATAAAAAATTCGTTGTTCTATTCTTTTTTCTTCATTACCTTTTATTTTAAAAAAGTTTGAAATTCTTTTTGTCTAGAAAAAAAAAATGATGACAAGAATAAACAGAGTTAAAGAGTTGTGATCTTTGAACAAATTGCAATGCGTTGATGATTTCTGGCACGGTGTAGCAATTTCCGGCAAGGTGCCGTGGCGTTTTTCAGTTTTCCGGAATATATAATATAAAATCAAAATCTAAACTTTATATATAGAAATAAATAGATCCAAAATTAGAAAAGAAAAGGATAATATATATTTTACTCCAAATTCTCAAACAAACTATATTTTACTCCAAATTCTCAAACAAACTATATTTTACTCCTTCATGGCATACATGCAAAAACAGGGTTGAGCATTGGTATGCCTTGCGTTCGATGATAATTGTCTCATCTAACAATGGATAATAATTGGACATAAGAGAATTGTGATTCTACTAAATTGTCCATTTTAATTATTGGTGTTTCTATTAACACTAGTGGCTTGTGTGATCATGTTTTTTATTCCGCCGGCCTATATCAATTGTAAACATATATGGTTTATTATAAATTTGATTTTTATTGAAATAAATTTGTGTATTTTCAGTTTTCCTAAAAAATATTATAATTTACGTGCATTGATCCACACCATAGGTAAAGTAACACCTTAGAAAAAAAATAAATGATAGCAGTATGAATTATGTAAGTTTGCTAATAGAAGTAAAACCAAAATATCATTTTTTTTTACAATACCAAACGAAGTATGTAATACTTATATTGTGTCGTTCAAAACATAGTCACTTAGAGACATTGAACCCAATATAAAAATCTATTTAGTGACGAAATGTGATGAAATAAGACTTACCAATAATAAAAAATATATTTTAGATATTCTTTGCAAAAAAAAATTAAGTATTCTAATATACTTATCAATAACGAAATAAGACTTTGTGATCCAATATCTACTACACAAATATATATATTAAAATAACTATATATATATATATACTCTTTCTTTCTTTTTTTTCTCAATTGTGTGTGACTAAATTATATTACCAAATGTTTGTAAGCAAATAACAATTATTTTGCTCCATCTCATCGCTATCCCTACTTGGGTTTTCACATCACTTTGTCTATTTATTTTCACGTTGTTTGCACATTCTGTAGATAATTTCAATTATCCACTCTTGTCTCAACTTGCTTATACTCTTTCTTTCTTCTGCATTCATTCTTTATTTCTTGAAATATACATTTTTTCATCAATACATAAATCAACATTTTTTAAAACATTATAGTACGACAAACAAAACAATAATGAATATGTTGTTGTAACTCACATCATGAAGTAATTAATTGATGTCCTTCAATTGTTAACAACTACATGATTCATGCATTTCGTTAGTAAAAAAAATAGTTTTAATCAATTAATAGATTTCCTTTGCCACAACAAATATTTCACTTTGCAAATCACATCCTTTAAAGCATAAAATATGATACATATCACACTCTCAATGTTCACAAAATAAAGGACAAAATACAATTAGTGAAAGAAACAATAAGAAATTATTTTAACTAATTAAAAACAATGATCAAACCTTTATATATTCTCTTGTCTTATGTTTTTCTTCCATCATTTCGCTTGACTGCAATAAGGATATATGAGTTTAGGTTGCAAATGGTGGATGCTCTCCATGGCCTCTATTCTCCTACTCCTTTTCATAGTCTATTCTTATCTCTCTTTTGTTATAAAGAGTACCTTCTCTCACTTTTCAAGTTGAAGGGATCTCAATAGAAGAAAAAAATGAAACTTTCATATGTAAAACAAAAATCATTAGAAAAAAGAAATACAAAAAAAAGGCGAGAGTAAGAAAATTAAGATTAAAATAAAATATTAAAATAATAACAATGAGCAAAAACTGAAAGCAATAGTAACAAAACTAAAAAATTATAATATTTGGAAAAATAGAACAATAAAAAAAACCCTCTTGCCAATATTTTCGTTTATCCCAATATATATAAGACTCATCCAATCAATATTTAATTTTAATGATATAGAATAGAAAAAATACAACCAATTTAATAATAAAAAGAAGATAATAGAAATTAGGAGATGGAATAAAAAAATATAGTTAAAAAGAGAGAGAATAGACTATTTTCCGTTATATTACCGATGGATGGACGTTCCAATTGTGCATGGTATTTTTGCCACTTTGTACCCATGTCTACAATAGAAACTGAGAAAAATTCGAAAGAAATAATATTTAAGGACAATAGAATGGAAGAGAAAATAACAAAGTGAATGGAGTGGCAACATTGTCCCATCTTAATTAAAAGAGACATAATATAAGCATATAATTGGTGCATAGAATTTGTTTCTATACAACTAATACTCTTCCCTTGATTTAAAAAAAGATAAGGATTAAGTACAAATATATACACATGGTTAAGTAAAATGGATATTGATTAACATGTACCGAAAAACTCTATGATTGTCCCATTTGACAACACAAAGATTAAGTAAAATGAACCACTCCAAAAAATTGTTCATAGGTTTTTAGGATGTCTCTCTCTTGTTCTCTACTCTTGTTGAAATAAGATTCATCGACACAAATTCATCATCATCTTTTCAAAACAGACCTGCAAAATAAAAAATAGTTACATTAAATAAAACCCGAGACGTTATTTCAAATATTCATACTCACAAAATCCGTGAACAACCCCATTACAAATTTGGTATACATAGGATAATCTTTCTCCTTCCATTAGAATTTGTACATGCCAAATAACATAGAAAACTAAATAGATGGTATAGATCAAAATCAAATACCATAATAAACTAAATAGATGAACTGAAAGGAAAGGTAAATCAAAAGAAAGGACAAAGTAGAATGGTAAATAAATTAAAATCTTGCCAAATTAATTACCATCGTGAATGTTGTTAGAAGAATATGCAGATTGTAGAGAAAATAATACTTGGATAATCTGTGTTTCCTTTTTTTGTGCTTAGAATATGGTCAATCCAACAAAAATTGTTCAACTGACAACGATTGAAACAACAGTCAAACGGAAAAATTAAATGAAATAACCCTTCCTTATGTGTCAAAAAAAAATTTCAATAAAAATTATGGAAATTAAAAACAAAACAAAACAAAAACCAATGAGAAAATGAATAAAAATGAAATATGTACACAAAATTAGAAGAACAGAGTTATGAATTAATGTAATTGACACACTATATTCAATGTTGAAATATTAGATTCAAGTGATGATATAGAATTATAGATGTTCTGGACTGGGCCTAAGAGCTGGCCCGAATCTACTCCTGCTCGGATACGGGGCAGGCCCAATAGAGACTCGCCCCTGCCCGACAGCCAAGCACGCGGTTCCTTCCACGTGCTGCTCGACACTCATCCAGGGAGCTTATCCACTCCTCCTAGGATCGTGGAACTGCTCCACCAAGATAACAGCTGGCAACAGCTTCTCCTCTTATTCAGGAGTTATCTTGGCAGTCCACCTTATTGGGCTGCTCAACACAGCCCACTAAGGGGACCTTTGGCCCAGCGCTGGGGGCAACTATATAAGCTCTCCTTGACAGGAGAGAAAGGTACACAATTCTATTCTCTACTCTCACTCTCTCCTTTCTCTGTACTCTTGCAATCTCTGACTTAGGCATCGGAGCGCCTGCAGGTACAACCCCCACCTCCGGTGGACGTTTGCTGCTCGACGCTACAGTACGACGGACTTCTGGCTATCACCTACTTCTGATCAACAGGTTAGATCAGTGGCGCCGTCTGTGGGGATCTGAAGTTCTCCCCATCTTTTCTTCTTCCTGCAAGAACGAAAGATCAAAACCAAATTTTCCAACCACAATCATCATGGCCAGTGCTTCAAACACCAACAACGACGATGTCAACAACAACGTCGACGTTGCTCCTCCGTTCACCTTGAACGCCGGCGGTCCTGTCCTCATGCCGGTTGACGGCAGCGATCAACCCATTCCTGAAACTGATCACAGAGACGGACGAGAAACTTCTCCCGAATCTGATGATGAAGATGCGGTGCAGTTCCTCTCAGAGCGAAAAAAGGGGAAGCAGTCGCAAATCGCGCCTGGAAAATCGGCAAAAAATCCTCAACCGAACTCCCCGCGAGTTACGGAAAACGCTGCTCTGCTCGACGCCTTGCGCGAGACTATCCGGACTGTTAACGAGCAGAACAATCGTATCCGGGCGCTGGAAGACGGCCAGCGACAAATTCTGAGATATATCAAACCCCCTTCTCCCCCGCGGAGAGCTGAACGCTCGGAATCTCCACCTGCTCGCCGAACAGGGACGAGCCAAAGAAGACCTGTCCTCGAGCGCGTCCAGCCACAGGTCCAGAAGAGAAACCGAACTCCTCCCCGCGAGGACAATGTTGCCCGAACGAACAAGAGGGGAAAAGCGGCTGCTCTCTTCGAGCAGAGACCCAGATCCCCTCCTCGGAGGAAAGAGCTCCTGCTCGGAGGCATGACTCAAGGTAGTCGGGGAGACGACTATCAAAACCGACGAGAGAACTCTCCTCGTCGAGAAGAGACCCCAACCCACTCACCGGGCTGGAGTGACGACGAAGTATACAAGGGTCCACTGTCCAGGCAGATCATGGACCTGGAACTTCCTCGCGCGCTGCAGAAGCCACCCCAGCTGGGGAAGTATGACGGGCTCACTGACCCCGACATACACATACAGAATATTGATGCCATCCTTAATTACCAAGCAGTAAAAGGAGGCATCAAGTGCAGGATTTTTCCGACCACACTGGTCGAAGGTGCCATGGCTTGGTACAGAAGCTTGCCTCAGGGATCCATCACCTCCTGGAAGGACTTGTGCAAGCAGTTCACCAGTCACTTTACCGCTTCCCGGAAACATCCGAAGACGGAAGCAAACTTGGAAGCTGTCCGCCAAGGACCCAACGAGACTCTCAGATCATACATTGAGAGATTCAACAAAGAAGCTGTACAGGTTGATGTCACTGATGACATGAAGAAATACCTGATGAGGAAGAACCTCCGCGATGGAACCAAGTTCAAAGAGATGGTTGCCATCGAGAAACCTGCTACCTGGGATGAGATCCTGCACAAAGCCCAGGCCTACATGCAGTTCGAGGAGGAAACCATGGCCGACGCCATGAGACACACCCGAGCAGAGGACAACCGCACTCCCCGCGAGCAGGGCAATAAAAACGGGGACAGGCGCGGGCGTGACAGGTCACGCGAACCCCGATGACCTCCTAGCCAGTTCACCAATTACACTCCCCTGCTCGTACCACGAGAGATTGTCCTCGCCGAGTGCGCTGCCTCGGATTTCAAGAATGCTGGGATTAGATTCCCGAAATCCACCCCTTTCAAGCCCGGGCAGGATAGGAGCAGATATTGCGCCTATCACAAAAGCTACGGGCATCTGACTGAAGACTGCATCCAGCTCAAGGATGCCATAGAAATTTTGATCCGTAATGGCAAGTTGAAAGACTACGTCAAGCGGAAGGAGAACCCTCGCCAGGAGAAGAAGCGCGAGGACACCCCCGATGATGAGCCCAGAGCTTCCGGGGAGAAGAACGTCGCCTTGGCTGTCTGGCGACCAGAGGACTTCTGCATCCCCAAACACCTCAAAGACACCTATGAGTATCCCATCCTCAACGAATGGGAAAATTTTGCTGAAACCATGGTCATTTCTGGCGGTGTCTTCGACAAACACACCGTCGGCTCGGTAAAAAGGAAGTTCGAGGAGCTCATTACTGCCTCCTCGGGAATGGCCGTCACCCTCGGTAAACCGAAGACATCATCGCAGCCTCTCTCATTCTATCTCGAGGAGCTGCCCGAAGGATCTGCCAACTCACAGATCCCCCTCCTCATCAGAGCCGACATGGCAAACTTCGACGTCCGACCCATCCTCGTCGACTCGGGCAGCTCGTGCGACATTATGTACGCACATCTGTTCAGGACATTGCAGCTGGATGAGTCCCATCTCACACCATATTTGGGCTCAGATCTCCAAGGATTCAACGGGGCAACCACAAAGCCCTGGGGTTACGTCGACCTGATCGTCACCCTCGGCCACAAGGAAACGGCCAAGTCGATCAAAGTCAAGTTCCTGGTGGTAGATTGTCCATCTCTGTACCAGTGCATCATCGGCAGAACTGCAATCGCAGACCTGCCCGCCGTAGCCTCCACTGCCCATCTGAAGATGAAGTATTACACTGATAAAGGGCAGGTAGCTACTCTCCATGGAGACATTGAGGCTGCGAGGAGGTGCTTCAATGCGGCTTATAAAGGGCAGAGCTATGTCGGCCCTGTCCCTGAAGCGAAGAAGAGCAAGACTTCTTCCGAGCAGCCCGAAACGAGCACAAAGCCTCCTCCTCCACAACCTCCCCAGAATGTAAGCTTGGTGGACCTCGACAGTCGTCATTCCAAGCAGGAACATAAAGAGGAGAAAAAGCTGCGCAAAGACAAGGCAGAGGGCGACGCGGCGAGCAGGGAGATCCTTCGTCCCATCCCCGACGGGGATTTCGAGCTGATCCTCCTTGGAGAAGATCCGAGCAGGAACTTGAAGATTGGAAAGGACGTCCCAGACTTGGCGAGGAAACAGCTGATGGCCTGCCTGAAAGACAACGCTGACCTGTTCGCCTGGAGTGCTTCCGAGATGTCAGGCTTGGACCCCAACATTGCTTGTCACCAGTTGACCGTCGATGAAGCTGCTAGTACTGTAGTGCAACGTAGGCGTAGGCAGTCTCCTGAAAAAGTGGAGGCTGCAGAAAAAGCTGTAAAAGACCTCTTAGAGGCAAATTTTATTTCTGAAGCCAAGTATACAACTTGGTTGTCAAACGTTGTACTCGTGAAAAAATCTAATGGAAAATGGAGGATGTGTGTTGACTATACCGATCTCAATAGGGCATGCCCTAAAGATGCTTACCCTTTACCTTGCATTGATAGATTAGTTGATAATTCTTCTGGTTTTAAATTACTGTCTTTTTTAGATGCATATTCAGGGTACAATCAAATCCCAATGGCTGTGGCCGACAGGACGAAAACGGCCTTCATGACCGAGTCGGGCAACTATTACTACAACGTGATGCCCTTCGGCTTGGAAAACGCCGGCGCTACTTATCAGCGGATGATGAACAAAGTTTTCCGAGGAGAGATCGGGGACATGCTCGAAGTGTACATGGACGACATGATCGTCAAGTCCCACGAGGAGGTGGATCACACCATCCACCTTCGAAAGGTCTTCGAGCAGGCCAGGAAGGTCAATATGAGGTTCAACCCTGAGAAATGCACATTCGGCATCCGAGCAGGGAAGTTCCTCGGTTTCTACCTCACCGAGCGCGGAATCGAGGCTAACCCCGACAAATGTCGAGCATTCACCGAGTTCCCAACTCCCAACAACAAAAAGTCCATACAAACACTGAATGGAATGCTGACTGCATTATCCCGCTTCGTAGCAAAGTCAGCTCAACACGCACTTCCCCTTTTCAAATTACTTAGAAAAGAATCTGCCTTCGAGTGGACTGAGGAGTGCGAGCAGGCCCTTCAGCACTTGAAGACGGCACTATCCGAGCCCCCAGTTCTGTCACGCCCAGACGTCGGGGAGGTGCTGTACCTCTACCTCGCCGTCGCCTCCGAGGCTGTCAGTGCAGCTCTTATACGAGAGACACTAGAAGGACAGAAACCAGTATACTTCACGAGCAAAGCCTTGCAAGGCCCCGAGCACAGATACCAGCGAATCGAAAAAGTCGCACTGGCCCTCGTCACTGCGGCGAGGAGACTGCGATACTACTTCCTCGCGCACACGGTCGTCGTCCGAACAGACCAGCCCATCAAGTCACTTCTTGTCCGACCAGACATGGCGGGCAGGATGCTGAAATGGTCGTTGGAGCTCTCGGAATTCGACATCCGCTACGAAAGCAGAAAAGCACTCAAAGCCCAAGTTTTGGCCGACTTTGTGGCCGAAATGACTTGCTCTCCCTCCTCGACGGATGGAGCGAACAAGTGGACCATTTTTGTCGACGGAGCGTCCAACGCAACGGGGGCGGGCGCAGGAATCATCCTCGAAAACGAGGAGGGCATCCTGATCGAAGTTTCGCTAGCACTGTCCTTTCCGACCTCAAACAACCAGGCAGAATACGAGGCCTTCCTTGCAGGATTACGTCTCGCCGAGGACGTGGGCGCGAAGGAAATAAAAATCTATACAGATTCGCAGCTCGTCGCATCGCAGGTCCTAGGAGAATACCAAGCCAAAAATGACAACTTATCTGAGTACTTGGCCTTAGTGAAGGAAAGAATCACGAAGTTTGACTCCGCCGAAATACAGCATGTTCCCCGAGAGCATAACAAACGAGCAGACATCCTGTCAAAGCTGGCGAGCACGAAAAGAAAAAACGGAAACAAATCCGTCATCCAGGAAATCCTCTCCCATCCGAGCATACAAAAACCAACGAGGGTCCTCGACATAAACGCCATCGGAGACGCCAACTGTTGGATGACCCCAGTATACAACTATCTCGCGCACGGAACACTACCTAACGACGAGAAGGAAGCAGCAACGGTCAAACGAAGAGCGTGCTCATATACCCTCCTCGACGAAAAACTTTACAGAAGGGGCTTCTCCATTCCCCTCCTGAAGTGCGCTGACGAGGCCACTGCCGACTACATCCTCCGCGAGATACACGAGGGCATTAACTCACAGCACCTCGGGGGTCGCTCTCTGGCCAGAAAGGCATTGCGGGCAGGATATTACTGGCCAACTATGCAGCAAGACGCTAAAGCGCACGTGAAAAAATGCGACAAATGCCAACGGCACGGGGACATGCACCTTGCTCCCCCTCACGAGCTCAAGTCATTATCGTCCCCGTGGCCATTCGCATGGTGGGGCATGGACATCCTCGGTCCCTTCACCAGAGGAAACCTCCAATGTAAATACCTCATCGTTGGAGTAGACTACTTCACAAAATGGGTAGAGGCAGAACCACTCCCCGAAATAACTTCGTTTAGGATCCTACGTTTCTTCAAAAGAGATATCCTGTGTCGTTTTGGGATACCCCAAGCTGTGGTCACAGACAACGGCACACAGTTCACCGACAAAACATTTAGGGGATTCCTCGCCAAAATTAACACAAAACATCACTTCACATCCGTCGAGCATCCACAAACCAACGGGCAAGCAGAAGCCGCGAACAGAGTCATCCTGTGCGGACTACGACGACGGCTGGGCGACGCAAAGAAGCAATGGGTTGAGGAGCTGTCCCACGTATTATGGGCATACCGAACTACCCCTCACTCCACTACCGGGGAGACACCCTTTCGACTAGCATACGGGACCGAAGCAGTCATCCCCGTGGAGATTGGAGAGCCCTCTCGTCGCACTGAAGCCCCCCTCGACGAAGAGATGAACGACGAGGCGATGAGAGAGGAGCTGGATCTCGTCGAAGAGATCCGAACAGCGGCTTCCCTCAAAGAAGCCTCACTAAAACAGCTAGTGGCTGCTCGACATGACACCAAAGTCATAAAGAGAGACTTCGAAGTCGGCAGTCTCGTCCTAAGACGAAATGCAAAGGACTCCCACGAGGGCAAGCTCGCAGCCAACTGGGAGGGATCATACCGTGTCCGCGGCAAAATGGACAACGGCGCATACCACCTTGAAACCCTCCAGGGGAAGGAAATCCCTCGAACGTGGAATGCCCAAAAGTTGAAACAATATTATAGCTAAGTCATTTGCCAACCGTGCATCTACGCAGAGGCAGCATCTGCCCTTAAAACAACGAGCAGAGCTCCTCGACAACGGATGTCGCGCAGGCACCCGCGCTCATCTAAAAATGCTTAAGGTAAACTCTGAGCTCAACACACGAGCAGAGCCTCTGCCCGACGAGGACAACTCATGAAACGAGCTCCATCGTCGTCGTGCCGCAGCCTAACACCCAGCTCGCGATGGGATGTTCAGGTCGTGGACCGAGCACATCCACGCGCTCGGATCTGCGTTGGTCTAGAAAAGCGACTCTAGGCGCTTAACTAGTTCCCTAAACTATTTAAGTTATTTCCGGGGATAGACGTCCTCGACAGAACGTGCTCGTACAACAATTAGCGAATCACAAAACTAAGGGTTTTTCACAAGTTAAATTCCGAGCGCAGATTCGTATGATTAAACGAGCACAAAAATAAACATCCACACAAACGGGCAAAAACTTAGCAAACACGAACACAAATAAATAAAGGCCACCAAGGCAAACGATGTCATTAAAAATAAGGGGACGAAGCCCGTTGTTCAAATATTACAAGAATTTGGCACGCAGGCCCCCGGAAATAAGTTTGACAAAAAACTAAAATCAAAATAAAAACATATGGCACGCAGGCCGACATGAACCGACGACAAGTCAATGGTCGCTTTCACCATGACCTTCCTCCTCGACGTCATTCCCTTCCCCGCCATCATCTTCCTCCTCCTCATCGTCCTGCTCCATCTGCTGATATTTCTCGGGAATAATTATCTGCCCGTCCTCCACCTTCCTCAGCAATCCCGTCCCCTCGGTGATCAGCCCGGGGTTGACAACCTTCAGCTGAGCGACGGCATTGTTAAAACTATAGGTGGCACTGTCAAAAACCTTCCCCATTTGAGCCCGGATTTCGCCCACCAGTTCTGCTCGGGTAG
This sequence comes from Trifolium subterraneum, assembly GCA_951799995.1. NCBI lineage: Eukaryota > Viridiplantae > Streptophyta > Magnoliopsida > Fabales > Fabaceae > Trifolium > Trifolium subterraneum. Next base: position 20,380,974 of record OX637468.1, read on the forward strand.
CTAAACCCCGAACATGCTCGGGCTCATCCTCGGAAGGGGCCATCATCTGTTGGAGGGATTGCAGCTCGTCCTCGGCTTTCTCCTTCCCCTTCCTCTCCGCGGCACAGGTAATCTTCAGGTCAGCCACTTCCTTCTCCGACTTGCGCAGGTCTGCAGCCAGATTGACAAAGTTTTCATGCTTCCCCTTCAAGTCGGTTACAGTGTTCCCGAGCTGCAACACCTCCGCTTCGAGCTCAGCATTTCTCTTCGACAACCTCTCCACATCCTTGCTCGGCCCTCTCTCGTTCAATACCATGGCCGTCTCCGCCAGTCGGAGAGTCGCTGCAAAATCTTTAGCTAGTTGGGCCCCCAGTTCCTCCGAGCTGAACCTCATGATGGCGTCCTTCTCCGACCTCAAAATTGTCGCCGGATGGTGAGCAAGATATCCTGGCATACCAAAAAGGGGAGGAAACATAAACCCTTTTGTCTCCTCGACTGAGTCGAGGTCAACCACGAAGTCGTCCCGGGGCCTCTTCGCGGGAGGAGGCTTGACGACAGAAGGACTCCCCTTGGCCCCCACCGGTGACGAGGAGCTAGCCGGCGTAGATGAGGCTGAAAGAATCACATTGGACACGGCAGACCGAGCAGACTTTTTCTTAGTCACCCTTTTCTTGTCGGCAACGATCTTGACAAGCTCATCTGCGAAGTCAGCCATATTATCTGCGAGGAGCAAAATACGAGCAGAGTCAGTAGTCGAGGAGAAAAACACGAGCAAATAAACACAACATAAACTTAAATATAAACAGGAAGTTAAAAACCGAGCAGGAAGGACGCAACGAATACCTAATAGAGTTCTCCTAGTATCCCTGCTCGTACATTCGAGCAGAGATTTTGTATTTACAAAACGGGGTTCTACTCTCGAGTTCCCGAACGCATCTTTGGCGGGCACACCCGCCTTCGTCATAAATCTGACGGGCCGGAAACCCGCAACATAGGTCCTAATCCTCTCGTACCCAGCCCGCTCCGCCGGGGAAAGCGATTCATCTCTAACCAAATAGGCGTCTGTTGGCAGAGCAAAGTGTCTGTCCGACCAGCAGAGAGGAAACCTGGGAACCTCCCGATAAACGGGGACACCCTCCTCGCCCAAGGTCGCAACAGTCTTGTAAACAGACTTCTTCGCTTCCGAGGACACTGGCCTCACGACAAAGTATCTCTCCTTGAACCCCCGAACGGAGTCCACAAACATCCGAAATATCTTTGCTTGGTGGTGCTTCAAGGAGACCCAACCTTGCCTTCCCCGGAATGTTTGTCGCTGGATCTTGAAGATACGGAAGAATAACGGCAAGGTAGGCTCGACGTCTAAGTAGTCGCAGAGCAGCTCGAATGCCCGAATAAACGCCAGTGAATTCGGATGCAGCTGAGAGGGGGCCAACCTCAACCTATCGAACACGCCCACTGCAAAGTCGCTGAAGGGCAGCCTGAATTTCAGATCCTTAAAGGCGAATTCGTACATAGCGAATCCGCCCTCGGAGAACGTCGAACACACCCTCTTCCCTTCTTCGGGCACGTGCACTTCCCAATTCTCGGGGTCACCTTCACTCCTGTCCTCGACAATCGAGTACACGCTCGGGTCCCACTGTACTATTGAAGAAGCCACTCCCCGTGGCTCGGGCGCAACCCATGCCAGCCTCTCATCAATTATCGTGTCGACGAGCTGATGGCTTTCCACCGGCTCTTCGATGTCGGCCATGATGTACCTGAAAAGCAGCGAAGTAAAGTGAATTCGACAGTTAAATCAAATCCACCCTTCCACCGCAATTCAAGTGAAAGGGCGTTAAAAATGGCGAGGACGCTGTCCCCGACCAAAGCCCTCATCAAATGGCAAATTAAAGCAAGTTAAAAAGGAGACATGGGGTTTCGAGGACACAAGACGGGGAGGAATATCTGAATAGTTCCCCGTGATCGCAAGCAGGCTTCGTAAGGTCCGAACGGGGAGAAGGTCCCCGACATAAGTTACCAGCGAATCGAACGGGGAGAAGCCCCCCGACAAACGCCTACGATAAATACATAGTTGCTGTGCTCGCGATTCGGGGAGGAACTACGGCTAACTAGAAACCTAACGCTCTCCTCTCCCCGGCACGGACGAGGAAGGGCCCCGAAGCCCTCCTCGACGTGAAACGCAGATTCCCAGAAAGCCAACTGTTCATCTTCTTCAATATTGATGACCAGAAAACGCTGTTTGATTCTAAAAACCATATAAACATTCAAAAAAGGCGTTTGGCAGTGGCAAAACCACCACCAAACACCAAAACACTCATAAAGCAGTGGTTTTGTTAAAACACAAACCACCACAAACCACCAACACAGCGGTTTTCTAAGACCCCATTTGGTAACACTTAAACAAAATCAAAACTTTAACCCACAAACAACATAAATGGAACAGAATCAAAGCAAAGAAACGTAATGCGTACCTTTTGATTGAAGAAGAACGAAGCTTTTGGATGAATAGAGTTTGAAAACGTTGGAATTCTCAGAGAATACAAAGACAGAAGCTGCGATAGTAGGAGAGAAAGTGTGAAACGTCAAAACGTTTCCTTTCCTCCTATTTATAGCCACCACGACCAAAGGGCGTGTATAAACGAAGAAACGCGCCCCTTCAATCGTAGCCCTTGGTCAAATCCAATGGCCCTGATCCAACTTAATCTAAAGGCTCTGATTCAATCTCACAGGAAACCAAAGGGCCCAACAATCCAACGGTCTAGAATCTTCCTCGTAGAACGAGGCAATGATGACCCCTGTTCATAGGTCATTATGACGTCTCTACATAGCTAGGACACGTGGCAAGAGCAGTGTAAAGGGCTGTCTCCTCAAGTCCCATCAAACAGACCACGCGTCACGAGCACGCGGCCTTCGTGAATTCTTCTGCCCGACAGGCGGGCAGGAAATTATTCCCCAAATAAATCGAGTCTCTTTACAAGCACGTGCTCGTAGTAAAAAATTCTAAAGTCTCCTCGACATAAGGAGGAAGTGCCTCTCCGCGAAGTGTCCTCGACACCAGTTTTCCTGCAAGCAAAACCATCGAAAATTACGGGCACGAATTTACAACAAGTTCTCCTCGTGGTTACTATGCTTTGGAGCTCCCCGCGAGCGTCTCCTCGTAAAAAGGGGAGAACGACAAAATGCTTTGTCCTCGACATACGAGCTTGAACCTAAAGCCACTACTCTTATGACTAAGAGCAATGGCTTGGGGAGCTCCTGTTCTGGACTGGGCCTAAGAGCTGGCCCGAATCTACTCCTGCTCGGATACGGGGCAGGCCCAATAGAGACTCGCCCCTGCCCGACAGCCAAGCACGCGGTTCCTTCCACGTGCTGCTCGACACTCATCCAGGGAGCTTATCCACTCCTCCTAGGATCGTGGAACTGCTCCACCAAGATAACAGCTGGCAACAGCTTCTCCTCTTATTCAGGAGTTATCTTGGCAGTCCACCTTATTGGGCTGCTCAACACAGCCCACTAAGGGGACCTTTGGCCCAGCGCTGGGGGCAACTATATAAGCTCTCCTTGACAGGAGAGCAAGGTACACAATTCTATTCTCTACTCTCACTCTCTCCTTTCTCTGTACTCTTGCAATCTCTGACTTAGGCATCGGAGCGCCTGCAGGTACAACCCCCCCCTCCGGTGGACGTTTGCTGCTCGACGCTACAGTACGACGGACTTCTGGCCATCACCTACTTCTGATCAACAGGTTAGATCAATAGATTAATAATTGACAAATATTTAAGTTTAAAAAATTGAGAAAAAAATAAATATGGAGAAGATGTAGTTGGTTTTAGAAGTTAAAGGAGAGTAGTTTATTTTTGAAAGTTATTAAAGAAAAGTGTAAATAAAAAAAAATATTAAGGGTATTTTAGGATTTCTAAAAAAATGCTACACAAAACTAATGTTTTCCCTTTATTATTGTTATTATAGATTATTGTTATAGATAAACACAAATAAAAAATAATACACTTGATCAATTAATTAATATTACATTAAAAATTAAAAGTGGCAATCTTTCTTTACATATATTATTATTACATGGTAAATTCTTAGATGTCCAATTTATATGTTGTCTTGTTAGGTACAAATATTCTCTAGACAAATTTTATTTAACATATAAGTTAATACAGTATGAAAATATGACATAACATTAAATTTTGACTAAAAATACCGGTCGCTCTCCTTTTACATACATGTGACAATTGAAAAGTGGAGCGAGACAAATTCAATCCTTAGATAAAACGAGCTGGGCCTCATTTTAAAAATGAGGGAGTTCTTACTACTTATTTGCAGCATAGACTCCAGGAATGAAAAAGTTCAGGAGAATTAACAACAAAAATCCTTCTGAGTCAGTACTATAAAAGTTGACTTGCATGCATCTCATCATGTACAATCAAGTCAATATCCGAATTTATTTATTTTGATAGAAGTCAATAACCGATGTAGGAGTATTACTTTAACTAGAACTAGAATAACAATAGTACCCTTCCAAGAAAGCTAGTAATAATAATCAAGTACAGTATATGTATATATATAGTTAAAGTCAAAACTCAAAACAATAAATGTCGACTATGGAGAACCTCAAAATGAACATGTGCAAAATGTGCACTAATCCTTGTCCTTGAATTTTTTTACATCCTAGTTAACTAAAATCTATTGTTAATTACCGTGTACAAGTCATGTTCTAGTCATTGTTAATAAAAATCTATTGTTAATTACTGTTTACGAGTCATTGTTATTAATAAAATAATCTCGTCCGCACATTCTAGAATAAAATGGGACTGACGAACATGAGCCATGTCCTAGTTTAGAACACTTACACTGTGTTTGGTTTAGGGGAAAGGGGAAGGAAAGAAAGTCATGGGAGAGAAAGATGGTGGAAAGTGAATCTTTCCACTGTTTGGAACAACCTTAAAAAGTGAGGGAAAGAAAGATTTTGGTGGACCCCACCCAAAAAACCTTTCCGTCCAGATCTGCGAAGAAAGTATTGAGACAAGTTGTAATTCGCAAAAATGCCAGAATTGCCCTTGCATATAAAAAAGCTCAAGTGCATATTTTTGCATGATGCCTTTTTTTATGGTGTTTGATTTTTTTATCTTTATGTCAGCGCTTATTAGTTAAATCATATACATATTAAAATTAAAGTAAAATGTTATACAAATATACTAATTAATATATTATATATTTTAAATTTATTACATAAATAATAAATACATACATATTAATAACCTCTCATTTTTATATATGGGTATTTATGTAATTTAACAAATGTACATCTTTCTTTCCTTTCACTTTCTTTTCACTTTCATTCATACCAAACAACTAAACAATCATTCCACTTTCTACTCACTTTCCATCTACTTTCTTTCCTTTAACAATCTTTCCTTTCACTTTCTTTCCTTTCACTTTCTTTTCTCATCCAAACATACCATTAGTATGTGTAATTTATCTTTCATTTTTTTACAAATAGAATCGGAGGGAGCGTAAATAATGTGTCCCAACGAACATAAAGTTAATTGGAAGAATTAGAAATATCAATCTTAAAAAAAAAACCTAAATTCTATTCTTGAATTTGGTTATTCAACTCCATTTGTGAACAATTAGACTCCGACCCGTGCGTTGCACGAGTTTTGTAGAGTGTTTAGATATATAATTTAAATTGTTATAATAACAATTGCAAGTAAAAAATTTAAAATAAAATCAAAATAGATATAGTGAAACCGAAAGTAGTCAGTGTAAATGGAATTATAAAAGGTATTTAAAATTATTAAATCAATACTAAAATTATATTAAAAAATGCCTAAAAATAGTCAAATATGTGAGATACAAAATAAGTCAATTAATATAGAAAAGTAATCGGTTACGACATTCAAAATAATAAACATTAGCCGACCCGTGCTATCGCACGGTTTATGTAGAATATCATATGTATGATTTAATTTCTTATAATAAAAAATTTTAAATAAAAAATTTAAGAAAATAAAATGACTTAAAAATATAGACAATTTGTAACTAAAATCATGTGGTACAAATAGAACTACAACGAATAACTAAAATCATAAAATCATAAAAGTAATAATATAATTACATAAAAAATGGATAAAGTGATCCTGATAATGATTCACCGTTAACTACTAAGAGTCCGTTTGACCTAACTTTTTTAGCTCTTAAAAGCTATCTGAAATCTATAAGTAATCTTTAAATGAAAACAAACTTAAAAATGAAAAAAAAAAATAATAATAAAGAAAACCTTGCAGGAATAAAAGCGTGACCATTGCAAAAAAAAAAAACTCGGGATTTTTTTTTTCAAAAGTAAGTTTCAACCTCTTTTCCTAGAAGCTCATTTAATCCAATTTTGGACAATGAAAAAATATGTTTTTTATGGTTAATAGTTTTATTAAAAATGTGTTTGACCTAACTTTAATTAAAAAGAGAATAAAAAGCTAATATAAATCGGGTCAAACGGTACCTATCATGGAACACTTATTTGTAAATCACATTTGCAGTTGTATTTAAATCCTCAGTTGGTTATTAATATTTTAACCCTTGATAATGCAACTGCAACATCTTTTTGTGTATCATTGAATTTTAAGTTTGTGTATATAATAGGTATGCTTGCATGCTTGTTCATAAAAAAAAAAACGATATCAAGGATATTAGTTTTCACAGAAAAGAAAACGGGGTTGAGAGAAATTTGTCACATAAAGATTATAGTGAAAATAAATTTTTTCACAAACTTAAGGGAAAAAAAAAACTTATAAAAATACACTAAAATTTTAAATAAATAAAATATTCAAATTTTTTTCACAAACTTAAGAAAAAAAACTTACATCTATCCATACTATAAATTATAGTGGTATGTTTATTTTGATGAAATAAATAGAAGTGGAATGTATTTTCTAGAGCGGTGTGAATAATGTTAGATGCATGTGAGCACAATTAAATCGGTGGAATGGATTTTCTAGAGCAGTGAATACGTTAAATAGTAGGGTATGATTATGCCAACTGATTGTGCTAAATAATAGTCTTATAAATAAGAAAATATGTCAATTAATTATAATTAAGATTTCTCAACTAATTTTACAATGATGTAGCATTTACCAAAAAAATAGCAATAAGTAATCTTTTATGATTCATTATTTTTTAAATTATAATTATAATTAAATCATTCAAAATCATTCATTCATTAAACAGAGAGAAAAAATAAAAATCATCTCGTTGTAGTTGCTTCTTTTTCGGGATAACTACCCTAGAGTTATCTCGTTGTAATTGCTTCTTTTTCGGGCTTCTGCCCCTTTTATACTCAAAAAAAATAATCATTCATTCATTAAACAGAGAGAAAAAAGACGGGGGATTAGGGTTACAATTACCCACTACGTTTTTAATGCATTGTAGTGGCTCTAGATGATAATAAATATTTGAGTGAAGACCCATTTTGGTCCCTCACAAAAACTACAAAACCCAAATTAGTCTCCGACAAAAAAAAAGGCCCTATTTAGTCCCTAATAAAATTAAACCGGGTCATATTAGTCCTTCGTTATTATTTTTCTTAATATGATTTTTTTTTTCTACTCTTGAACCGTGACTAGACTGTCATGTGTATTATTTTAATATTGTTAAGGGACAAGTTAGTCCCTGATTTCAAAAAAAAGACGATACGTGTTTTTCTCTTTCACAAAATAGAAAGAGAGAATACTAGGATTTTATAGTTTCAGGCTTTCAGTCTTTGGTTTTTCTCCTCTCACACGGCAACACTCTTTCCTTTCCAACAAGATCAAATTTTGATGGTGATATTCATGTCAGATGATTCAACCGGAGAAGACGGCATACAACATACCGGATATTCGATGATTTGATCCCTTAAAATTTTAGAGATTAATTTTAGTTTTGTAGTTTTTGTTAGTGGCAAAAATTGGTGTCAATTCGATGATTTGATCCCTTAAAATTTTAAAAATATTGTCCATGAATATTGTCTAATTTTCGTATTGTTTTTTTAAAAAATATGGGGATTAAATTGCCCCAAAATAAAATAATGTAGGGACCTAAATGTCCCTTATGTTTATAAATAATACACATGACAGTCCAGTCACGGTTCAAAAGTAGGAAAAAAAGACCGGATTAAGAAAAATAATAACGAAGGACTAACATGTCCCGGTTTAATTTTGTTAGGGATTAAATATGGACTTTTTTTTTCTCGGGGACTAATTTGGGTTCTGTGGGTTTTGTGAGGGACCAAAATGGGTCTTCACTCTAAATATTTAGTGGCTCTATTAAGATACTAATATCAATATTAATTCCTAGCATTTAATGAGCATTGATATTAAGCAAAGGAATAAAAAAGGGGCGATTTTTTAGGGCAATATCATTTGGATTTAATTAATATGTACTGACGGTGTAAAATAATTTTACACTGTCAACCAATACCAACTATGTTTTCCGCCACATCACCTCACTTTACCCCACTTTCTTAACATGACATAGAAAAATGATGATTATTTATTAGACGATAGAGTAAAATTATTTCACACGGTCGGTGCATATCAATTAAACTCAAATCATTTTACCCAAATTTTTTTATAACAATCCCTGTTTAAAGGGCTTTTTAAAATTAAATGCACTTTTTTTTGCACTTTTTGTTTGTCATTAGAGGCAATCATTTTTTGTAAACCAAAAAATTAGTTAACATGACCAATCCTTTTTCATTCCTGCTTTGTTTTTTCAGTAAAAAACAAACCAAAATTAATTCAGGCACAATGAGAATGTCTATTTTGCCTGCTTGCTAGTATATTTTTTCTAAAAATAAATATTCATTCATTTTATTTTATTTTTTTAACATTCATTCATTCAAATTGAAAAACATATAGATACTTGCTAGTATGTTTCTTCATAAAAAAAAAAAAGAAGAATATAAATTACAATAGGAAAGTTTTGTCAAAAATAAAATAAAATCAGAATAGGAGTTCTTAATTGAAATATTTATTTGTTTAAGATCACAAATTACTAAAAAAAGAATAATCAAAATAAAATCAAAACATATAAAACAGATTGAAAAAATAGAAAAGTTCTTAATTTTCTTAGGCTTGTGCAATTGTTTTGAATTCAGATACATGTAAAAGATGTGAATGTGAGAAATCCACATAAAAAAACATCATATTTTCCATCACACAAATTATAAAGCCCATGCAACAAATCAAATCATTAATAAATTAGAAGGAAATCAATAAAACAGGAAAAAATATATTAAAATAAATTTCAACCTATGTTGGTGACAGAGAGCGATAAATCATTAATTAGAACTGTGAAACAAAGAGAAGAAAAAATAAGGTTGCATAAAGTTTAAAACTTATCCGATAATAACAATTTCGTCACTCATGTTCAATTGTTTTTTTCTTCAATCTTGCAAAACAAAAACAAAAGTGATAGAGGTGTTGTCTCATTCTCAAGATGAGACCAGAGCAAGGTTTAACAAATCATCAACAAAATCCCTAGATTAGCATCAACATTGTAACTGAACGAACAAAAAACAAATCTAGAAATCAAATACTTCAACAATTTTAGATTTGACACTCACAAATTAGAAATTTAAAATAAATAACTATAAGAAAAGTAATTACTTACAAATCTAAATTGGTATAATCATCTTCTTAAATTCGTACTTCTTCCTCTTTTCCTTCAAACAAAAAACCAAATTATTTAAAAAAGGTAAGTCAGAATATATATGAATAAGAAAACTCAGCAGACAGATCATATAGAAGAACAACAAAACCTTGGTAAATAATTGAGATTAGCCATTATTTATTTTTTTTAATAGTGAAGGAAACAATAGAGAGGAGACAAATGCAGAAGGAAGAAAAGAAACAAAAAAAGGAGAGTAACAATAGAGAGACAAATGCATGAGAAAGAAATGCAGGAGTACAATTTATATAGAGAGAAGATGATAAAGGACACTGAATCATTGTTTGATGCCGAGGAAAAGAAAATAATAGTTTTACGTGTTTCTATAAATGCTACAGTATATTATAGGAAGAGAGAAGGTAGAGTAGCCAATTTTTTAGGAAAATACAAATAGTAGATGCTATTTTTTAGACAAATACAAATATGCCTTTTACGTTTTTTTATGCAATGCAATCAAATATTGTGAAGAGGTGTATTTGAAATTCAATTTTGTATTCCTAATAAATGATGTGGTAGTTGGAGTGTCATTAAAAGAGAGATTAAGAGGGAAAAATTAAGGTTAAATGGTTGTAAATCCAAAACTCTTATTCTTCCTTTATAGTAATAAAGATAAAGATAAGATGTCCGGTTCATGGTTTGTAGATAAATCATTTAATCTCATAACGGAGACTTAAGTTGTGAAAATACATCAACGGAGTCCTTGCGTTAGGGGTGGGAGTTAAGGTCTTAATTATAGAAGATATATTAAAAAATCTTATTGATATTACAGCAATTTTTATAACACCGTACCACTAAAAATGAGCAATAAATAAGTGACTTCAAAATTAACTTGAAAGCAGTTTTTAAACTAAAATTCATAGTATAGGTAAATTGAGCAACTCTAATATTGATATAAATCCTTTCTTAATAGAGTAAGGATTGTATTTACCGATCAAAAAAAAAAAAAAAAAGTAAGGTGTGAAGGTTCGGGGTGGATCTCGCTCTGTCCCTAATTATAAGACCATGTTTGACAAAAATGTACTATTCGTTTATCTTATTTTGACCGTATTTTTTTAATAATATATAAATGTGAATATTAGCATATAAGTTCTTGTTCAATTTGGTTTGATGAGTATTTTCAAAATATTATGTTTTTAAAATTTTTACTAATAGACAATTAAATATATTAGTAATCAAAATTGTGCATTGGCGTACGAGCAGTGGTCAAACAAGATCTTATAATTCGGGACGGAGGGAGTATCATTTATAACTACTATAAAAATTTATCATCTATTAAATAGTACGAGCAGTGGTCAGAGATATGCTTTTTGATATTTTTAGGCGTGCAGAAATTTTTGTTAAAAAAGAGACACCTGTGAATTTTTTGACTGACCCACAAGAACGGAGATCGACAATTCACCCAGCGGATGTTCTAGTGTATGGATGGATAGGTGGGAAACATGCTTGTGTTGATTTGACTGGAGTTTCCCCACTCGTGGGACTGAGGTCGAGGATTTTACTGTGGACAAACAGCCCTCAAAGCTGTTTCAAGCAAGATGATCAAACATGAGAAAGCGTGCTCTGATAATCAACACGTTTTTATACCGTTTGCATGTGACACTTTTGGCTTTCTAGCACCAGAGGTGGTAAACCTTTTGAAATGAGTTCAAAAGGTCATGCATATTAATGTTGTGTCGCCTAGGTCTGTGAAGGTAGTTTTACAAAGAGTAGATTTTGCTATACAGAAAGGTTTAGCGGCGCAGCTTGTTGCCTGTCTACCTTTGGTTCATGTGTAAAAAAAAATTATAGAATAAAATAGAAAATAATAAATAGTAAAAAGACTATAATAGAAAAAAGAAACATTACTATTTTATTAATATTGTAAAACGACACTAGTTGTGAGACATTTGAGTAATATACATGAAGTTTTAATTCTAAATTTCATTGTCTCTATTATTTATTTATATACATAAAAAGACTTATAACCGAGAATTTTTTATTTTACAAAATAACTATTAATTTAAATCTCTGCTTTAAAACTATTAGAGCAGCACAAAAATGCATCATAGACGCACTAGCACTAGATATGCATGCCTTTATCAAATATCCTCGACGTCTATACTATTACAATTTTTTAATGCATATGTTTTTTGTAAAGAAGTTTGATCAAATTTACAAGTGATTTGATTGACTTGATATTGAACTATGGAAAGAAAGAAATAGTAGATATTTTACTCACAACGTATATATGTGGAGACTCGGGGTAATAAGGTGAATTACAATTTGATAGGGGTTGAAATCTAAAAAAAAAAGTTTATAGTTTTTTAATTTGAGTATTTGATGGTCTAACTCATTACCTTGTTTGAGAATTAAACTTGGTTAAAAGATTTTGCTGGATTGTTTGTTTTCTTAGATAGAACTTTTGTAATTCTACATATCTTATACTTAACCCTATGGCTTCTTAGAAGAAAAAAAAAAAACTAAACAGTTGAACAAAGAAACATGCAAATAATGCAATGCCCGAGTGCAAGCCAAACTTAAAGTTGAACAAATTTAGTGTTAGGCACTACTGAGTCACACTTGTTAATCAATCATTTGATTAGGTCAAGCTCGGTAACAGTAAGGCAAAGACTACTTTCTTCTATTTTGATTCAATCAGTCAATTTGGCAACTTGCCTTGCATTCATCATTGCACAATTATATTATATTCATGTGTTTTTGACTTCTGGTGAGCCTAAACACATGGTGGATTACCATATTGGGCTTCAGCAATTATGGAAGTTAGTTTAGACACTACATCATCACTTAAATTCTTAAATTAATCTTTTTATTCAATGTAAGATGGATGTGAAACTCCATATCAGTTCCAACTTTAGGAACAACTCTCACTTCCGCAGACCCCCACTAAGTCAAATAACACTCGTACCGCATTGGTGTCTTTTGAGGATCCTTAAACATTAGGTGGATTATTATATTCCACTCGAAACAACTACACGAATAATTTTGTGCATTTTTCACTCAATATCTTAAAATATTAAGTATATCAGTCATCTCACTATATATTACTTAACGTTTAATTTTTCATTCAATGTGAGACTTCTAACTCACTTTAGACATTAACAAATTTCAACCCAAATAAATTAGGAGTAGGTTAAAACCACTTAATGCCAAGTGAAACTGAAGCAGAAGAAATAATTGGAATAGAATTTGAATCACCTGAAGAGGAGGGGTGATTTCTTCATTAGTTTTGATCTATCATTAGAATCAGTAGGAACGATATCTGGAACTCGAACAAATTTATGCTCATAAGTAATATCATATTGTTTAAACTCAGGGTCAATTGGTGGTTATACCCGAATCAGATTAGGCGGTCCAGTAGACCGAATACTACAAGTAAAAAAAATTCAACCCAAAAACATATAGAACACTTGCTAGATTTTTTAATTTTTTTAATGGCTTCACACACTTGCTAGATTGCTTGTTTTGTACAACGATTCACATCACAACAAATTGTGTAGTAACTTGATAGAGTACATCCCATTATTCAATTTATTGCAAGTACTAAAATAAAAATCCACACAGCTAATTAAGCTTCTATAAAGAGAATCTAAATAGGAATAATCAAAATTATATGATGATGATGATGATCAAGATTCATACTTACAGTAATTTACTTACAACATAATAATATCCCTTTTTCTCTCTTCTATTTCAAGTGTCAAATTTGCACTTTATATTACACAAATACCTATATCATGATCCATGAATTCGGGATATATAAAAAAGGTAAAAAAAAATAAAATAAAAATAAAAAACAAGTATAAAATGTTACTAAAAATAGAGTCTAAACCGAACCGGTCAACTAAGAAGGGCGGTTTGTCTGCCGTATCGTGATTCTCGCAGGTAAAGGTCGACCGGTTCCAGACCCACCACAACTGCTACAACCCATCCGACCCGAACCGGAACAAGTACTACAACCAACATCACCATCAGACCAACGCGAACATAAACAAGGAACTCGACCGGTTCCGTTACAGCTAGGACATCGAGGAAATGGACCGGCCATAGGTTTTTGATCCAAAACCGATTTAACAAGAACCGCTCCGGCTAAAACGCTTAAACCGGTGGCTAATTGACTCAACACGAGTGGACCCATAATAGAAGAAGATGAAGATTGATGATGAATAGAGGGTATAACGTAAAGTAAAGGGAGAGAGAAGAGATAAAGATTTTTTTTGTGTGAGATTTTATTATTTGGAGTGGTGAATAAGAAAACAATAGAATAAATATATGAAGTGGTTGTGGAATTGTACACGTTGACGACACTCTGTTTGGTGGCTGTAATGTAACAAAGTTTGGTGTTTTGGAGGATAGTGTGTGTAGATGTTTTCTTTTTCAATTGTGGTTTTTCTTCTATAAATAATTAAATATGTGATTCTAAGATTTTTTTTCTTTTCAAACGGTGCTTTGCATTTAACCACACAATAAAAAATGTTTTTTTATAAGAATATAACATATAAAACATCTTTTAAAAATGTTAATTAACACACATTATAGATATTATTAATTATATGTCTTAGAAAGTAAATGTGAATTTGGACTCTTGTTCATTATTTCATGTTATTCATTGCACTAATTTGGATCATTCTTATTTTCTCTTTTTATAATCTATCTACATTAAATTAGAAAAGGAATAATAAAAAAGAGTTGACTGACCAAGAGGAAAGGATCTATTTTACTCTCTGTCCTAAAATATAAGAACTAGTTTGATTACTGCACTTATGCCAAGACACAGTTTTGATCACTAATATTTTTAATTCTCAATTAATAAAAATTATAAAAATTTGATATTTTGAAAATACTCATAAAAACAAATCAAACAAGATCTTATATATTAATATTTATATTTATATATTATTAAAAAAAATATGATCAAAGTAAGATAAGTGAATAATATCATTTAGCCAAACTAACTCTTATAAAATGGGACGGAGGGAGTATGTTGTATCAATTATTTTATTATTAATCAATTATGAATTGGAAATAATTAATTATTAGAAATTATCATTAGTATAAATTACATTTTATTGTTATCAAAGAACTAAATATTGATGAAATTATACTCTTGTGTTTGAATAAGCTGTGATATATTGGACTATTCAATTAAGTCAAATTAAAGGTATATGACGTTATCTTCTTTAATTATTTAATTATTTAAAATGACATCCCATCAAACTATATATGCTAAAACATAATCCCTAACACATTATCTATACCTATATATAAAGAGGATAGATGAGTTTGGGATGACTTTTTCATTATTCCTATTTTACTCTTAATTTAGTTTCACTACTCCCATTAAGTAATTGGTTATTTTTTTTTAAAAAAAATTCAAATCAATAATTTTTTTTAGTTAACAAATTCACCGTAACATAATACATGTCTTCTTTTTTTGGACATAAGTTAGACACGGAACGCGCCTGCCTGACCCGCTAGTATGACAATAAAGATTATCATCCTGCCACATTTTTTGCGACAACTAATATATCTTTGTTTTTATTTACGATAAAACTGAAGATCCAACTCATAACCTCTAACATGTTATCCAAATCATTCACCACTACTCTATCTTTGATATTGGAGATGTTATAAATTGTACTCCCTCCGGTCCATATTATAAAAAACATTTGGTATTTTTTATAAGAAACTTTGACCAATTTTCAAATGTTTTAAATGTTTAATTTCACTTGTGCCCTTATTTATTATGAGTGAGAATATTAAAAATAAGTAAGTTATTTGAATTGAGAATAATTAAATAAGAGTATACATGGAATAAATTTAAAATTAGTAGAGTATTAAATGAAAATAACTATGTAGAATGTGCTTCCTTGGTATGTGTAATTTTTTCAAATTGTTCCTTATAATATGGACCGGAGGGTGTATATCTAAACTATTTGCTTTATTGTTAAATTTCAATAAACATGTTTTTGTAAAAAGAAAGTAAATTTAATAAAAGTTAAATAAACCATATAAAATAAATAAAATAAAAAATGGAGATTCATTTTTTAGATTATTTTGTTAAGCAAAATTCATTTTGCATGAGACTTTCTTTCATTTATAATCAGAAACAAATTTGTATGCTTTTATATCAAAATAGTTTAATCATACCATAGTTTTTTCAATTTTATCTTTTTTTCTTTATAATTTTCCTTTTCAATTTTACTACTACTATTTTAATTTGAACAAGCGAAAAATGTAATGACGAGGTGATTTAAATTCAGGATTCAAGTGGAAGATTTTGCCACCACTTGGCCCAATGTTTAGACGGTTCAAGCGGGGAAGAAAGTCCCATACACACACAGGGACCATCTATTTTGTCTTTTCCACCACCACCACGACCATAGGAAAGTCCCTTACAAAACATGACTTGTTTTGTTCAACATTTCAAGCACTGTTTATCTAAATTCATGAACTTATTGCCGACACGGCAAAAGATGAGTAATGTGCACGGTTAAGATTATTATGACTAATAGCTATTATTCTCTAAAAGAGACATAGGTTAAAGATTATGTGCAAGCAAAGTTGTCACATTGTTGAGTCTTATTCGGTATTCAAGTATTACATAAGATAGACATCATCTACAAGATGTAAATAATTTGGATTGTTTAGACAAAATTGCAAACCCTGCCACAATGCAAGTATAAGCAGATGATACCATGAGGTTTGCTGGACATGATATATTTTTTCTTTTCTCATAATATAACAAAATTTCACTTTGAAAGATGAAAATACTAATTAAAAAACTTGTCTGATATTGATGTTGATTCTTGAAGTTTGAATATATTTTAGGAAACAAAGATCATCTTCCTGCGTCAGCTGTTTTTCAAGATGGCCTATTTCAGCATTTTCTTTATCAGTGAAGATCCGAGGAACACCTGCAACATGTATAATAACACAATTTCCAATATTAAACAGAACTTTGAATTCTTTTAAACGGCAAAAAGATTTATCAAAAGACACTAACACAAATCACAAAGCATGCTAAGGTTGGGAAAAAAGTCTATCAACATAAAATGCATTCTGCAATAACATTGACAACAACAAAGCCAAGTGTGTGTGGGTGTGTGTTTTGCGCGTGTGTACAACAATCCTGTCTTGAGTCCATGCCTCACTTAAAGAATATTGTCCTAATGATGCTTCCCTCCAAATCAACCTATCACACGCATCCTCCTAACACAAAACAGCATTTCATTCAACAGTTCTTCCTCAATCCTCACACAAGTAAAGACTTCAACTCCAATTCCACCTCCACTCCCACACACCCGACTTTTGTTATCTTACATCGGCTACCATTGCTGCCTTGTCGTCTGACAAAATAAACAGCCGGCCAAAGTGATCTTTTGGCTTTACCTCATAAGCCCCCAAACCCTTTTATCCACTCTGCTAACATCTTTTCACCAAGAGCAGACCCAAAGCTTCTCAGCCAATATTGACATCACCACCATACTTATATTTCATGAATATTATATGGTTGAAAATGCATAGACACCATAAATTGTTTTTCTCTCCCTTCTATGAAAAAAGCATAGACACCAGAAATGACTTTTAAAAAATCTAAAACAAACAGGCCCAGTAGTTAAGTTATGGTTATTTCCGTGCAACATAGAAATCAAATTAAAACAAATAATAATAATTTGATTGATAAAAAAAAAAAATTGAATAGCACTAAATAAATTAAATATAACATACAGAAATTAAATAAAGTTAATATTTCATGATTATTTACAAATATCGTATATAGTCAATGTTTGATTGGAAAAATTAAAGGAGATGGTTTCGTGTAATTTTCAAATTCAATATATAGGGCTGGATATTTACAACATATATCTTTATAGGGTATAATATTTACCATGAAAGCATTCCCTTGCTTCTCCAGCCATGAGTACAACATCACCACTTCGAAGAAACATTGCTATGGGAGCATCCTCTCTAGATTTTCCTCCCAAAAGAAAAATAGCTTTACAGCCCAAGCTGGGGAAATGACAACAAAAAACTAATAAGAATTCATCATCCTAGTACATGTTAAATCTTTCATTTGACATTAACATGTTTGTATCTAGAGATCAAAAAACAAGATAAGCCAAAAAAATCAGCATAATACCTTAAACTAACTATGGGCTTACTCCAATCTGCTTCCATATCATCAAGGTGGCCACCCAGTGTGTCCCCTGCAGTAATATTGATATATACACCAAAGTAAGAGATAAATCACTGAACTATATGGTGGTGTCACTGGTGTGTGTGTTCAAAAACTGCTAATATATATCAGTATTTTTTACAAAAGGAGATATTGTTTGTTACTACTAGTGCTTGTTTGAATAACATACCCAACTGGAGCATATTTTGTTTAGGAGAATCAAATTGTACAATTTGCTTCAAAAGCATCCACACTTCAAAAGTAATTATATTTTACCAGCTTGTTCAAAAAAATTACAGTATATTTTACCAGTCAAGAAAAATAGATTCTTTTATTTAATCTTTTAAAAATCATTCCCAAGCACAAATCAATTTCTTTCAACATTATTTTTACTGAAATTAAACAAAACATGGAGTGAGAAGAGGACATCTAGAATTATTAAACAAGAAAATTCACAAGAAAAAAATCATTTACGCAAACCTGATGCGAAGTAATTTACTATTGCAGCTTCAGGCTGGAATTCAACACCAGCGCATGCTGGTTTTGCCAACTGTTTGGCAAGCTCACAGAGTGCTTCAGGGATTTTGTTATGTTGGAGTGACACATTATAATTTCGCTGTACATAAAGAAAATCGCTGAGAAATTTCACAACAACGAACACATCAAGGTGATGCATCTTTAAATATCAATAACCTTTACTAAAAATGTTTTATTTGACATCTTTGTAACAGGGTAGAATGAATACCTACTCGCTAACAAAATTTAAGGCATATCTGAGCAATCTTTGAAAAACAATGATGAATCATCAACCTCAGGAATTTTGTTTCTAAGCAAGGTTTGGTGTGTGATACATGGACATTGAGACACTGGAATTGTGGTGCATGTTTTTACAAGCAATTTTCTTAAATCTCAGTCACAACTAAAAAGAGAGTTGCTCTCTAGCTAAAAACGGATGTATGCTATGCAATACATCATTGGGAGTCAAGTAACCGGTTACTATTCTCCAAAGCAAACATGTAATAGTAAATATTAACAGGTATGATTTTTTTATATTCCAAACAAAATATGCATATAATTCAAATGTAAATCTAAATACGGCTGCAAATATTTGAAGGGTGAATCATAACTCACATTAGACCAATCAAACTGTAGGCCAAGGGTGCTCCATCGCAACTTTCGCAGCAAAGAAGAACCAGAAACAGATTTGAATTTTCTCAAGGACGCTTCCTTTTCTGTGGTAAACTTCCATTCCTCACCGTCCCTACAACCAGAATCAAGACTAGGTTCATTCGAAGTAATTAGAGATTTATCTTCAACCAAAACTTTCCCCTCTTTAGCCGCAAAAAACAAATTGTGTATAGGACCATATATGGCATTGTGATTTGTTCTGTTCGGTGGCTGCGGAAAATCAATCAAACTCTCCCTTATCAAATCACATTGTTTCTCTATACTTAATGCCCCAGGGATAAAATAAAAACCTGCACAATAAGCATCACCACGCATAATTGAATCAATTTAGTTTACTAATCTTGGTTAGGTAAAAATGCACTTGTAAGTTGTAATTGATCAGTTAGTTTCCAATCGGTTACTAGGTCTGTTTGAATTGACTTATTTGAGTTAACTGCTAAAATGAATTGTGAGACTGTTCTGGAAACAACTTATTTTAATAAACTCTTTAGGATTAGCCGTGTCCCGGTGTCGGACACGCGTCGGTGTCATGTCGGTCACCGACACTTATAATTACATTGAATTGTGTCATTTTCTCACATTATTATCGGTGTCCACGTGTCAGTGTCTGTGTCGTGTCCAGTGTCTGTGCTTCACATTATGAAAATAGCTTATCACGTAACAATAGTTGGACATTATTTTATGTGTTATAAAAATAGCTTATACATAAGCACTTATATGATTAGTTAAGTAGAAAAAGTAGAATAAAACTTACCAGGGTGATTTTGCAAAGAGAACACTGGAGAATTGAACTTATCCTGAAGAACAATAACACCATGAGGAAGTTCACCGTTCCGGTGATGGCATTCTAGAATTGATCTGAAGTCAAGTACTTCCGTTAAGTCCACTGGTTTGGGTTTTTTATTATTCCTGTGAAGAAAGAAAATTGCAATTAGGATCTGAAAGGAACAATAAAGTGAAAATCAACTATAATAATTATATGAAATATGAAATTAAATTAATTAAAATACTTTTTGTTCTTGAATGAAGCATTGTTATCGTAGTAGAGCTTGTAGTTCTTCTCTGCTCTTCTGAAAGCCGTTGGCTCTGAATCTTCCCGGTTATTCTCCGATCCGTACATCGGAAAATCAACCCGAACCGAGTGATAGGAGTTTTGGATTTTGGTTAGGGTTAAGATGCAACGAAAAATTAACAAATGAAAACAATTAAAAAATAAACTTAATTGCATTTGCAGTTTTCATTCCTATTTTAACTATTTTGGGAAATTTGCCCCCTTATCTTAAAATTCAACCGATTCTTCATTAATTTTTCTTGAAAAAAACTGTTTCATTAATTACAGTTTTGGTTCTCTATTTAAGTTTGAAACGTGCTCTAAGAGGCTAGGGTTACCGTTTTCGCCGTCTGCTAGGGTTTAAGCTTGCGATAGCCAGACTCGCTTCCGACTGGCTTTCCCGGCCTTGCGGCCGCCGATTTCTTTTGGCTCTGGGATTGGTTTTTCGTTTCTGCACTCTTTTTCCCTCTTTAGGCTTTTTCCCATTGGGTTTTGCTTGGAGAGGTTTTTAACGAGGCAGATTGGTTTGTCTTTGCTCTTCCCGTTTCCTGAAGTTTGTCGTCGGACTCCTATAGCTTGCTCCGGTGGTTGTTTTGCTAAACGAGAGTTTAAAGTCCTCGTTCGGTCTCTTCGGCAACGGAGATTCCCTCGGCGAGGGACCAATGTTAGCAAGGCAGCTGCTTGGGTAGTTTTCGCAGGATCTTTGGCACTTAGGGGAAGGGTGTAAGAACTGTTATTATGCAATCTATGACTATGCACGAAAAATCAAAAGATGAAGAGGACTTGAAGGAGCGAAGCACTAAGAAGGTTAAAGGAGGGGAACAACTCTTTTCCGACAATTCTTCGTTACCTAAAAACTATGCTGATGCTATGGACATGCTTCATGAGAGGGTAGAAGGCAGAAAATCTTATAAGGCTATGGTGGTAGGACTGGATGATGAAAAAGAGGTAGCTGCTGATGTTGACAAAGATGTTATTGATGAAGAAATAGTTGACGAAGCTGAGATGCGTGTCAATGAAGGGCTTTTTGGTGAGTATGAATGTCCTGAATTTGTTTTCTCTAAAGCTGAAGAGAAAAGGATATTTATGCCTTGGAGAAAAGGTGTGATTGTAAAATTGCTTGGAAGAAGGATTGGTTACAAAGCTTTGGAAAATCGCTTAAAGCAAATGTGGGTGTGGAAAGGAGTGATTAACATTATTGACCTGGGTAATCAGTACTACTTAGTTGCGTTCACTAATGAGGAAGATAAAAACGCTGCTATATCAGATGGGCCATGGTTTATATATGATCATTATCTGACTGTTAGAGAATGGAGCCCAAACTTTCATCCGGCTAGTGATACTATCAAGAATGTAGCTGTTTGGGTCCGAATTTCTGGATTACCTATTGAGTATTATGATAGTAAAGTCCTTCACTTTATAGGTAATAGAGTTGGGAAAACAGTGAAAGTAGACAAGAATACTTTGCAACAGGAGCGTGGAAAATATGCAAGGTTATGTGTGGAAGTGAATCTTACCAAGCCTTTACTTGCCATGTTCTCTATCAAAGGAAGGAAATACCACATTGAATATGAAGGACTTCACATGTTGTGTATTACATGTGGTAAATTTGGACACTATCGAGAGGGATGTCCTAATAAGGTGCAAGTTCCAGAGATTATTCATATTGAAAAGCAGGGCACTAATGTTGCTGGCGGAGGTGATAACACTGGAATACCTGGTGAAGCAGCAGGTCCTTGGGTGGTTGTCCAAAAGCCTAAACGCAATCGCAAGAAGAAGGAGGAAGAGGAACCAGCTACCAATAATAAGAGGAATGCTATTGCGGAGAAAAACACTTCTGAGTCAAAATTGTCCGGGTCACACAATAATAATAACAGGCAAGCAGAGTTAACTCGTCCCAATAGTGGCAGTTCCGAAAATAATGGAGGCACCCAACACAAAAACAATGGAACTCAGACCGTGAGAAAGGGCGCAAGTCATACTAAAGGAGAAAAAAACCATGAAAAAACTAGCAAAGATCATAAATTGGCCACACGAGGTTCACAAGTGTTTAAAGGGAAGACAAGTGGTATTAGTCGAAAAGAAGCGGAGAATATAATTGAGATACTAAAGCTTGATAAGGATGAAAACAATATTGTTGGTCAGGATCACAAAGACAATAATGAAGCTGATAACATAGTGCAGATTATTGATGAGCCACGAGATGAAGGTAATGAAATGCAGTTTGATGACAATATGGTTAATAACAATTCGGTTCAGCTGAAGCTGGATAGGCCGAATATCCCTAGGCCACCTAATATTATTCATTCTCCCTATCCGGATAATCCTCTCATCGGTTATAAGGAGGGAGATAGCAACTTCGAGAATGAGGAATTCATGGATGCTAATGACCAAAGTTCTAATGTATCTTCTGAATTTGAGATGGAGGTGGTGCAGGAGACGCCTGCATTTAGGCAATAATTGCTTGTCGATTCTGGTTTGTTTTTTTCTGTCTTTCTAATGATAGTAAGAAATAAGATTTTTGTGTGGAACTGCAGAGGTGCGGCCAACACATCTTTTCTCCGTTATTGTAAGCAATATGTAATGACTCATAAGTCGGTGTTATTAGTCATTGTTGAAACTCAGTGTGAGCCTAGTAAGCTGTGTTATACTTTCAAGCTTTTAGGCTATGATGGTTTTTTAGCTACAGAGGTGAATGGTTATGCAGGAGGTATTGTTGTGGCTTGGATTGAAGACCAAATTAATATTTCTCTTTGTAGTAAGAAATTTCAATTTATTCATATGAAAGTTGAAATTCTGGCACCTACTGGGGACAGATGTCAAGACAGAAGCTATAGCAATTGTCGTACGTAATCAGTTGTAAAGCTAAGACAAATGCTCTAGCGTATGTCCACAGTAGTATAATAAACAAATGCAAACAACAGACAATGAAGTAAATAACACAGAGAATTGTTAACCCAGTTCGGCGTAAACAACGACCTACTCTGGGGGCTACCAAGCCAGGAAGGAATCCACTATAATAGATCTAGATCTAAGCCCACAGCATCTCCTAGACTCTACCCGTGCTAACTCAACCTAGGAACTCCTAAGTTTGAGACCCCGTCTCACTTCCTTTCTATCACAAACCTTGTGATTATAACGGTTATACAAACAGTGCGGATTCACTAACCAAAAATAAACAGTCTCCGTACTTAAAAGCTTGGGAGAAGTTTCACAAATTACAAACCAAAATAGTCCTAAGCTTGCATCAAGTAGACATAAGAAAGGCTCACAATTAACAAGACTCAAACCCTAAAACTATATTCTTCAAATACGGCTTCAGTAGTCTTTAGGCTTTTTGTCTTCACATATATATATGACCTGAGTTAGCATGGGCTAGGTCTTCATCTTGGGCTTTAATCTTCAGCTGTCCTTTTGCAAAGTCCAGCACACATGAAATGGAAAGAATCACTTGTTTCCATAAATGGCGTAGCATCTTCTGGAAAATACTTCTTGGTCCAGCCGCCTAATAAACCCTTGTTTAAAAACGTGCGTCTTGATAAGCAAGTAAGGCGAAAATAGTGCTTTAGAGAATCTTCAAAGATATGGCGCGCAAATAAATGGCGTAGCATCTTCTGGAAAATACTTCTTGGTCCAGCCGCCTAATAAACCCTTGTTTAAAAACGTGCGTCTTGATAAGCAAGTAAGGCGAAAATAGTGCTTTAGAGAATCTTCAAAGATATGGCGCGCAAATAGAGCATTAATTACCGGCATGACAAATGTTGTACCCACATGCTACGGCATCTGGTCCAACATCTTGCTTGAACTTGTTTTTGTAAAATGAGGCCAACATGCAAAATACCAACAATCTCCCCCTTTGTTAAATTTTGGCTAAAACAAACTAAGACCAGTTCTGGAGAGATGCAGTACATACCTTCCTTCAAGTCAACACAAACACACAGCTAAGAAGGAAGATAATACATTGTCACATTATTTTCAAAAGAGATCTTCAGGTGAGAAATAATGAACAAGCACCATCAGAGGCATGCAACAGCGGAAGTACACAACTTAGCCTCATAGGATACAAGATAGGAGAGAAATAAACTCTCACACATAAGCGCCATACAGTTTAACCAGGAAAAATAAATTCCCACAAATATGAATCACCATAGGAAAAAATAAATTCCTACACCTCTGAGAAAAATAAATTCTCAGGTATCAAGTAAAAGTGGATTCCTTTGAAATAGACAAGATGCCTAAGCATTTGGAATGGCATCTGTCACACACAACATTCATCACAACAAAAGTAGATTGCTCCCCCTGAGTTCATGCATATATCACATTAGAGAATACTCCCCCTCAACAGAACATACATACACATATAGATATAGCATACCTGCTCCCCCTCAAACATAGCACATTCATAGACAGATAGATGGTGTAGCATGTGTCACATCATTATCACGAACAGAACATATACCTTTACTACTACTCCCCCCATTTAGCCATAATTTTGACAAACATAATACTTCATGCATTGATGGAAGAAAACAGAAGTAGCAACACATCATAGTACCATTATTACAGACCAGTAGCACATACAAGTGCACAAAATATCCTGGGCATAGCCCGCAAAGTACAGACAGAAAAGAAAAAAATAGGAGCAGAAAAACACAGGAGCAAAGACATCATTCATAAGGGCTTTCATCAGAGCCCTCTATCACAGGTTCACCATCAGCATCAACATCATTATTACCAGCTTCAGCTTCCTCAAGCTCCAGGGCTTGGATAACAGCTTCCAGCTTCAACTTCTGGTTCTCTTACCCTTTGCAGGTAGCTTTCAGCTCTGCAATCATATCCTTCCTTGTCAGTGCAGCAGATGACTTCTGGACAGATGCTGTAGCAATGTCTGGAGCATGTGTCCCTTCAAACAGCTTACTATGCAAAATCAAAGGAGCTTTCCTCTTCATTGGGAAATCAGAACTCCTCAGAATACCAGGTTGTTGACTCAGAATAATACCACAAATCAAAGTGGGAAAAGCAATGGGCTTTTTGATAGCCATACTGTCAGCATGTTTCAAAGTTTGATTAAAAATATAAGAGCCATAATCATACTTCACCTTGGATCCAATGGTATAGACCAGACGAGCCAAGTCAGTAGAAATATCAGAGGTGTGCACAGTGGGCACCCAGTTCACAGTGCCAATCTTGTTCAAACAAGCAAACTTCACAGATAGTTTGCTGGAAGACACCTTCTTTCCCTTGGGCCATTGCTTCACACTGCCATTTGTAATTGCCTTGGCCAATTCACCATCAGTCAATTCTATCTCAGGAGTTCTATCATCATCCCTTCCTAGAAACTCATTAATGATTGAAGGAGAAAAATTAACACGCAAGCCACGAACAAAAACCTTATGATACTCAGGACTTTGGGGGTTATCACAATCCTCAGGGACATTCACAATGAACTCTCTTACCAGCTGTTCATAACAATCTCCTAGTCCCCACACAGTCTTCATCAACCCAGCTTCCTCAATCAAGCTCACTATATCAGTACACTCCAGGGCTTCTTTTCCAAGTTCTCTCTCTAAAGCAACCCTTCTCTGAGCAACATACTTCCATTTGCCTACACAACTAGCAAGATGAAATGAAATATTATCAATAGGAACCTCAGGTACATTAGTAGGTACCTTCTTACCACCTACACTTTTCCTGCCAATAGATGCTTCACCAGACGCTTCACCTTTAGTTACAGACTTCTCAGCTTCATAATCAGAGTAACTTTCAGCAGCTTTCCTCTTTAATTGTTTCTTCTGGACAACAGGTGTTTCATATTTACTCTTAGGTATAGGAGGTCCATACATTTGTTTCTTAACAGATTTCTTCACAGATTCTACAACAGGGGACTTAGGGACAAATGATATAGCTTTACCAGAACTGCTCCTTAGTCTCTTAGCCACACCAGCACCAAATGTCTTCACCAGAGGAGGAGACTTAGACCTCTCCTTATCAACATCAATTACCTTGTTCCCATCAGACTCAGCTTGCATACCCTTATCAGCATTCACATCCATCTCACCATTAGAATCAGCTTCTTCAGTGGAGCCACTCTCCTCTTCTGAGGACTCACTAGAGGAGCCATTCCTTTCACTCTCCACATTATTCTCAGTTTTCTCACTCTCATCAGACTTAGATGTTTCAACTGCTTTGTTAGTCACAATATCATTATCAGCTTTCTTACTAGCAGTACCTGTCTCATCAGCATTGCCACTACTAAAACCAGAACCAGAACAAACTTCTGCTACAATATCAGGATGACGAACCTGTTGGTCCAAAGATGCTTGAGCATCTGGCACAACATCACACTTGGCTACAGGGTCAGGTTCACTAACAGATTTCACAACTTCTTCAACAGTCTTCCTAGTTTCCTCAATCACATCACTAGGATTTTTCTCAATATCGGTATCAGAAACAACTTCAGAATTTCTCACAGTATTTGAATCAACAGTATCAGAACTTTTCTCAACAGGTTCACCTAGGGTTTCAGTTTGCCTAGTTTCACCTAAATCTTTCGATTCTACAGGTTTATCAACAGTATTTGTTTTATCAATACCAGAGTCGGAGATGAAATTCTGGCGTAGCAATGGGGTACCGGATGTTCCTACCATTGCAACTACAACGTTCACAACGAAATGAATAATATGTAAAATAATAAGCAACTGGAAATTAAAGATATGCAGGAGTTTGTTAACCCAGTTCGGCGTATAACACGACCTACTCTGGGGGATACCAATCCAGGAGTGAATCCACTATGATAAAACTAGTTAGAAGTTTCCAGCAAACGACCCGTTTACACTTCGTCACCTAGTTTCTACCCGTGCTTCCTTCAACCTAGGACCACCTAGATTAGAGACCCTTATCTCTCCTCCTCTTAACCACACAGCCAGTGTGATTGATCTAACCTTGAGAACAGTGAAGTCACACTTCAAACAATAACCTATCTCCGTGCTTAAAAGCTTAGGAGTAGACTAAAACCCTTACAACACAAGAACCCAGTCCTAAGCAAGTATCAAAGAGATACAAGATAGGCTCACAATAAAACACGAGACAAAGCTAAAACCCTAGACACAAATAATATATTTCTTCACAAGAGTTTCAGTAAGCTTCAAACGTCTATGTTCTTCAATATATATAGCTCGTGGAAAATAAAAGTGGTTCCTTGATTTTTGGTCTGCAGATTATTATAAAATCGCAGCATATCCGATACCAGCTTGTGAGTTAAGCAAATCCAACAAAATCCTAAAATATAGGAATATATTTTAGGTTTGATACACTATCGGATATATACAAGAAATAGGCGAGTTCCAAGTCTTGAGGAACAAACAATACGCTAACATATGATAAACGGATAGGCTTGAAGGATAGCGCGCGCAGATAGCCTTGTAACAAACTCTTCGTTAATTCATACTTCCGAATGTTGTTCCAAATGTAGACACATCTAACACTACATCTGACTTAATGTTGTTTTTGTAAAATAATGCCAATTTCAAAAACCTAACAAACTCCCCCTTTGGCAAATTTTGACTAAAACAATATTAGGCAGATTTTCACAAGATGTGGATATAACACATTAATAAAACTATACCATTTACACTTCAAGAGAATTAAACCATATAACAAACATCAGAGCTTGGCACAGCGGAATAAGTTCTTTCAAAACATAACGTCATCACATATGCTATAACTTCTTCAAAGTGGATTCACAAACTTGATCAGACATAAATTTTTTCATAGTAAAGTCATCAACAACACATATATATCACATCAGAAGACAAACAACAAAATTAGTCAAATAGAGAAAAATAAATTCTCCATTCAGACTCTCTGGATGGTATCCAGGATGAGGCAACACCACTAGCAGCATCTCATCTACTCCCCCTCAACAAATATAACCACTGGGATTTACTCCCCCTGAAATCATACATACTATATTTTTCTCCCCCTCACGGTATGCATATATAAACACACACTAGATGCAACTTCATGCAAAAATTATAACTACCACTTCTACCACATGCATAACACAGAACAAGAAGCATCAAAACTATCAAAACTTACTCCCCCTTTTTAGTCATTAAATTTGGAAAAGATAAGCAGGAGAGAATCATCAGAGTAGTAGAGTGTAGATATTACAGGCCAAAAGCACACATAGGTGCATCATAAATCCAGGGCATAGCCCATAAAGCAAAAAGAAAAAAAAACTTAGAGGAGAACATCAGCGAGCAACACAGCAGCGGTATCACAATCAGAACCCAAGACTTTCGTCAGAGTCTTGCACAACAACATCCATAGTTGGGGCTTGTGAGGTATGAGCAGCAGTCCTCTTTTCTTCAAGCATCAAGGCCTCAATAACCTTATCCACCTTCAGCTTTTTGTCACCCAGGACTTTACTGACGTCCTACAAATCTGCAATCATTTTCCTTCTTGACATGGACACACCAGATGGGGTGGCAAATGGGACAGCTATGTCCACCTCATGGGGTCCTTCGAGCAGCCTACAGTCAAATGTCAATGGGGCCTCTCTTTTACAGAGGACATCAGAGCTCCTAATGATATTTGGATGTTGAGAGAGTATGATTCCACAGAGAACAGTAGGGAAAGCTATTGGTAACCTAGTAGCAGTAGACTTTGCATGCAATAATGTTTGCTCAAAAATATAGGAACCAAAGTTAAAAGGGGTTTTAGTGCCCACAGCATAGATGATCTTACCTAATCCAGTAGCCACAGAGTAGTTATGGGAAGTAGGGACCCAAGAGGGGCATTTAGATCAGAATCCTAAATTCTTCTTCTCCTTGCCTTCTTCCTTGATGTGCCAACAGATGGGGCAACAATCTCTTCCACCTCATAGTCAGATTCACTAGCACTTATCTCCTTTCTTTTCTGACTTTGCTTTTTCTTCTCAGTAGGAGGAGAACTTTTGCTCCTGGTCCTTGGGGGATCAAGCAAAACAGGTTTCCGACCAGATCTCTGTCGAGTTCTGCCAGCAACACCTTGAGCAAGAGTAGTGTGCACAATCTTCTCATTGGTGATAATCAAGTCTTCTTCAACATCAACATCTTGAATTTCTTCAACTCTAGCACCAGAGACATCTTTTTCCACAGGAGTAGTTGGGTCTTCATTAACATCATAATCATCATCTGTCCATGATCCACCATCAACAGTGACAGTGGTGTTGTTTGGTAACACACCAGATGGGCCTGACAATGTTCCAACATCTTCAGCCACATTAGCCCTTGGTGGAGATTTTTCTAATTCTTCATCAGCAGTGTTCAAGATTACATTTTCTTGATTCACATCATCAGCTACAACACCTGGCTTCACACAATCATTCACAGGGGGTGTTTCTTCTTCCTTGTCTGAATTAGGGTTTTCGGAAGCAGACACAACAGTAGATTTGGGAATCTTCAAAATTTCTTCATTCAAATTAGGAATTACAGAAACATCAATGGCAACCAGAGACTCACCAGACTTATCAATGTTGGAGGAATCATCGGGATTGAATGGGTTTGGTGTGAGATAGAGATCAGTCATTGAGAATGAACGATTTGTCTCATGTTTTCTTCCGGATTTCTTCTTCTTACTCTTCTTTTCTTTAATCAACCCAGACGAATGCAAAGACTTCTTCTTTTTGTGTTTCTTGGGCTTCGATTGACTAGAAGAAGCAGATGATTTCCTTCGTTTCAAAACTTTTTCCTTTTTCACCGAAATCAATTCATCATTTTGTTGTTGATGAATCAGGGAGGAAACTTCACATGCAACTGGTTCTGGAGTCATGGAGTGATCAGAATCTCGTTCGTTTGGAGAGCTTTGAGAGTTCGCAGACATGGTTGAAACAGAGAGATGAAGAATTTTTAGAAAGATTGGAATATGGATGGTTGCAGAAACTGTGAACTTGAATAGTGAGAGAGAGTACTGAAGTAAGTCAAGATAGCAAAAGTGAAACAGTCTTGCGTGTGGAAGATGGATAGATAGTGGAGTCTTTAATCTTTCCTTTTCTTGATCAGCGTGCACTAAATATGAAGAGTTGAGCTTCTTTGCACGCGCACAAAACACTGATTGCTACAAATTTTCAAACATACAAATTCCTAATTTGCCCCTAAGTTTTTCAAACTGATTAAGATCTAGCGCCTTCGTAAAAATATCAGCCAGTTGTTCACCTGTGGTAACATGTTCCAACATCACTATTTTATCTTCAACTAGTTCTCTGATAAAATGGTGTCTGATATTAATATGCTTGGTTCTGCTGTGCTGGATTGGATTCTTGGAGATATTAATGACACTCATATTGTCACAGTATAAAGTCATAATTTCCTGATGAATACCATATTCACTGAGCATTTGTTTCATCCACACTAACTGAGAGCAACTACTACCGGCTGCAATATACTCAGCTTCAGCTGTAGATAGTGAGACACAATTTTGTTTCTTACTAAACCAGGATATTAAGTTATTTCCTAAGAAGAAACATCCTCCAGATGTACTTTTTCTGTCATCTGCACTCCCAGCCCAATCAGCATCACAATAGCCAATTAACATTGCATTATCACCATGTGTATATAACATTCCATAATCATTGGTACCACTCACATATTTCAAAATTCTTTTAACTTGAGTGAGGTGACTTACCTTGGGTTCAGCCTGGTATCTTGCACATACTCCAATAGCAAATGTGATATCTGGTCTACTTGCAGTGAGATATAGCAAGCTTCCAATCATGCTCCTATAAAGACTTTGATCAACCTTTACTCCCTTTTCATCTTTAGATAATTTCAAATGCGTAGGAGCAGGAGTTCTCTTGTGACTCGCACTTTCCATACCAAACTTCTTCACAATGTTCTTAGGATACTTGCTTTGAGAGATGAAAATAGTGTCTTCCATCTGTTTCACTTGCAGGCCAAGAAAGAACGTTAGTTCACCAACCATACTCATTTCAAATTCAGATTGCATTTGTTGTACGAAATGTTGCACCATCCTGTCAGACATTCCACCAAATACGATATCATCTACATAAATCTGAGCTATCATCAGATCTTTTTCTTCTGCCTTAACAAACAAGGTTTTATCATTACCTCCCTTCCTGTAGCCTTGTTTTATTAAGTATTCTGTAAGTCTCTCATACCAAGCCCTAGGTGCTTGCTTGAGACCGTACAATGCCTTTTTTAACTTGTACACATGATCAGGGTGATTTGGATCAACAAATCCTTTTGGTTGCTCGACATATACATCTTCATTCAAGTATCCATTTAGAAAGGCGTTTTTCACATCCATTTGGTAAAGCTTGAATTTTAAAATGCATGTCACACCGAGGAGTAGCCTTATAGATTCTAAGCGTGCTACCGGTGCAAATGTCTCTTCAAAGTCAACACCTTCTATCTGAGTATATCCCTGAGCTACCAGCCTGGCTTTATTTCTTGTAACCACTCCTTGTGAATCAGATTTGTTTTTATACACCCACTTGGTACCAATTATATTAGTGTCTGTAGGTCTTGGTACTAGATCCCATACTTCACATCTCTTGAATTGATTCAATTCCTCTTGCATTGCTTCAATCCAAAACTCATCAGTCAATGCTTCTTTAACATTCTTGGGCTCAATCTTAGATACAAAGCATGCATTTGACACAACATCCTGTGACCTTCTAGTAGTAATGCCTTGATCAGGATCACCAATTATCAGATCTGTGGGGTGATTCTTTTGAACTCTAACTGAGGGACCTTTGTTCACTGGAGCGTTGTACAAATCAGTCTCTCTGCCTGACTTTTCAATTTTATCTATGTGGATTTCTTCTTCCAGAACATCAGATGGGGCAGGAGTAGAGTCAGCATTGGGATCAGCATCTGTTTCTTTGGCAGAGTAGGTGTCTTCAACCACGACATTAATAGATTCCATTACCGTGCTAGTTCTTGAGTTAAATACTCTAAAAGCTCTGCTGTTTGTAGAATATCCTAGAAAAATTCCTTCTTCACTTTTAGGATCCAATTTTCTTCTAGGTTCTCTATCTGCAAGAATGTAACATTTACTTCCAAAGATATGAAAGTATTTTACAGTAGGCTTCCTCCCTTTCCATAGTTCATAAAGAGTATTTGAAGTTCCTGTTCTCAATGTGACTCTGTTGTGGATATAACATGCGGTACTCATAGCTTCAGCCCAAAAATGATAAGGTAGCTTCTTAGCATGCAACATTACTCTGGCACATTCCTACAAAGTCCTGTTTTTCCTCTCCACAACACCATTCTGTTGAGGTGTAATGGGTGATGAGAACTCATACCCAATGCCTTCTGAAGCACAGAAATCAGCAAAGCTAGAGTTTTCGAACTCCCTTCCGTGATCACTTCTGATTCGTATAATACCTTCATCTTTTTCTCTTTGTAATTGTATACACAAGTCTTTGAACAAAAAAAAAGTATCAGATTTTTCTCTAAGAAAGCTAATCCACGTATATCTTGAGTAATCGTCCACTACAACAAAAGCATATTTCTTTCCTCCTAGACTCTCCACTTGCATAAGACCCATCAAGTCCATGTGTAGTAGTTCAAACACTCTGGATGTGGTTAAATGGGGCACTGTAGGGTGCGACATCTTGATTTGCTTTCTAACCTGACATTCTCCACATATCTTCCCTTCTTCTATCTTCAACTTGGGCATTCCTCTAATAGCTTCTTCAGTGATAATCTTCTTCGTGCTCTTAAGATTAAGATGACCAAGTTTCCTGTGCCATACATTAACTTCATCTTCTTTGGTTATCAAATAGGAAGATAAGTTAATTTCTTCTGGAGCTACCCACAAATAACAATTATCCTTTGACCTTACTCCCTTCATTATCACTTCACCTTCTTCATTAGTTCCTTGATCACAGAGTTGGCTTATGCTAATTAGATTGGCCGTTAATCCTTTCACGAGAAGAACATCATCAAGATCAGGTTGTCCAACATTTGCTAGTCTTCCAATACCTTTAATCTCACCTTTTGCACCATCACCAAATGTAACATAGCTAGTGGAGTAAGATTTAAGATCCACCAGAAACTTTTCTATTCCAGTCATATGTCTAGAACAACCACTGTCGAAGTACTAGTCTTCTCTAGAAGTAGCTCTAAGAGATGTGTGAGCAATTAGGCCAGCATCATTACCTTTAGGCTTCCATTCTTTTGCGTGATTAATCTCTTCTTTCTCAGGGACTTCCCTCTGACTTCTCTTTGGAAACCCATATAATCTATAACAAAATGGTCTTATATGTCCTCTTCTTCCACAATAATGACAAATCCAGGGTTGTGGTCTCATACTTCTGAATCCCAGATGGGGTTGAAAATGGGGCAGCCTCTGTTTTGGCATTGGAAATTTTTTGTTTCTCCCAGATGGCAAAAACTTCAGCTCAGGATCATACCCAATACCTTTTACCCAGTTTCCTTCTTCCTGCGATTTAATAAGTTTCTCTAGAACGATAGTGCTATTGTTCATTGAAACTTCCTTTTTCAGTTTTTCAAGTGTGGAGTTTAGTTGCGTTACCTCATTATTCAGTTCAGAAATCTGAGCTAGGTGCTTGTTCTTCTCAGATTGTAGTTCCAAAATAAGCCTTTTTTTGATTTTCTTGGCTTCTACAAACCTCTTCACTTCTTTTGCATAGGGCTCTATAAGATTCAGCCAATTCTTCATAAGATACATCCCCATGATTAGATTCAGTGTCAGAGCTGCACAGTCCAGTTAAGGCAGTGATATGCTTTGCAGTTTCACCAGGTGTGTGATCATCTGAGTCTTCATCCTCTGACCATGTTGCAGTCATTCCCTTTTGTTGTTTCTTCAAGTAATTAGGGCATTCATACCTGATATATCCATATCCACTGCATTCATGACACTGTACTCCTCTCACTTGACTCACTTTTTCTCCAACTTTAGGTTTCTTTTGAAAACCAGAATTCTTGTGAATGTCGAGTGAAATGGGGGACACATTCTGCTTTACATTCTGTTTACCTCTCCTATCCATTCTTCTTAATACCTTATTGAATTGTCTTCCTAGGAGAGTCATGGCTTCAGATAAGCTTTCATCAGTATCTGCCTCATCTTGTGCATCATCAGTATCAGCATTTGAGACAAAAGCTATATTTTTATTTTTGCTTCCAGATCGTTCATTAGCAGAAAGTTCATAGGTTTGTAGAGACCCAACCAGATCATCCAGTCTTATTTCAGATAAGTCTCTAAATTCTTCTATACATGTGACCTTCATGTCAAACCTCTTGGGTAAAGACCTCAGCATCTTTCTCACCATCTTTTCTTCAGAAAGTTTTTCACCTAGAGAGTCAAATGTGTTAGCAAAATCTAAAACAGTCATATAGAAGTCATGTACCGTCTCATCTTCTTTCATTTTGAGGTTCTCAAATTTAGTAGTCAGCATCTGAAGTCTGGAGTTCTTGACTTTTGATATCCCTTCCTGAGTAGTTATCAAAATCTCCCAAGCTTCTTTAGCCTGAGTGCATCTCTTTATTAGTCTAAACATGTTCTTATCAACACCATTGTATAAGGCGTTCAAAGCTTTGTGATTTCCAAGAGCAAGTTCATCTTCAGTCTTTGTCCACTCTCCCTCAGGTTTCAAGGAAACAACGTTATCCTTATCTGTAACCGTAGGATGTTCCCAGCCATTAATCACAGACTTCCATGTCTTGCTGTCCATAGACCTCAAGAATGCTTCCATGCGTGATTTCCAGTAATCATAATTAGTACCATCCAATAAAGGTGGCCTACTCACAGCTCCTCCTTCCTTTTCCATAGCAACCAGAATCGTTCCCTGAAGCTCACCCTAATAGCAGAACAGGGTGTCTGCTCTGATGCCAATTGAAATTCTGGCGTAGCAATGGGGTACCGGATGTTCCTACCTTTGCAACTACAACGTTCACAACGAAATGAATAATATGTAAAATAATAAGCAACTGGAAATTAAAGATACGCAGGAGTTTGTTAACCTAGTTCGGCGTATAACACGACCTACTCTGGGGGATACCAATCCATAAGTGAATCCACTATGATAAAACTAGTTAGAAGTTTCCAGCAAACGATCCGTTTACACTTCGTCACCTAGTTTCTACCCGTGCTTCCTTCAACCTAGGACCACCTAGATTAGAGACCCTTATCTCTCTTCCTCTTAACCACACAACCAGTGTGATTGATCTAACCTTGAGAACAGTGAAGTCACACTTCAAACAATAACCCATCTCCGTGCTTAAAAGCTTAGGAGTAGACTAAAACCCTTACAACACAAGAACCCAGTCCTAAGCAAGTATCAAAGAGATACAAGATAGGCTCAAAATAAAACACGAGACAAAGCTAAAACCCCAGACACAAATTATATATTTCTTCACAAGAGTTTCAGTAAGCTTCAAACGTCTATGTTCTTCAATATATATAGCTCGTGGAAAATAAAAGTGGTTCCTTGATTTTTGGTCTTCAGATTATTATAAAATCGCAGCATATCCGATACCAGCTTGTGAGTTAAGCAAATCCAACAAAATCCTAAAATATAGGAATATATTTTAGGTTTGATACACTATCGGATATATACAAGAAATAGGCGAGTTCCAAGTCTTGAGGAACAAACAATACGCTAACATATGATAAACGGATAGGCTTGAAGGATAGCGCGCGCAGATAGCCTTGTAACAAACTCTTCGTTAATTCGTACTTCCGAATGTTGTTCCAAATGTAGACACATCTAACACTACATCTGACTTAATGTTGTTTTTGTAAAATACTGCCAATTTCAAAAACCTAACAGGAGAGAATAGCATTGTTACCTTTTGTATCATGGCCAGAAGCACCATCATCAGTCGCGACATCGCGCGATTTGAAGGGATTGTCAGACTTGTAGAGACCAGTCATAGTGAGACCAATCGTTACTGATGATTCACCTCACTTCTTCTTTGGCTTCGATTTTGAAATCTTCTTCGATACAACAGGAGACTTCGTTACCTTCTCCTTCTTCACAACACTCTTTGATCTTGTTGTTCGAACCTCCAAATCGGATGCATGCACAGTATCAAGTGGTGTTGCTTGAACAATTAACGCAGTTGATTGTTCCTTGGCTTTTGATCGAGTAGATTTTGAAGGAGTAGCAGTGATAGAATCTTTTTGAGCAGTGCTTTTGGTTGGAATAGACATGATGAGATTAAGAATTTTGGTGGAAGTAGACGGTTTTGAGATT
This sequence comes from Trifolium subterraneum, assembly GCA_951799995.1. Taxonomy (NCBI): domain Eukaryota; kingdom Viridiplantae; phylum Streptophyta; class Magnoliopsida; order Fabales; family Fabaceae; genus Trifolium; species Trifolium subterraneum. Next base: position 20,417,307 of record OX637468.1, read on the forward strand.
GAAGGAGAGTAGAAAAGTTCAGAAATAGAATGGGAAAAGTTTTTGGTAATAGAGTGAATAAAGCGTGAAGTAGGGAGTTGATGATGTAGGTAGTTATGGGAAGTTTGAATTTTGCTTCCTAAAATCGCGTGCACCACTAAAGGGAGGGAAGAGAAAAAATCCAGCGCACGCCACTTCACTAATTGCTACAATTCATAGAGACATATTCCCAATTTACCCCTTAGCTTCTCAAATTGGTTAGCATCTAGAGCTTTTGTGAATATATCAGCGAGCTGTTCTTCAGTAGCAACATGTTTCAAAACCACCACATTTTCTTCTACTAAATCTCTAATAAAATGATGACGAATATCTATGTGCTTAGTCCTACTGTGTTGTATAGGATCTTTGGAAATATTGATTGCACTCAGATTATCACAATACAATGCCATAGCATCTTGCTCAACATTATACTCCCTTAGCATCTGTCTCATCCAGACAAGTTGTGAACAACTACCCCCAGCTGCAATGTATTCAGCTTCAGCAGTTGAGAGAGACACACAATTATGTTTCTTACTAAACCATGATATCAAGTTTTCTCCCAAGAAGAAACAACCACCAGAAGTGCTCTTCCTGTCATCAGCACTGCCAGCCCAATCTGCATCACAATACCCAATGAGTTGAGAGTTGTCACTATGTGAGTACATCATGCCGTAGTCACATGTGCCACTAACATACTTGAGGATTCTTTTCACTTGTGTTAAGTGACTCATCTTTGGATCAGCTTGGTATCTTGCACACACACCCACTGCAAAGCTAATATCAGGTCTACTAGCTGTAAGATATAAGAGACTTCCTATCATACTTCTATAAAGACTCTGATCAACACTAACACCCTTCTCATCTTTTGTCAACTTCAAATGAGTAGGTGTTGGAGTCCTTTTGTGAGTAGCAGTGTCCATTCCAAACTTCTTGACAATATTTTTTGCATACTTACTCTGAGAGATAAATATTGTCTCATCCATTTGCTTCACTTGAAGTCCAAGAAAGAATGTTAATTCGCCAACCAAACTCATCTCAAACTCTGACTGCATCTGTTTGATAAAAAGTTCCACCATCTGACCTGACATCCCACCAAACACTATATCATAAACATAAATTTGTGCTATCATTAATTTGCCATGTTCTTCTTTTACAAACAGAGTCTTATCATGTCCTCCTTTCTTGTATTCATGATTGACTAGAAATTCAGTCAATCTCTCATACCAAGCTCTAGGAGCTTGTTTCAACCCATATAAAGCTTTCTTTAACTTGTAGACATGATCAAGAAGATCTGGATTCACAAAGCCTTTTGGTTGTTCCACATACACCTCTTCATTTAAGTACCAATTGAGAAAAGCACTCTTAACATCCATCTGGAAAAGTTTAAAATTCAGAATACATGCAACACCAATTAACAATCTTATGGATTCTAATCTAGCGACTGGTGCGAACGTCTCATCAAAGTCTAAACCTTCCACCTGCGTGTATCCCTGTGCTACAAGCCTCGCCTTGTTTCTTGTAATAGTTCCATTTTCATCAGATTTATTTTTATAAACCCATTCAGTACCTATTACATTCATGCATTTTGGTCTAGGAACTAGATCCCAAACTTCACTTCTTTCAAACTGGTTCAGCTCTTCTTGCATGGCAATGATCCAGTAATTATCAGTGAGAGCCTCTTTGACATTCTTTGGTTCTATCTTTGACACAAAGCAATAATTAGAGATTTCTTCTTGTGGTGATACCTTCATCTGGATTGCCTATGATCAGATCCTTGGGATGATTTTTCTGAACTCTGATAGATGGTCCTTTACTACCTGGAGCAATGGTGTCATTAGTGATAGGACTATCGGGCGTTACCTCGGGTTCTTCTACACTTGCAGTTTCTTCTTGCTGGAATTCAAAAGCTCCAGCATCTGGACTCCCATCTGTCTTATGGTCAGATGGTACATCATCTATCACAACATTCATTGATTCCATCATCACTTGAGTTCTGGAGTTATACACTCTGTAGGCTCTGCTGTTAGTAGAGTAACCCAAGAATATACCTTCATCACTCTTTGGATCCATCTTCCTCCTTTGTTCTCTATCTATCAGGATGTAGCACTTACTTCCAAATACATGAAAGTACTTGATAGTAGGTTTTCTTCCTTTCCACAATTCATACAAGGTGTTTGTTGTTCCAGCTCTTAAAGTGACACGATTAAGAATTTAACATGCTGTATTCACGGCTTCAACCCAAAAGTGTTGAGGAAGTTTCTTTGAGTGTAGCATGACTCGAGTACATTCTTGTATAGTTCTATTTTTTCTTTCAACTACACCATTTTGTTGAGGTGTAATAGGTGATGAGAATTCATGTCCTATTCCTTCAGCAGTGCAAAACTCAGTGAATCTTGAGTTTTCAAATTCTCTACTATGGTCACTTCTGATTCTGACAATGACACTTTCTTTTTCTCTTTGAAGTTGTTTACACAAGTCCTTGAAAGCACAAAAGGTGTCTGACTTTTCTCTGAGAAAGTTGATCCATGTGAATCTTGAGTAGTCGTCTACCACAACAAAAGCATATCTCTTACCACCTAGACTCTCAACCTGCATAGGACCCATCAAGTCCATATGTAGTAATTCAAGCACCTTTGAAGTAGTCAGATGCTGCAGCTTCGGGTGTGGCATCTTAGTCTGTTTCCCAATTTGACATTCACCGCATATGTTTCCTTCGTCAATCTTTAGTTTAGGTACTCCTTTTACCGCGTCTTCAGCTATAACTTTCTTCATACTCCTTAGATTAAGATGACCCATCTTTTGATGCCATAACTTGACTTCATCTTCTTTAGTAATGAGACAGGTGGAGATTTGAGCATTTTCTTCAGAAATCCATAAGTAACAGTTATCCTTTGACCTGACTCCTTTCATTATAGATTCACCATTCTCAGTTGAGACTGTGCATTCAGATTTCGTGAAGTTCACCCTCAATCCTTCCACCAAAAGGACATTCTCAAGTTTAGGAAATCCATTTGCAGTGAGACTTCCTATGCCCTTGATCTGACCTTTGGCGCCATCACCAAAAGTAACATAGCTGGTAGTGTATGCTTTAACATCAGTTAGATAACTTCCAACACCGGTCATGTGTCTTGAGCAACCACTATCAAAGTACCAATCATTTCTGGACGAAGCTCTCAGAGATGTATGAGCTATGTGAGCAACATCATTTGCTTTTGGTTTCCATTCCTTCTTTGCATTGCTTGGATCAGATTCGTACCTGAAATTATTATACCTTCTTGGAAATCCATATAATTTAAAGCAGAAGGGTCTGATGTGACCTTTTCTACCACAATAATGACAGATCCATCCCTTAGGTTTAGGAATTATTCTGGCAGACTGATGTTGTTGAACATGTTGTGGCATCTGTCTGGTTTCAGTAGGATCATAGGTGTCCTTAGCAGGAACAAATGTACCAGTAGATGTACCCTTTTTCTTTTTAGGATAGTCATAATCTACTCCAATGCCCTTAGGTTTCCCAGCAACTTGACCCTCAACCAGTATATCTAATCTTTCAGTTCCATTATTCAACAGTCTAAGTTGTTTATTTAAACTAGTCAGCTGATAGTTTAATGTGGTTACCTCATCTTTAAGAGCAGATGCCTCGGACAGATGCTTTGCCTTCTCAGATTGTAGCTGCTTTGTGAGTTGAGTTATTTGAGCCTGATGCTTCACCTTCTCAGCTTGCAACTTACTTATAGTGTTTTGTTGCTGCTGACATACTTCTTCACTTCTATGACTCAGTGCTTTATAGGATGCAGCTAGTTCATCAAAGGTCAGTTCTTCATCATCTGATTCAGATTCAATAATTCTAGTAAGTGCAGTGATGTGATTTGCAGACTCAGAGTAGTCATCATCCTCAGAGTCGTCTTCATCAGACCAAGTGACAGCCATAACCTTATTCTGTTTCTTCAAGAATGTTGGACATTCAGCTCTAATGTGTCCATGACCTTCACATTCATGGCATTGAACACCTTTTCCTGTAATGGCCTTTCTTCAGGTCTGTATTTTCTTACACCATTAAACTTTCTGTTATTATCAGAGAAACTGCCTTTAGCATTTGTCCTGCCTCTTCCATCCATCTTCTTTAATATCCTGTTGAACTGCCTGCCTAGGTGTGCCACAGCTTCAGATAAATTTTCATCAGTTTCCAAGGCATTTTCTACTTCCTCATTTTCAGTGGTGTTGGTTACAAGGGCTATACTCTTCTTCCTCTTTTCAGTTTTTTCTTTAGCCGCCAGCTCATAGGTTAGCAGGGAGCCCACCAAGTTTTCAAGTTTCATCAAGCCTATATCATGTACTTCTTCTATGGTAGTAACTTTCATATCAAACATCTTAGGGAGAGATCTAAGCATTTTTCTTACCATTCTTTCCTCGCTTAGCTTTTCTCCTAGAGCATCAAAGTTGTTAGCATACTCCAGAATGGTCATGTGGAAATCATGGACAGAATGATCTTCACCCGTCATTAGATTTTCGAACTTCACGGTCAGAAGTTGTAGCCTTGAATTTTTCACCTTTGCAGTGCCTTCATGTGTAGTCATTAGAATTTCCCATGCTTCCTTAGCCACTGAGCACTGTTTGATCATCCTGAATATGTTGTTGTCCACAGCATTGAATAAGGCATTTAGCGCCTTGGAGTTACCATGTGCAAGCTCATCCTCTTCCTTGGTCCAATCCGCTTCTGGTTTTAGTTCACCTGTGGTTTTACCATCTTTGTCACGTATCACTGGATGCTCCCATCCCGTTAAGATAGCCTTCCAAGATTTGCTATCAAGTGATTTAATAAATGCCACCATTTTGGCTTTCCAATAATCATAGTTTGATCCATCCAGAAGTGGAGGTCTGTTGACATAGCCACCATCCTTGTTCATTATGCCAGAAAGTAACTTCCCTGGTCCTCACCCACGCAGAACAGGGTGCCTGCTCTGATGCCAATTGAAATTCTGGCACCTACTGGGGACAGATGTCAAGACAGAAGCTATAGCAATTGTCGTACGTAATCAGTTGTAAAGCTAAGACAAATGCTCTAGTGTATGTCCACAGTAGTATAATAAACAAATGCAAGCAACAGACAATGAAGTAAATAACACAAAGAATTGTTAACCCAGTTCGGCGTAAACAACGACATACTCTGGGGGCTACCAAGCCAGGAAGGAATCCACTATAATAGATCTAGATCTAAGCCCACAGCAAACATACAAGTTTACGACTTATCTCCTAGACTCTACCCGTGCTAACTCAACCTAGGAACTCCTAAGTTTGAGACCCCGTCTCACTTCCTTTCTATCACAAACCTTGTGATTATAACAGTTATACAAACAGTGCGGTTTCACTAACCAAAAACAAACAGTCTCCGTACTTAAAAGCTTGGGAGAAGTTTCACAAATTACAAACCAAAACAGTCATAAGCTTGCATCAAGTAGACACAAGAAAGGCTCACAATTAACAAGACTCAAACCCTAAAACTATATTCTTCAAATACGGCTTCAGTAGTCTTTAGGCTTTTTGTCTTCACATATATATATATATGACCTGAGTTAGCATGGGCTAGGTCTTCATCTTGGGCTTTAATCTTCAGCTGTCCTTTTGCAAAGTCCAGCACACATGAAATGGAAAGAATCACTTGTTTCCATAAATGGCGTAGCATCTTCTGGAAAATACTTCTTGGTCCAGCCGCCTAATAAACCCTTGTTTAAAAACGTGCGTCTTGATAAGCAAGTAAGGCGAAAATAGTGCTTCAGAGAATCTTCAAAGATATGGCGCGCAAATAGAGCATTAATTACCGGCATGACAAATATTGTACCCACATGCTACGGCATCTGGTCCAACATCTTGCTTGAACTTGTTTTTGCAAAATGAGGCCAACATACAAAACACCAACAAAAGTCAATTTTCCTCTTGGTAGAGATTGGTTTTTTACTGCTATTTATGCTAGTCCTAATGAGCATAATAAACAGAATTTATTGGAAGATTTATTTTCTATCTCTGAAGGTATGAATGGGCCGTGGATGTTGGCAAGTGATTTTAATGATATTACTTGTGCAACGGATAAAAGAGGTGGGGCTCAGGTGTCTAGTCGACGGTGCAAGAATTTTAAGGATAAAATTAATGCTTGCCATTTACTTGATCTTGGTTCCATCGGTCCTAAATATACTTGGCGCGGACCTATTTATCAAAATGGTCAGCGTATTTATGAGAAACTTGATCGTGCTCTGAGCAATGATGTGTGAAGAATGGAGTTCCCGGATGCTTATGTTAAAGTTTTAACAAGAGTTGATTTTTCGGATCACCATCCCATTTTGATTGTTCCTTTTGAGGTTCCCCGGTTTAAGGTACCTCGACAATTCAAATTTGAAAGTGCTTGGATTATTGATGATTCTTACTTTGATATGCTTCATAAAACTTGGAATCATAATGATAGCATGGAGAAGAATTTGTTTCATCTTCAGGATGTGTTTAAAACTTGGAAGGAAGCTACCATTGACCAAGTGATTTATAAAAAAAAGGAGATTATGGCAAGATTAAACGGTATCCAGAGAAGTCTTCATAGAGGTTCCAATGGTGGTGCTTTTACTAGGTTGGAGAAAAAGTTGCAAGATGAACTCCGAGTTATTCTTAATAAGGAGGAGTTAATGTGGTTTCAACGGTCACGGGCTAAGTGGCTTACCGATGGTGATCGCAACACTCGATACTATCATATCAAAACTATTAGTAGAAGGAGGAAGAATAATATTGTTATGCTCAAGGATGAGCAAGGGCAGTGGGTGGAGGACATTCAACAACTTCAAAGTTTAGTGAATGATTTTTATAAACAATTGTTTGCTTTGAATAATAGGTGCAATTGGTCTCAAACTAGTATTACTTTTCCTCCTTTGGATGCCGAGGTGATTCGGAATTTAGCTGGACCAGTTCAAGACCAAGAAATTAAGTATGCGATGTTCTCCATGAGTCCCTGGAAGGCATCGGGACCTGATGGTTTTCCTGCTGGTTTTTATCAAAAGTCCTGGGGTACGGTTGGAAACAATGTTTGTGATTATGTCCGTCGTGTTTGGAATAATCCTAGTGAGATTGCTGCTGTGAATAAAACTGACATTTGTTTGATTCCTAAAGTCGATCACCCATACCGTGTTTCTCAATTTCGGCCGATATAATTGTGCAATTCTATCTACAAAGTGATTAGTAAGGTGGTGGTCGAGCGGTTAAAGGGCCATATGCCAAACTTGGTTTCGCCGTTTCAAACTGGATTCGTTCCGGGGCGTAATATTCATGAAAACATCATTGTTGCTAAGGAGATGGTTCACAGTATGAATAGAATGAAAGGAAAGAAAGGCTTTTTTGCTATAAAAGTTGATCTTTCGAAAGCTTATGATAAACTGAGCTGGGAGTTTATATGGAGGATCTTGACTGAAATTAAACTTCCTGATTGTTTGTTGAATGTTATAATGCATTCGGTTACTAGTGTTGAAACTAATGTGAAGTGGAATGGCGCAAGGGCAGGTTATTTTAGGCCTCAGAGAGGTATCAGACAAGGTGATCCTATTTCACCCTATCTTTTTGTTTTGTGTATGGATAAACTCTCTCATCTTATCTTACATGCCGTTGAGGAGGGAAGGTGGAGCACCTTTAAAGCAGGTAAAAATGGTCATGTCGTTTCTCATCTGATGTTTGCGGATGATCTCTTACTTTTTGGTGAGGCCACGGAGAAACAAATGCGTTGTGTTATGGATACTTTAAATACTTTTTGTAATATGTCTGGTCAAGAGGTGAGCTATGAAAAAACTAGTATCTTCTTCTCCAAAAATGTTAATAGAAGTATGCGTGACAAGCTGGTTAACCTGTCTGGATTTTCCGAAAAACATCATTTAGGAAAATATCTTGGTATCCCACTTACTGGTAGAGCGCCTAAGAGGGCTGATTTTCAGTATATCATTGATCAAATTAGCAACAAACTGGCGGCTTGGAAAACTAAACAATTGTCTTTTGCCGGTAGAGTTACGTTGGCCAAAAGTGTTATGGAAGCTATCCCTATATATCCTATGATGACAAATAAAATTCCTAAATCTTGTCTTGATGAAATTCAACGGTTACAACGGAAGTTTATTTAAAGCGATACTGATGAGAAACAGAGATATCATGCTGTCAGCTGGGATACAATCACCAAACCTAAGTGTCTGGGGGGTCTTGGTTTGCGAGGGCTTGAGAACATGAATAAAGCCTGTTTGCTTAAGCTGGGTTGGAAATTGCATATAGGAGCTACAGATTTTTGGTGTAATGTTTTGCGTGGTAAGTATGTGTTTAATAATTTGCATGCTGATATTACTTCCAAAAATTCTGATTCTAGTTTGTGGAAGGCTATTTTCAAGCTCGTTCCTTGTCTTTATGAAAATGGTAGCTGGATTGTTGGAGATGGTAAAAATGTTCCAGCTTGGACCGCGGCGTGGCTAGAACCTGGTCTGTGCCTAAACGACCAATATATGGCTATTCCAGCAGACTGGGTTAATGCAAAGGTGGGTGATTTGGTTACCGATGATGGAGATTGGAATTGGCAAGTTTTGCGCAATCTGATGCCGAGTGAGATTCTGCACAAATTTGCGGCAAGCTTACCTCCTAATGATGCGTATGGTAAGGATGAGTTTATTGTTGCTGGAGCTGATGCTTCGAATTTCTCAGTTGCAGCCAAGTATAGTATTCTTTGTAATCATGATTCAAGTCCGACGGATGCCGCTTGGATTAAAATCTGGAAACTTGGAGTACCAGAAAGAGTTAGAACCTTGGTTTGGCTTTTGACTCATGATAGGTTGCTTACTAACTATAATAAGCATCGAATGGGCTTAGGTACTGCCTTGTGTTCGTTTTGCGGTGATATTGAAACTGCATTACATGTTTTTCGTGATTGTCCGAAGGCGATGCAAGTTTGGTTGAATGTGGTTCCACAGGAGGCTCGTCAGAAGTTTTTCCATGAAGATTTATCTGGTTGGATTAATTATAATCTTGATTATTGTTGGTCCGGTAATAATGGTGTTCGTTGGAGCAATTTTTGGGCGATGGGATGCCATCGTCTTTGGCAATGGAGAAATCAAGAGGTGTATAGCGATGATTTTCAGCGGCCTCAGCGGCCAGTTCAGCATATTTCATCGGCTATTTATGAGTATTCCCAAGCTAAGTTGTCGGGTAGCGTTATCGTGAATAAAGTGCACGGGGTTCGACTTATTGGTTGGAAACCACCTGATATAGGTGTGGTTAAATTGAATACCGATGGTGCCTGTAAAGATGATCGAACAGCTGGATGTGGCGGTATTATAAGAAATAGTGATGGTCGGTGGATTGGTGGTTTTGCTAAATCTTTAGGGAAGTGTAATTCGTATATTGCTGAATTGTGGGGGGGGGGGGGGGGGGGGGGTTTGGAAGGTTTGTAGTATGCTCGCCGACTTGGGTATCAAGCTATTGATTTAAATGTGGATTCTTTGGCGGTTAAACAAGTTCTTACCTCAGGCTCATCTAATAATTTGTTGGGTCAAAATTTGGTGAAGAATATTCGTCGTTTACTAGAGTTAAATTGGAAGGTCACGGTGGAACACTCTTATAGAGAAGCTAATACTTGTGCTGATGATTTGGCTAACATTGGCTGCTCACTTGACTATAATATTATCTTTTATGATAATCCTCCTACGCAGCTTAGGCATTTGTTAGAAGCTGATGCTCTGGGGATTTCTACCCCTCGTTTAATTCTGTTGTAATTTTCTTTCCGGGCTTAGGCCCTCTTGTTTATAAAAAAAACAAATTGTGCAATTTTAAAATAAGGAGACCAATGTTGTAAAAATATGAAAATAAAGAGACTAAAAACTATAATAAAGTCTTAATCTATTTCTATAATCTATAATCTATAATCTATAATAATATTATTTAGGAGCCTTTTTTCAAATGAATTTGTACACTTGTCATTTTTACATTGCTCTTCTATTCTCCTTCATTTGGCAATTAAGGCAATTAATGCAAATAGTCATTTTACAAAAATAAAATAAACACAATCTTTTATTATTAAAACCAAAACCCTAAGCGTCCCCTTTATCATTTTCAGTTTATTTCTGCACCTCTCTGGCCATTTCTCTCTCGGCAGTCATCTACTATCCACCGATGTACGCTTCCAGCAACAACATGTAGTTTTTTTTTAGTTTTGAATCTCCCAGGTTGCTAAAAAACATTTATATCTTTGTTTTCAAAACAATTTTCAATATCTGGTCTGATTATTATGTATTTCTATTTTTTTATCAGGTTATCCCCTCCGAGACTCATTTAATCGGTAAAAAAAATTATGTTGTCGTGTCCAATGCCACACAGGCATGTTCGTTTTCTCTTCGTTATTTTCTTTTTCAAGTTTTCTTAGAATCAAAAGTGAAGTTTTTATTTTTATTTTTAGAGTGAAGACCCATTTTGGTCCCTTACAAAAACTACAAAATCCAAATTAGTCCCCGACAAAAATAAAGGCCCTATTTAGTCCCTAACAAAATTAAACCGGGCCATGTTAGTCCTTCGTTATTATTTTTCTTAATATGATTTTTTTTTCTACTCTTGAACTGTGACTAGACTGCCATGTGTATTATTTTAATATTCTTAAGGAACAACTTAGTCCGTGATTTTCCGTCAAAAAAAAAAAAACTTAGTCCCTGATTTGAAAAAAAAACAATACGTGTTTTTTCTCTTTCACAAAATAGAAAGAGAGAATACTTTTTCTAGTTTTAGGCTTTCAGTCTTTGGTTTTTCTCCTCCCACACGGCAACACTCTTTCTTTTCCAACAAGAACAATTTTTTATGGTGATATTCATGTCAGTTGATTCAACCGGAGAAGACGGCATACAACGTACCGGAGATTCGATGATTTGATCCCTTAAAATTTTAGAGATTAATTTTAGTTTTGTAGTTTTTGTTCGGGGCAAAAATAGGTGTCAATTCGATGATTTGATCCCTTAAAATTTTAAAAATATTGTCTATGAATATTGTCTAATTTTCGTATTTTTTTTTAAAAACAAACATGGGGATCAAATTGTTCCAAAATAAAATAATGTAGGGACCTAAATGTCCCTTATGTTTGTAAATAATATACGTGGCATAAATAATACACACGACAGTCCAGTCACGGTTCAAACGAAGGACTAACATGTCCCGGTTTAATTTTGTTAGGGATTAAATAGGGACTTTTTTTTTGTCGGGGACTAATTCGGGTTCTGTGGTTTTTGTGAGGGACCAAAATGGGTCTTCACTCTTATTTTTAATATAATATTGCTTTGTAGTTTAAAGATTGGAATTTGAAATCTTCATATGTAGTTTTTTTTTTTGACGAAAAATCTTAATATCTAGTTGTTAAAGAGTTTTATTAAGTTAGGATCATTTTTTTCATTATTGGGTTCATCATAGTTCTTACGATGCAATTTGCGTTGATTTTTAAGTTATTTTAGTTTTCTGGATTATCTTTTGAACCCAGATGGTGTGATTTTCATGTCTTGGTGTATTTGGATTGTGAGTCGTTGATATTGGCCAGTTTTATTTGTAGTTCCTAATTATTTATGTAAATACACGAGTGTTTATAATTTTAACCATTTTACTGATAGAGTTCATGATACAATATTTTTTTTTTTGTTGAGAAATTCATGAAACAATAAGGTTACATGTGAAAGATATAGTATGTGTTTGGTTCTGCGGCGGAAAGAATTGATGTTGACATAATTGAGTTTGAGCAGAATTGATTTATGTTTGGATACTTTCGTATAAAAGTGATTCTCAATGTTTGAATACTTATATGATTTTTTTCTCTATATTCACATAAGAATTTTTCTTCGCCAATTGATTCAACGCCGTAAAATTAAGTCTATAAAGTTGACTCAAATATAACATTAATAGTCAATAATGAAATTACAATTAACATTAATTGTCAATATTGCCTGATCATTTTCTAAATAAGAGAATATTATTTTTATATGCCTTATGCAAGAAAACAATGAAATAGGAAACAAACGTTAAACGTAATAGAATATATAGAGTTTCCTTTTTTTTTTGGGTCAAGAAATATATAAAGTTTCTATATATATATATATAGAGAGAGAGAGAGATTCTATGTTTATGTTTTATTATTACCTTTTATTTTATTGTTTTACATCTATAAATAGTGTCCATGTGAAGTTTTATTCATCAAGTTCATAGCAAATAGTACATTGTATTGCAACCGATCAATATTGTTTTTATCCACTGTTTAATATACCATTAAACGTCATTAATTTGTTAATTTTGTTCTCAGTTTTGCAGATTTTTATGTTGCTTTTTATGTAGTTGGAATCATATCCAAACAGTTTGCAGGTTTTTATGTAGTTGAATCTCATCGTTTAGATTTTTTTGACGCACAGTTTAATATTTTTTTTTGTCCGTTTTTTTACCGGATCTTCACTTCGATCCATCTATCATTTCACACATTCCTCTTCTTCAAAATCCTAAATTAAACTTATGTGTTAGGCACTTTTACCTACTTTTTTTTTGTCAAGTAGCTTAGACAATTTACCTTAAGGTGAGTAAGTGGTATCCCGGGGACATGCACTTTTACCTTATATATATATATATGAACTTTCAAATATATATTGTTGTCTTTATTTTCTATATTCTATTGCATTTTATTTCAGATCGAGGGACAAAGTGAGTAAAAATGGTGACTCATAGAAAGCCATTCTTTAGATATAGTATATAAGAAGTAGAATGCAAACTATTTTATTAAGTCATTCTTTATTTTATTTTTTGTTAAGATATTATTTTTTCCATATGTTTTTGTATTCATAATATATTTCTCATTTATCATGTATTTTTTTTCCATGTATCTTTAACATGTATTGGAATATACGGCTCAAAGATTTTTATTTTTTTGTAACGGGCCTCAGATTTTTTCTTTGGTTTCATAATGCGAGGATAAGAGGAATAATTACTTACATTTTGATAAAAATTATGTGGTCAAGATTAAAAGTTTTATTTTAAGTTATCATGTGCCCTTTTTTTATCTCACTCATCGACTCTCCAAATTCCACAACCCTTTTGTACAATTGTTATCTTTTCTGACTGTCGTACACAAAATCTTGCTGAAATTAGCTATCAGTACTAAAATTATTGAAACTTTTCCCCATAGAATCTTCGTCTTTTTTTTTTTTAATTTTTTTTTACGTAACTTATATCTCTATTTATATATTAATATGGATATGAATGCCTATTTTATATTGTAACTTTTGCGGGACATATATTTGTACTTATATATTAATATAGATCTTTTTGTTTTTTTCGTTAAATACGAAGACCTGTCTTCTTCTTTTTTTTATTTTATTTCCAAGATATCTATATTTTTAATTTTTTACTGATCATACATTAATACAGATGCCTATTCTTTTATTAAAAATGTTTATGAATACATATATTTCTACTCACATATTAATAGGATGATTTTATTTTTGTGTAGTTTCTACGAGCACTTATTCCATTAATATATATTAATATTAATATGAAGACCCATCTTCTTTTTTCATTTTATTTTTATGAAATATATATTTTTATTCATAAACTTATTTTTTTTCATATATTAATACGGGATCTATTTTATTTTTGTGATTTATACTGTGGTTTATATTTCTACTCATAATTTTTTTTTGAAATTTCTACGTGGTCTATATTTTAACTCATACATCAATATGAGCCTATTTATTTGTAACACTTTAGTCCCTTTTTTGGTAACACTTTGATCTCTTATATTATTTATTATTTATAAAAAATAAAGGACATATATGTTACAAATATAAAAAATAAAGGACCAAAGTGTTACAAAAAACAAATAAAAGACCAAAGTGTAACAAAAAGAAAGATAAAGGATCAAAGTGTTACAAAAAAAAGAAGATAAAGGACCAAAGTGTTACAAAAAAAAAAGATAAAGGACTTGCAATGTAATTTTCCCTTTTTTTATTGTAATTTCTATGAGAACATATATTTTTACTTATTCATTAATACGAACGATTTTTTTTTTTTTTTTTATAATATCTACGGGAACATATATTTTCTACCTATTTTTTTATTGTAATTTCTACAAAAACATATATTTTTTTATAATTTGTTTATAGAACTATATTTTTACTTATATATTAATACGAAGACTTATTTATTTTATAACTTTTATGTAATCTATATTTTTAGTCATATATACATAAATAAATAGGGAGACTATTTTTTTAAAAATTTCAATGGGAACTTATAAATTTCTACTTAAATATTAATACGAGAATTGATTATTTTTTTTTGTTATTTATATTGTAGTACATATTTCTACTCATATATTGATACACATATTTTTTTTTTGTAATTCATATCTGTAACAGCCCGAATTTTTAATTAAATGAAATATTATTTTGAAAAACCTTATTTTACCAAATAATTCAAATAAAATGGGTGTCTCAACGGATATTCAATCCATAAATTAAAGTTCTCAATTTACAACCGAAAATTCCATTTTTACCCCGCACACGCTTCAAGTCAAACCGTCAAACAAGCATCTTCTTTGGTACCTAAAATGTTAAATGTAAGGGGTCATTTCCTTATCCAAATTGATTCATACTCACCATAAGAAAAATGTCATAAAATAATAACAAAACACTTCATCAATCAAAAGATTTTAAAAAAATATATAATTATTCAATATATTTCCAAAAAAAAATTGTAGGTGAAAATGTCATAAAATAATAACAAAACACTTCATCAATCAAAAGATTTTAAAAAAATATATAATTATTCAATATATTTCCAAAAAAAAATTGTAGGTGGATAACTCGTCATCAATCATATAAATAAAACACCCATCGGAACATCATCATGTCATGTGATACAACAACACAGTGCACACTTAACAAATTATACACATAAGAACACGAACAAATACAAATAGCAAGGTAACAAACTTCAAATCAAATCACAAATATATGCTATGTCATAAAAATTCTAAGACTCCCTACTATGCATGTGGTACCAGGGTCGGAGGTCATAAATGAACACTCCTCTGCACGACAACAAATTCATAAACCGAGTTAAATTGGACCGGTCATTACACTACACGACAACAAATCAACGGCGGGGACTTGACACATGAATGAATGCATGGTCACATAATATCCAAACAAGTGCAACTTCTCAAAATAGCAAACAATATCAACAGAACCACAACAAATTCTACACGACAACAATTCACCATAGTTACTCAAAATAATCGAAATAGTTTCTTGCAATTAGTTTTAATTAATTTCTTCTAAAAGATAAAAGTCCTACTATTATCTCATAACACAACCCTATGTAGCATGAGTGTATGGGGAAAGCACTTACCTTGGCCGCTTTTCTTCCTAGCGCACAACTCTAAGGTTAAATTCGCAGCTAAAGTGCACGTGTGATATCTCTCACTGCTGAGTTTTGTTCGATGATCCGACCGTTAAAACAGATAAGCATATGCCACTATTTGAATTAGGGGAGAATAAGACCAAGACTAAGGCTTGCTTAACACTTGAATAATACAGCAGATGTAAAAGCAAGAGGCGTAAGACTTTTGTTTGTGGAGGCTAGGTTGCTAAGAATATATATGGAGTACATGAACTAATTTGATTTAGTACCGTGACACAAATTGTGGCAAAATTTGTGATTGGTTGGTTTGATTTTGGATTAAATATAGTAATGAAAAAGTCAAGGAAATATGTATAGCAACCCCCTAGAAAACGTAGGGAAATTTGTAACCCATGGTATTCATGGTCTGGTCCCTAACAAATGAAACTAAGGCAATTGAAATTGAAGTGAGGTTCAATGCAATTGTAACTGACCTCATATAATTGTGAAGGAATCATGACTTATTTATTTTCCACTACTAGGTGAATGAGAATGACCTGAAGACAAATAGAATGGGCTAATCGTGTGCCGTTAAATTCTCCTATTAATTCTCTTAATTTTTGTTTGACGAGATATTAACTTATAGAATGAATATCGTTCTAATTAATTAATTAATAAACCATCAAGTGATAAGAAGAAGAATAAGTCATATAAATAATAATTTTCCAATTATAATCGCATCTCAATTTTATCAATTTAAATATATTTTAGGTAATAATATACAACTTAATTAAAATGAGAATATTACAATTTCCACACATTCTTTACACACAAAAATAAGTTGTTGAATAAATAATGAATAAAAGTAAACAAAATCACTAAAAATATGTGTATAAAATATTGGATCGTTACAATATCCACCTTAAAGTCTTTTTGAGAAACCTCAAAGTCTCTTCCCTAAGAAAATCTTTCAACTTTATAATTCTTTTAGTGGAGAATAATAGAAACAACAACTATGATATATTTTTTTTTTGATAAAAAAAATACGAACTATAGGAATATTCCCTAAGAAAATGTATGACACTATACATAAATTTAACAGTTATATTTTATCACATAGTGTTATTTTAATTATTAAATTATATAAGATTGTAAATATTTATGTAGTTTTTATTAATTATCTTTCATTAGCAATTAAAATTTCAATTTTTTAGTTTAAAATAAAATATATTATTTATAAATCAATTAATCTACACACGCATTTTTACCCGTGCTTGGCACGGGTCTTGATACTAGTTATATATAATTGTCAAAGTAAATAGTGGCTAAAAATTTCATAAGATAAATAAGTGCAGTGTCGGATAACAATTCCCTATTAACAGGGATTTTTTCGTTAATTATTTAAAAGTCATGGTAACTAGTGTTCTGGGGCGCTAGTAAAGAAACTTAAAAAATATTGTTAATATTTTAAATATTTCGAATACACAAGTTTAATTGTTACTATATTCACAATTTAATTTGCTTTAAAATAAAGCTACACTATTATATTATCAAAAAAAAAAAAAAAAAGCTACACTATTATCAAAAGAAAATAAATAAAAGCTACACTTATAAAAATAATTTAATTGCATCAATTAATTGAATGATAATTTAATATTTTATAATTTTAGCGATGTAAATTTTTTTATCGTCTAATCATATTAATATCTTCTAAAATATTTTAAATTATTTTATATTAAAATCATAATTTTTCTTAATCCGTAACAAACGGACCTTTTGTATGATGGAAAGAAAATGGAAAGAAAGAAAATTATGAAAACCAAAACCAAACGGACCTTAATGTAGGCAAAATGAAGAAAATAGGAGATTAACATTAAAATTGCAATTTCCACTAAATTTATTATTAGAGAAGGAAATAGATGGAAATAGATGGACAAGGTGATAATATATTTTATCGGTGGTTAAGTGATGGTTCTCTGTTAAATGTCCTTTATCACTCTTCCGCTGTTGATCATTTATGTGTTTGTGACATCCTAAATCCCCAAGAAAAATCTTGCAATATGCCATTGATATCTTCTTTATTTGATGAGGACATTGTTGCTAAAATTATTACCACGCCATTATTTTCAATGATTACGGAGGATCGACATATTTGATGTTTGGAACGTAATGGGGATTATTCAGCCATAAGTGCTTACAAATTTTGCAGTACTAATTTAGTTGACACTTCCCACCTTCGAGTTAATGGACCATGGCACTTGCTTTGGAGAATCTGTGTACCCCCAAAAGTAAATAATTTATTGTGCAAATTTGTCGTCATTGTTGTCCTACACGTGTCCGACTTTGAGACAAGGGGATCGAATGTCCCACAGGCTGTGTTTATGTGATGATCATGATGAGGATTCTTTTAATTTGTTTTTTAAGTGCAGGAACAGTCTCAACATCTGGAACCAAACCAACTTTGCACAAGCAGTGTTGCATGCCTCAGAATAGCAGTCTGACGTTGCTGCTGTCATATGCACCTTGCTTCAACAAGTAGATAAAGACAAAGTTGGGGTCTTTGCTGTGATTATATGGAGCATTTGGAATCAACGAAATGATAAAGTTTTGCGCAACAAAGATACACCGCAACAAACTATTATTTTGTGAGCAATGAATTTTCTTAATGATTGGAAGAACATCATAAGTGTCCAAACTTATACTTCATTAGATATGGAGGCTGAAACGATAGTAACTAAGTGGAAAAAATCATCTCCGGAGAGAATCAAATGTAATATTGATGCTGCCTTCCCATCTAATACTAATTGCATTGGTATTGGAATTGGAATTTGTATACACGATGAGACATGTGCTTTTATTCGTGCAAAAGTTGAATGGTTTAAACCAAGGTGTGAAGTTCATGTTGGAGAAGCTCTTGGTTTTCTGTCTGCACTATGGTGGGTGCATGAACTCAATTTGGGTCCTGTTGATTTTGAACTAGGCTCCAAATTGGTGGTTGATAGTTTTAGTTATCATAGAAAAGACTTTACGAAGTTTGGTGCTATTATTCAACATTGTAAAACTATTTTTTCCTCTTTCTACGTAAGCTCTAGTGTTGAGTTTGTAAGGAGACAAACAAACGAGGTTGCTCACGCCCTTGCTACCGCAACCCCATTTTTAGCTTGTGTCCAAATTCTAGTTAATATTCTCGATTGTATTGAATACATTTTATTCAATGGTACTCCCTCCGGTCTCATATATAAGAAACAAAAAAAGGCACACCCTTTAAGAAAGTGGAGTAAATGATTAGGAAAAACATGTCATTTCCACTTTTACCCTTACTTTTTGTTTAAATTAAATTATTATTTATTATGGAAAAAGTAAAACAAAGGGTAAAATTGGAATATTCAAAATAAATGTAATGATTGTAGTAACTTCTTCTTATATTTAAGATTTTGTAAATTTTTTTTTTGTTTCTTATATATATGAGACCGGAGGGAGTATGCTAAAAAAATTAAAATTGCAACTAAGCGTAGCTAAAAAGTCAATAATATCCTCGGATCATTTATTATACATAAGGATATTAAAGACATTTCACATTGGTCCTTATCGAAAAAATCTGTGTTTTCAGAGAGTTCAAAGCGTAAGAAGAAGAGAAGAGAGAAAAACCAGAAAAAAAATGGCGTGCAGGAGCATGCTTCGTTCAGCAATTATCGTGGAACCATTTCAATTCCAATTCAAACCATTGCTTTTTAATTTGAATCCGAATAAGCGAGTAGGATTTCGCTACAAAACCATTAAAGCTCGTCCGTTTCACCGTGGCAGTGGAAGTGTTCTCCGTTGCTCTCATAACGATAAGCCTTCGTTTCAGGATGATCAAGGTCCTCCTCAAGAAGCTGTGTTGAAAGCCATTTCAGGTAATTTAATTTCTTAAAATCTAAACTATTTTATTTAATTTTGTATTTGTTTAAAGCTTAAAAGAAAAGATTAATGATATTTTGTTTTGTTTGGTTAATGGTTGCAGAGGTATCCAAAACTGAAGGGAGGATTGGACAAACTACGAATATGGTTATCGGAGGAACTGTGACGGATGATTCTACTAATGAATGGGTTGCTTTGGACAAAAAGGTGTTTATTCATTCATTATGTGTTTGTTTTTTGTTTGATTTTAGTGATTTTTTTTTAAAAGTTTCATTTTCATTTATGGCTAAGAATAACAAAAGTGGAAGTCGAAGCAAACATATCGACATTAAGTAATTAGTTGTAAGAGAGTGCGTTAAGATCAAATTGATATTAATCATATTAGTACTGAATTGATGATTGTTGATCCTTTGACTAAAGGCATGCCACCGTCAAAATTTAAGGTCATGAAAAATGAGACTTGGTTCTTATATCTGATTTTCATTGTATGAACGAATTTTTGTTTTATGAAACTCTATCTATGATGCTTGTGTTTTTTTTTTTTTACACTTTTGTATCTTTTTAATTATCATTAATATTAATAAATAGTTGTGTTGTGTACTACATAGGTGAATACATATCCAACCGTTAGGGGGTTCACTGCAATAGGAACCGGTGGCGATGACTTTGTGCAAGCTATGGTTGTTGCTGTGGAATCTGTAATCCAACAGCCTATTCCTCTGGTATATTTTATATATCCATGTGTTTATGGAAATTAGGACATTGAATCTATTCAAATGATGTGTGCATTGTTGTATCTGCAACAACCTTTTATGAGTATAGTTTCGCTTTCTTATAACGTGCTATTTGTAATTACTATAGATTGATAGAACACAAGCATACCAAATATTATATTTATTGTTTTGCTTTTGTTACTGTGAGGTTAATTTTGTGTCTAGTTTTTCTTCAATCTTGTTCTGTAACTGGGTGTGTGTATACTTGACTTGTTAAGTAGTATCCAGGGCAGGACCATATATGTCCTTGATTGTCAAATCAACCCCCCCTCCCCACGTATAACATGTCTACCACATTCTATGCAACTAGTCAATATCTTAATAGCCAACTTTAGAAGTCCGGTTCTGGTTGTGAAATTTTATCATTTTATCTGATAAATATTTCTGGCTATGAGTTGCCTTTGTTGTCGTTGATAGTTGTATTGATACCATACTACTAACTTTATCAAGCTATTATTAGGTTTACATTTTATCACTGAGCTTCAAAACTTAGAATGTATATCTGAACTCTGAAGAGAGCTATGTGATGAGTACTAGTCTGAATGGGACAGCGAGTGCTAATAATCATGAATCAAAACCCTACATTATAAGGACTCTGATCACAGGGTTTCACACTATTAAAAGACTTTTTAAGTATGCACTCATAGTTGCCAATATCATCTATTTATAGTCCCGAAATTTATATGGCTTCTCTCTCTTACATTTATGCACTCCTACACATGCATGCAAACGGGACTACGCTTCCACGTACAACATTGAGAGAGAAAGACTTTTTGATGTAAAGAACAAACTTGTAAGCCAACATCTGTCAAAGGTTGGAACTTAGAAGGGCTTCGTTGTTATTTGTGACTGGATTAAAAATCATTTCCTTCTTTAAAGTTTGGATGATAATTGATGATCTGTTGTCTCAAAATAAGCAAATTTTGGACTACCCTTTAATTGTATTACAGTTTCCTTTCACACTGAGTCAGATGTTAGGAATTTAGTACCAGATGGCCAGCCAACAGGCATACGACTTTTACCTGCTTTGTGCAGTATACTTATCATAGCAGTGTGGTGTACATGTGATTTTAGAAGCGATCAATTAAACATTAAAATTCGTAACTACGTCCTGGTGGGTGATGATGAATTTAATTGCTCTGTAAAACACAACACTATGAGGACATGTAGAGTAATCCACTATAAGTAAGGACTTGCAAAATGAACTCACTTTGAGTTCTTTACCAAGTTCTTATTAATGATCACATGAAATATGGGAGCTTTGATTGAAAATTTGAAATGTGTGTTGAAGTATAACTTTCTTTTACCATGCTCGCTGTGATTTCCTTCAAGTTACGATAGGAAGAGTGTGAAATATTGCATGATCAATTCTCATTTAGTATGGTACAATCACACTTACATTTGGTAGTTGATAATGTTAACATATTGGTTACAGGGGAGTGTGAAGCACAAGTTATCAGCAAGGGGCAAATACGTGTCTGTAAACATTGGGCCAGTCCAAGTTATTTCCAGTGAACAGGTCTTCTGTTTTGTTCCCTTTTATCTTTTACTCTCTCTGAAGTGATCCCTTTCTTACCTTTTTGTTTTTGCTTAATATTGATTTATTCTTAAATGAACATGAAATTTTGTTTGTTATATAGCGTAGATTGTGCCTCCATGCAAATGTTCCTGGATGAATATACCTTGATATTGAACTTTGTTGTATTTTTCAGGTCCAAGCTGTATATAATGCTATGAGGAGGGATGACAGGATGAAATACTTTTTATAGTATGTTAGATTTTGTATAGGATGCAGTGTTTCCAATCGGTATATTGACATGTCTGCTTTCTAGTGGTTAGGCTGATTTTGTTCTTCGATTAATCCACGATATATCGTTATAATTCGTTGCAAACTGGGTCTCTTCTGTATTTTATGAAGATGTAACTTAGTATGACTTGTTTCCAATAATTATAATATGATTATAGACATTATTTTACAGTGCATGTAAAATGTAATTGAAGGTGGCAAGTCAGTAAGCCATAGTAGTAGGAGAAAGGATTCCCTCCCGTGGGAATTCCTCATGTCTCTCATGTGTGACAATCCTCACCATTAAAATCAACTTTTAACAATTAATTATTTTAATATTTATTTTTCAATGGTTGAGATTGAACTGGACCCTCCATTTACTGGAGAGGATCCGGTCTCATAGTAGTAGAGTGCATCCACCCTTATCTAAGATGATAATAATCAGGACGGTTCAACCAAACTACCGAATCGGAAAAATGGAGTGCTATGAGTGCTATCATATAGTTTTATATATCATTAAAATTCACGAGTTTCTGTGTTCCCCCCTCTGCTATAACTATTCACTATCTCATAGTACTACTTTTTTTAGTTGTGAATTTTTTTAATCTTCAGAATGTAAATAAAGATAACTTTTCAAACCGATAGTTGTGTTTTATCTATTACAAAAGAAGTTGATGTTCTCTCGATTTGGTGATCTATCTTTTATGTTTATGACATGAAAATGAAAATCCTGAGCTGAAGGGTGTGTTCCAAATTTTAGTTGTAATCTCTTACCTTACTCTCCTGCTACGATTGGTATCTTTCACCAGCAAAATTTGTTCGCTTGCTTTTGTCTTCTTTTTTTTTTCCTAGTTTTTTCTCTTGTTTTCTGAGCAAGGAACTTAACTTTTAACAATAAAAAACTTTAGACTATATTCGCTAAAAAAAACATGAAGGAACTATTCTTGTCAGAGAACTCAGATTTTACAAAATAAAATGATCGGTGATGGTGGATATGAAGGAAATAAATACTCTCTAAATAGAGATTTTTGGCTGAAATTCATGGACGAGATAACTCCTTAATGACACGACACTTGTATAAAATCAGAATGGTGTGTGTGGTATTGAGTTTGGGTTAGCCTAAAAGTTAACTCCAAAACATGATCAAAATTGCCAGTAACTCAAACTAAAGCGGCCAATATTAAACATGTTGTCCATGTAGTTGCCAATATTATTAGTGTTTTTGAAGAGATTTGCATACCCTCTTCTTTTCTAATTAAATATGAACTGGTAGCATAAAAACACTCACTAATAGAACACTAATAAAAGTTGTAACCAAAAAAAAAAGAAAACACTAATAAAAGTTGAGTCAAAAAAAAAAAAGAAAGAAAAAGAACACTAATAAAAGTTCAATGTGATTGTTATCCGTCTCCCATTGTAATTGTTACATTTATTAAAGATATAGATTACTAGACTTATAAGTATTTTTTATAGGTCAAGTGATTTTTTTTGGTCAAGTAGTGTAGTGGCCAATGAAATGTCCGTTCAAACCCAGACTCTGCACATATAGTGCGATGTCCCTACCAACGGAGTTAAGTTCTGAAAACAGATTTTATAAGTATTTTTATAAATTTGTTACATTTATTAAATTTATTAAATAATTCCTTAATTATGGATGCCAATTAATACATACTCTAAAATGCAAATCATCCTATAAATAACACAAACAAACAAAAAACTAAAAAAAGCAACACTTAATGTGTACTACATACCTTTCTTAGTTTCCCAGCAACATCGAAAGGTCTAAACAAGAAAACAAATTAGATTATTCGCATGTGCCCATTCCTGTTGGGAAAAGGAAGGTGCAGTGGCAATTTCAGCATCTGCATGCATTCCTCTATAAGTCGGTGATTCCCCTTGTCACCAAATTTTGGAATAACCAAATGTAATTTCTTTTGCTATTAACCTTTGTTTTCCATGGCTAGTAATTCAAAGTTGGGTCGCGTGATAAGTAACATCTTATCAAAAATTATTTTTATCAGAATTAAATTCAGGTTCTTTCCAATGATTCATTTTAGGTGAATCTCATAATCAAATGTAATACTACAAGATAACATAGTAATGTAATGATAAAAAGTAAATAAAAAATTGTAATGTAACTTTGTAACACATGGGTACCCTGTTTCTATCTGTGGCATTATCTCTGCATATTACTATAGTAACATAAACCATATTTAGCCTAAAAAAAATGTTG
Organism: Trifolium subterraneum; assembly: GCA_951799995.1. Classification (NCBI taxonomy): domain Eukaryota; kingdom Viridiplantae; phylum Streptophyta; class Magnoliopsida; order Fabales; family Fabaceae; genus Trifolium; species Trifolium subterraneum. The sequence goes on from OX637468.1 coordinate 20,441,428, forward strand.
AGAGAATAAAAAAAAACGAGAAAGATGATGAACACTTGGAGAGTAACAACTAACAATGATAACCTATGAAGCAATGATAGATACACTTTGAATTAGACGTGTCCCGCTGTCACACACAACTATGACGCATTGAATTATGTCATCGCCTCAAATTATTATTCATGTTGTTAACATGTGAGTGTTTCCGGTGTTCGTGTATCTATCCATATACTTCATAGATGATAACGATTTTAACAGAAACGAACAGCATTGGTGTCATTGGCCGGCGGAATCTGAAAATGCCAAAGCCTACCAGCACCCTTAACCAAATTCTTCTTACAAAGAAACTCCTCAGCATAAACCTTCTCCACCTTACGATCCACATCATGCAAAAAAACATTGGTCACACCAGATCCCTTTCTATTCCTCGCCATAACAGCAGCAGAAAACACGGCAGCCATTCTCCCCGGAGCCTCCGCAAAATACCCTTTAGGCGCATCAACCATAATAAGATCCCACTCTGTATCATAAACCTCATCAGGTAAATTCTCAAGCGCAAGTTTACAAGCTTCATTGCCACGTAAAAAAGCTTTAGAAGGAGAACACATAGGTTCAGACTTGTATGAGGTCATTAGTTTATGGGCTTCACGGAGCTGTGTCCGGTAACGAACCGTATGGGCTCGAAGACCCGGTGCATCTTTTAAAACGGTTTGAACCCATTTAGGATCTTCTTCAAGGAACAATGTGTTACCACCTGGATTAAAAGAAGCCCACATGAGAGAATCATGGCCTAGACCGAAGACAAGAAAGTTGCAGGGACGATTGTATGATTTCAATACATCGAAACTGATCTTGATCTCGGAGACGGATTGTTGAGGAACAACACGTGATGTGGCGTAGTGGAGGATTGCTCTGAGTTGGATCGGTGATGGGTTGTCATTGTCATTTGATCGGGTTCGGGTTTGGGTTTGGATCCCGGAGGAGATTGGACAATGTAGTGATGATGATGTATCGGAGGTGATCGCGGTGGCGATGAATAATGCAGCCACTATTAATCCAACTGTTGTTAATCCGATGAATAATTTTTTCTGTTGGAGAGGGTAATTATAATAGCGGTTCTTCATTATTATTTTTTTAATGAATCTGTTTTTTGTTGTTAATAATGTAATGTGGTTGTGTTGTTGTGTTTGTGTGGCATGTTATGTTATGTTATGTTAAAGGGAATGTGGGATTGGTTATTACTTAATTGCTTGAAAGGTAAGGGAAAGGGATGAAGGTGGTCTGATTTTGTCAAATGATGGTGGGATGGGAATGAGAGAAATTGGTAGTACAACGCAACGAGTGAGATGAGAGTGAGAGGGTTCAAATGTTAATGAGAAAGAGAGTATAGAATATGAGAGATTATTTTTTAAGCAATTGATTTTGAAGGAATTTTGGAAGTTGAAATGAATGTCCAAATTGTTGGGGCCTATGTGGGATGGATATTGGATCCCCTTCTCTAAATATTTTCACATATTTGGGTTAATTAATAATCGTTTGATCTTGATCAAATTATTTCAAAGAAAAACAAATTTTACTTTTTAATTTATAATTTAAAATATTAATATTAAATTTAAATTGTTTGATGTTAATCCAACGATTGACTAACATTTTAAATGCATAAATTTGTGGACCTATGATTGTGAAAATGGGATGACAATTGCAATGTTACTGCCTACATTTTCATAGTATATGTTATTATTTTAATTAAATTAAAAAGATTATCAAGAAAAGAATAAGTAAAAAAATTATGCAACGGATGGGCTAGGCCCATAAGGAAACACTAAGAAACTATTCAACTTTTACTTTTGTCACCTTACTTGTTACTTGCTCGTCCTACGCCTTTTCCATAGCGGACGTTGTAAAATGAGTAATTTATGAGAAATTTGGTAGTTGCCGTCCGCCACTTAAGTAGCAGATCAGTCGGTGGTCAAGTCCTTCTGTTTCAGTCAAAAGTCTGGCAAGTGGCCAATTTTAATTGGCCACCTGTGAGGCCACCAAAATGCCTATAAAAAGAGGACGTCATGTGGTTAGGTTTCACACCTCCTGTCTTCTATGTTTTTTTGTTCTTATTTTAATAATTTTAGTTTATTTTGTTTTTGTCATTCTGTTTGTAAATAGCCACTTAGTCCTTCGTCGGATAACCGAAGAAGTACTTTATGTGTCTAAATTGGGTACGGTATGATTAGCTGAAACATAATCTACCAAACTTTCATTTAGGGTCACACAAATGGGATGTCCCATGACTGTGAAATGGTTGGTAATAGTAATGGAAAAATAAGTGGAACTTGCAGGCCAAACTCTTACATTTAACACTTTCAATATATAGGAGGAAAATTTCAGTTCTGTCCATATTTACATAGTTGTTTCTGCCTTAGAAAGGAGCAAGATGGTTTAGATGTAATATTTATATTGATGTAATTTTTATGTCTAATTAATGTACTAATAAAAGTTTTATATTTCAACTTCAGTTCGCATTACTTGATTCTATGATTGAGTTTTTGTGGCAGAGCAATCCACTGCTTAAGTAGCGTAACACCCTACACATCTGTCAGCTACCTAAGTAACGGATCAGTCGGTTACTTCTTGTTCTGTTACTTTTTTTTGTTTGTTTAGTTTTTAGTTTTTTCCATTTCGTGTGTAAATGGCCGCATAGTCCTTCATCGGCTAATCATACCGAACCTATCGGTGTTGTTTGGCCACCATGGTTGGGTGCGGTATGTTAGTTGATGGGAGAGTTTTTGTGTCCTAAATATTGGGTATAGTATGATTAGCCGAAACACACGTCAGTAATGAAGCAGAGACCCGTGGACCACGGGGATAATGACCAATGTAATTTTTATGTCTAATTTATAAAATTTATAATTTTTTTATGTTTTGTATTATTATCATAGTTCTATTAATTTTGTGTTTATTGTATTATTTTCCGGTTCATTTATCATGGGTCGTTTGTTCTACGTTTTCTGCAATTCACCAAGCAACAAGCTAGTCCGCTACGTAAGTAGTGGACGCCACGAGTCCATAAATGAATAAAAAGATTTTTGCGATGATAAATTATTCAATAAAAACAACGACAAATTACATTGAGTATGAAGATCGTAAATTAAAAGCATAAATTGAACAAAAAATTAAATAAACTAAAATAAACTAAATAGTAAGGATCAGATAAATTAAATGGTTCAACTTCATCCTCTTCACCCTCCCCAGGTTTAACCATGCAAACCGCGATTTCATCGAAGGTTCTCAGAAAGATCATATTTAACATTATATCTTCGGCGGATCTAACCAACTTAGCGTCAAGCTCAATCGGTATGTGCGTGATGTACTGATAGAAAATAGACATCATTATTCTCACATCGTTGGTCCTCTATGTTTTAAAAGTTTCAATTTAGTCTCTTATGTTACTTATGTTGACTTAAGTTGGTCCTTTTTTTATTAAATTTTGAGTTAATTTCGTCTAACGTTTTGTTAGATTTTGAGTTAATTTCGTTTAAAACTTCCAGTTGACACCCACCTTAGTTGTCAACGTATGCAAATTTGTTAGTTGCATGGATGATTTAAACCGAAATTTGACTAAAAGGACTAAATTGAAACTTTTTAAATCTAATGGATTAAATTGAAACCTAAAATAAACATAATGGACCAAATATATAATTAAGCCTTTTTAGTTTACTAGTTTTGTAGTTTTGTTATTTTAGACGTAAACGGCCTCAATGTCCGTCGTCGATTAATCATAATGATCTTATGCATGTTCTTTGATGGCGTCCATTGAGATCATTATGTTAATCGACGAGAGACATTTTGAGACATATTAGGACCATTATGATTAATCGAAATGGATACACCATGTGTTTACTTTTTCCCCAAAATGAGGAAGAGCACAAGGTAGTTATGGTGGATCCGTCTACCTTAGGTTTCTTGTAGGGGGTTGCCTAAAAGTGGTTTATAACCCCACAAGAAGATTGATCATTATGATTAATCAATATTATTTTTTGTATTTCTTTAAAATGTAATTTTCTTTAATTTATGTTATTTATTGTTGAATGTAATGAATTGGAATGTAATAAAAATATATGTTATGTGTTATGATAAAAATTTGTTACAATTCTCTTATATAAAAGTCTGTTATTTTTACTGTCAAATGAACGTCCGCTACTTAAATAACGGATAACAAAACGTAATGGGGTCTCTGGTAGGGCGTGAACTCTAAAATGGTCCAAAAACTAAGGAATTTTAACACATCTGTCACTTAAGTGACAAACGTATTCCGCGACCTAAATAGCGGACAGAGATATTTTGGTAAATTCGTAGGGCGCGCGAGAAAATAGGTAGTGTGACAAAAGTAAACATCCTATGATGGAAACTAGTTTCCAAAGTATCATGCAATACAAGTAGCCCACAAGCACCAGAAGGAGAGTCGATATTGAAGTGTTCCTGAGTAACAATGAACTAATAATTGATGACCACTAAAGAGATTGGGACAACATATTTATAGTTGATATGAGACAAAATACTCACTCTTGACGCAGTACTAATAAACTGACAAGTTGCAAGCACAAACCTATCAAAAGGGTTTTTAGAATCCATCGGAATTTGAGAAAATCTCTATAGTTTTAATCAATACAAAAAGTGCCCTCAAGGCTACAATAGTTTAGCTTAAATAGTAGAAAAATAAAAATATAATAAATTTGGCTAAAAGATATAGTAAAAAAAAATAACACATATATAGCTAAATGTGCGAGTTTTGGTTTACCCCCTGCAAAAATTCTTTTTTGGATAACCCCATGCAATATGAAGATTCCTTCAATTACCCCCCTCTATTGACAACTAGGACATGAGATATTCATTTTTGCTTATGTGGCATGTCTAGGTGGCTTCTATTTTATTTTTAATTAATTTAATAATTGCCACATAATAATTATATTTAAAAAAAAATTAAATTGACAATTATTTTTTAAAACAAAATTAAAAAGTCAAAAAAAAATTTAATTTTTTTTTCTGGTTTCAAATTTTTGATTTTTAAAATGTCAATTTAAATTAAATTATTAAAAAAAGGATTGTTATTTAAAAAAAAAAGTCAATTTATTTCTGATTTTTTAAAAAGAATGTCAATTTTCTGATTTTTTTTTTAAGAAATTAAATTGTCTATCCTTTTTTTTTAAATAATTGAATTTTTTTATAAAAAAAAATCAGAAAAATTGAATTAAATTGACATTTTTAAAAAAAATCAGAAAAGATTTAAAATTGACATTTTTTTAAAAATAATTGACCAAAAATGTCATTTTATTTCATCGATCAAAAAATTAAATTGACATTTTTTTTAAAAAAAAATTAGAAAAAATTGAATTAAATTGACAGTTTTTAAAAAAATCAGAAAACAAATTAAAATTGACAGTCAATTTATTTTATTTTAAATTATATTATTTTAAAAAAAATGTCAATTTTAATTTGTTTTCTGATTTTTTAAAAAAATGTCAATTTAATTCTGGACCGGGAGTAAATGTAAAGGGTGTACTTAGCAAAAGCCCAAACATTATTTGATGATTTGTACAACGGCCCAATACACATGCGAGAGTCAAATACAACAGCCCAATACAACGGCCCTATAAATACTTGTAACATTGATTAAAAAAAAGACGGACAACAAAGGAATTTTAATCTCAAGTTTGATTATTTTCGTTTATTCGACGGTCCAAGTTATTTACTTTATACACCCCTTTAAGTGTGTTCACCAGGACATTTTGGCGCCCACCGTGGGGCTGCGGTAAAACGATTCCCAACCTACCACTTAGAGAGAAAGCAACGCAGCAAGCAAAGATCAAACCATGGCTGCCAACCATGGAAGTCCTTCACTTCAAGTTGCAATGGAAGAGATCAGAAGCTTGCAGAAGAAAGTAACCACAATGGAGAAAGAAAGGGTTGAACAAGACTTAGACTCTGAGGATGAGAGTCTTATTGAATCTCAGCCCCTTCGTCAATCACTCTGGGATTCCAAAGTCCCGGAAAACTTCAAATCACCTCACTTACCAACCTTTGACAGTTAGACATATCCTGTGGAGCATTTGATGGCTGTGGGAACTCAAACTGCCATCATTGGAGCACCAGAGCATCTGAGGTGCAAGCTCCTTTCAGGGACTTTGAAGGATGTTGCAATGCATTGGTATATGAACTTACCCAACAATTCCATTGAAAGCTATGCTGACTTTCACAAAAAATTCATACACCAATTCTCTGGAACCAAGCACGTCAAAGTCACAGCAACCAGTCTATTCAGAATCCGACAGAATCACGCTGAAACTCTTAGAGAATATCTTACTCGATTCAGCGAAGCAACGATCACGGTGTCAAATCCAAACCAGGAAATGTTCGTTGCAGCTTTCCATAATGGATTGAAGGCTGGGCACTTTAACGAATCTTTGGCACAGAAGCCCGCTACCTCGATGCAAGAGGTGATCAAAAGAGCCAGTTGCTACATCAAAGGCGAAGAGAGCAACGCAGAAAAGCGCTCCAGAGACGCCAAAGAAAAGGATTCAAGGAATAAATATAGCAAGGGGCAAAATTCACAACCCCAGCGAAACTGGCAAAGCAGCGATGCCCACAAACAAGGATATCGTGCTAAGCCATACCACCCTCCTAACGCACGTGGAGGGATGGGTTATCCTCAGTACATGTGGCACCCAACGGATAGAGAGTACACGCCGCTAAACAGGGCTAGAGTGCATGTGTTGCACGAGATTTTACAAGCAGACCTAGCGCCTTTACCTCCTCCCAGGATGCACAACACCATCATGGGACCAGACACTGAGTCGTGGTGCGCTTATCATAGGTGCAAAGGCCACGACACTGAAAGGTGTTTTCATTTGCGGGATTTAATTGAAGATCTGATCAGAAGAGGCCATTTGAGGAAGTTCCTTGAAGACGCCGCCAAGGGACAAATCGCCCTCCCAAAACAAACGCCTAACCAACAGAAGGGTGAAGGCGATGGAAGAAACAATGGAGAGAAACAACGAGTAGCGGTTAACACAATATCGGGAGGATTCGCAGGAGGAGGCAAGTCCAACTCGGCCAGAAAGCGTTATGTTAGGAAATCGAGATTTGAAGTGTGCTCAGTGGGAAGTTCAACTTTTCCCCACACTCCTGAAATCTCGTTCAACCCGGAGGACGCACGAGACGTCATCCCCCACAATGACGATCCTTTGGTGATACCAGTTCAAATTCTGAACTGTGGTGTCAAAAGAGTTTTCATTGATTCAGGGAGCTCCGCAGACATCCAATATTGGGATGCTTACAAGGCGATGCGCTTATCCGATGAACAGCTGAACCCCTACTCCGGCACGTTAGTAGGATTTGTCGGCGAGCAAGTGGACGTCATGGGTCACATCACTTTGTACACTACATTCGGTGAAGACAAGAACGCCAAGACAATCAAGGTTAGATATTTGGTGGTTAATGCACTTTTCACTTCGTATAATATTATCATTTGGAGATCGAAGTTCAACGCACTAGGCGCGGTCATGTCCACTTTATACTTGTCAATCAAATACCCTTTGAACAATGGTAAGGTCGGAGTGGTTAAAAGCTACCAAGTCCTGGCTAGAAAGTGCTATGAGTCAAGTCTAAAAATCCGGCACAGACCATCCAAGCCTGTCTCGCTCCCAGTCAGTGGAGAGCGAACCAACAGGATAAACATGGTCAGTGTTACAGATTTGGACCCAAGAAAGGAATTCCAAGATAGAAGGGTCAGTCCAATTGAAGATTTAGAACAGGTCCAAATTGGCGAGCAGCCGCATCAGACTACTAGTATTGGAACAAGCCTCCAACCAGAAGAAAGGGAGAGAATCATCATCATACTACGCAACAATAGGGACTTGTTCGCATGGCAACCATCTGACATGCCAGGAATCGACGAGAGTGTAATCACGCATAAATTATCTATCTCGCCCATCAACAAGTCAGTGGTCCAAAGAAAGAGGAAAGTTGGGGAAGAACGAAGAGCAGCTATCACTGAGGAGGTGGCTAAACTGAAAGAAGCAGGATTCATAGAGGAGATCAAATATCCCACTTGGTTAGCAAATGTAGTAATGGTGAAAAAGGCAAACGGCAAGTGGAGAATGTGTGTTGATTTCACGGATCTAAACAAAGCATGCCCTAAGGATCCGTATCCACTGCCTAACATTGACAGGTTGATTGATGGGGCATCAAGTTACAAAACATTGAGTTTCATGGATGCATACTCCGGTTATAACCAAATCAAGATGCATCCTATGGATGCCCAACATACAACGTTCATGTCTAACACTTGTAACTATTTTTACAATGTTATGCCTTTTGACCTGAAGAACGCAGGAGCTACTTACCAATGGCTGAAGGACAGAGTGTTCGTGGAACAAATAGGAAAGAATTTGGAAGTATACATCAATGACATGGTGGTCAAGACTCAGAAGGAAGGCGAGCATGATAAGGATTTAGATGACATTTTGAAGTCAGTCAGAAAGTATAACAAGCGCCTTAATCCGGCCAAGTGCTCTTTTGGAGTCCAAGCTGGTAAATTTTTGGGTTTCTTCTTACTCATAGAGGGATAGAGGCGAATCCAGATAAATATCAAGCCATCATCAACATGAGAAGTCCTACCTCGGTTAAAGAGGTTCAGCAACTAACTGGGCGAATAGCAGCACTTTCCAGGTTTTTATCTTGTTCAGGCGAGAAGGCCTGTCACTTCTTCGCCACATTGAGGAAGAGCGAGAGGTTCACTTGGAGTCCAGAATGCGAGGAAGCATTCCTAAAGCTGAAGGTATTCTTAGCCTCACCTTCTATCCTTACTCGTCCGGAATAGGACAAAACATTATATCTATATTTGGCAGTATCTGAGAAGGCACTCAGCTCGGCGCTGGTGCAAGAGGTAGAAGGAGAGGAAAAGCCCATTTACTTCGTCCGTAGGACACTGCGAGGGACGGAGACAAGATATCAGAAGATCGAAAGGCTATACCTAGCCGTAATAATAACAGCTCGTAAGTTGAGGCAATATTTTCAAAGCCATCAAGTGGTAGTGAAGAAGGACTACCCCATCAAGAACGTGTTACGCAAACCAGACATAGCCGGAAGGATGGTAGCATGGTCAGTTGAATTATCAGAGTTTGACATCACCTACATAACCAGGGGGAGATCAAGTCCCAAGCCTTGACAGATTTTGTATTAGAACTGACAGATCCTCCAAATGAAGGCGAAACCCAGCCATGGACTATCTCTGTGGACGGGTCATCCAATTTGAGAGGCAGCGGAGTAGGTGTAGTCCTTGAAGGACCAGAAGGAGTACTTATAGAGCAATCCCTGCGATTCACCTTCAAGGCGAACAATAATCAGGCAGAGTACGAAGCACTGATAGCCGGAATGAAACTGGTTAAGGAAATGGAAGTACAAGAGCTCAAGGTGTAAAGCGACTCACAGCTGGTCGCTAATCAAGTATCTGGAGATTCCAGACCAAGGATCCACAACTCGCCAAATACTTGGAGAAGGTCAAGGGAATGGCGAAGCAATTCACCATGTTCGAGTTAACGTATGTACCTAGGGAGCAGAACGCGAGGGCAGACTTACTAGCTAAGCTCACCAGTACGAAGAAACCAGGTAATCATCGCACTGCCATCCAAGAAACGTTGAATTCACCAAGTATAAATGAAGTAGATATAAGAATGGTGGTAGAGGAGGAAGACTGACGAAGTCCAATAATCAGATATTTACAAGTGGCCGCCCTCCCCCTGGCGAGAGATGAGGCCACAAAGATAAAGAAAATGGCGGCGTGGTACACAATGGTAGGAGGCAAGCTCTACAAGAGGGCATTTTCAGCTCTCATGCTTCTATGTGTAAGTAACACGGAGGCATGCAGAATCCTAAAGGAAATACATGAGGGCTCATGTGGGAGCCATATAGAATCTAGATCACTGGCAGGAAAGGTAATGAGGGCTGGGTTTTACTAACCCAACCTACATGATGACGTGGCGATGCACGTCAGAACCTGTGACAGATGCCAGCGCTATTCAAATCTGCATCACGCACCAGGAGAGCCATTGAAGTCAGTTCTATCTCCTTTGCCGTTTTATATTTGGGGGGTAGACATCCTAGGACCATTTCCCCTATCTACGGCCAAAGCAAGGTGGATCATTGTAGTAGTTGATTACTTCACCAAATGGGTGGAGGCAGAACCAATATCAGGTATCTCATCAGACCAGGTAATAAAATTCTACTGGAAGAAAATTATTTGCAGGTTTGGCTTGCCTAAATACATCGTCTCAGACAACGGCACACAGTTCGCCAGTGAAAGAGTGGTGGAATATTGTAGAGGCAAAGGAATTCAAAATACTTTCATCTCTGTAGAACACCCCCAGGCCAATGGGCAGGCAGAGTCATCCAACAAGGTTATCCTTAGAGCCTTAAAAAGAAGGAATAGCTCAAAACAAGAAAGTTGGGTGGAACACCTGCCAGCAATATTGTGGTCATATCACACAACGCCACAGTCTTCGACGGGGGAACCACCCTTCACCATGGTTTATGGAGCAAATGCTATGACCCGGTAGAGATACAACCTTCCACCTGGAGAAGGGATACTTTAACACTACAGGAAAATAATGCTGCTCTAGAAGAAAGCTTGGATCTACTCCCAGAATTATGGGAGAAGGCTCACTTCAGGGAATTTTATACCAAACAAAGAGCTGCAAAGAAGTACAACACTCGAGTCATCCCGAGAAAATTCAAAGAAGGCGATCTAGTTCTAAAGAGACCCATGGGCAGAGACAAAGGCGGGAAGATGGCGGCTAATTGGGAAGGACCCTTCAGAATCCAAGAGGCATTTGAAGGAGGGGCTTACAGATTAGAAACAATGGAAGGCGAGACCCTGCCCAGAACGTGGAACATCGCCAATTTGAGATTCTATTACAGCTGAAAGGGTTTGTGAGTGAGTTCACCAAGACGAGCTCACGTTTATGTTTGATTTTCGATACATTAGGATAGATGAATTACATCTCTGTCATATGTACTTTAAATATCTTATGTATACTGAAATCAAGAAGCTGATAAATAAAGAACAGTGAGACACTCTTTTCTCTTGCAATTGCAAGAGTTTTTATTGAGGCCCACCGTTTTCAGAAAGATTGCAGTGTGTTATTTAATTATTTCATTTATGAGTTTTCAGCAGAATCGCAAAAATAAAAAGAGAAGATCAACGCTGTGTAAGTCTAAGGCCTCAGCCACAGGAAAATTAACACCATCATGTAAGTCTACGACTTTGATGTGTGAATCACTATGGCCGCCATGTAAGTCTAAGGCTTTGGCGAGCTAAAAAAAATCCGGTAAAAAAGAAATATATAATACCGGCACCATCATGTAAGTCTACGACTTTGATGTGTGAATTATAAAGGCCGCCATGCAAGTCTAAGGCTTTGGCGAGCTAGAATCTGGTAAAAAAGAATTATATAATACCAGCACCGCCATGTAAGTCTAAGGCTTGGGTGTATGAAAAATCCAGTAGAAAAGAAATATATAATACTGGCACCATCATGTGAGACTAAGGCTTTGATGTGAATTATAATGGCCGCCATGTAAGTCTAAGGCTTTGGCGAGCTAGAATCTGGTAAAAACGAATTATATAATACCAGCACCGCCATGTAAGTCTAAGGCTTTGGTGTGTGAAAAATCTAGTAGAAAAGAAATATATAATACTGGCACCATCATGTGAGACTAAGGCTTTGATGGTGAATTATAATGGCCGCCATGTAAGTCTAAGGCTTTGGCGAGCTAATTTCCGGTAGTAAGATTCATATGATACCGACACCGTCATGTAAGACTGAGGCTTTGACGTGTGAATCTCTCTGGCGAATTTAAGTACCCAGTTTTGCATCGTGTAAGTCTAAGGCATAGATGTCAAAAAATTTATGTCTGGCGAATTCAAGTACCCAGTAAAAACCGTGTAAGTCTAAGGCATCAGTCACAAAATATATATATATATATATACGCTGTCATGTAAGTCTAAGGCTTTGACGAGCGAAATTTACAAACGCCGTCATGTAAGTCTGAGGCTTTGGCGAGCGAAATTTACAAACACCGTCATGTAAGTCTAAGGCTTTGGCGTGTGAATTATTAAGGGCCGTCATGTAAGTCTAAGGCTTTGGCGTATGAATTATTAAAGGCCGCCATGTAAGGCTAAGGCTTTGACGAGCTAAATTTGCAGGTGAGCAAAAACGGCGTCACCAGAAGTTTATATTAAAGAAAATCAAAAGGCGATTCCCAAAAAGGAAAGTACATCGCCCAGGAAGAAAGGTATTTCTGTTTTTAGTCATTGTTCAAACCACTATGATTATAACTTTACGTATTTAATTGCGTAGAAAGCATAAAAAAATAAAAAAAATAAATAGGCAAGACAAAGATAAAGCCAAAAGAAATTCATTCATTGAATATGATTTATCATCGTTACATAACAATATTTTCATTACAAATCTGAGAACAGATAGGGTTCCATTACAATGAACCTAGATCTAGAAAAGAAAACGAAAAAACAATAAAAGACCGTCATGAGGAAGACCTGCGGTGGAGACCCCTCCACAGAATAACCTATGGAGGAGGCACACGACCGTAGTGAGGAAGACCTGCGGTGGAGGCCCCTCCACAGAATAACCTATGGAGGAGGCACGCGACCGTAGTGAGGAGACCTGCAGGGATGGATCCTCCACAAAGACGGTTTTTATCCCTCCTTGTTACAAGGGGAATTCTTCTCCTTCCCCGAAATTAGCTTGGACTCTGTCGTTAATTGTGAGTCTTCTGGATCTGAATCCTAAGATTCATCTTCAGGACGATACGTCCTTAAGTATTCAACGTAATCTGAATCGGCCTTGTCAGATTCAGAGCTTTCTATTTCAATAATCTGATGTTTAGATTTTTTGGAGCTTTTGATTTTAGAAGAAGAAGTTTTCTTAGAAGATTTGGGTTTGGAAGAAAGAAGTTGGGAAGAATTAAGCCTAGGACTCCTACGTGTGGGAGCACTATTGTGTTTCTTGGTAGATTTTTCCATAATTTCTAGAGAAAGAAAGAAGAGAAAATAATAGGTTTTAGAATATGAAGATCTAGGCATGGGTTACCTCCTTTTTATAGTAGTTAAAAACCCTAAAAAGGATAAGTACAAGCACGCGTTTCTAGGAAAAAACAGTTAATACCTTGGACAAGACTACTTTGGGAAATGCGTTCAGGTGCATTTTTCAAGGAGTGGGGGAGGTTTAGAAGAAAAATTAATTTTTTAAACCGTTACAAACGAGGAAAGAAAAACGTGAAGGGCTTAAAGAAACTAACACACATATATAAGCTAATGGTAAAGCAGTAGGCGAGAAGAGAATAAGTAGTAAACATACTTAATTGAAAAAGTCAAGTGTTTGGAAATAAATCGCCATAAGGCGAGCAAAATAGTTACAACAAAACATAGGCACGCAGGCCACACAAACATAACTACAAACTACTCAGAAGGAAGCGGCACATAGGGAACAATCTCGCCATCCACAATTTGGTTGACAGAATCCAGTTCGCCCAGCTTGACAGCGTCCACGTCAGGGAAAGCCACCTTCACTTGATCCAAGGCAAACCTAAACCCGTCATCAAACTGACTCGCCCCCTCTATTTCCAACCTCTCGTTCCGTGCAGTAAGAGCTTCCACGTTGAGAGAGGCCTCCTCCTGTTGAGTCTTGGCCTTTGTTTTCTCCTCAGTGAGCTCGCCCTCCAAGGTCTTCACCTTTCCCTTCAAAGCCACCACCTCATCATCTTTGGCTTTCACAGCCGCCTTTACCGCTTCATCCTGCCCAGCCTTCACCGTAGCCAGGTCCTCCTCAAACTTGCTCTTGGTAGCAGCATACTCCTTTTCCAAGGTACTCAGACCATTGTCCGCAGACTCCATCTTGTTCCTCGCCTCAATAGTATCAAGTTCTTGGCGAGTGGAAAGGTAGTAGCTGAGCATGGCGCCCTTGAATGTGGTGATCCATGGCCGCCTGCCTGAGATCCTCAAAATCGAGGTCGGAGAGAGAGGAGGTGCGAGCATACTTCTGGAAACTCTCGTTAACCGCAGAAAAAGAATCGAAATCCTTAGGCCATAGGCTAACAGAGAGATTGCTTTTCTTCCCCTTCTTCAGCTCGGGGTTGGAAGGGCAGCAAGTGAGTTTGTCTTTGGCCATTGTGCAGGAGCCGCCCTCGCCGGAATGGGGTGGCACCGAACGTTTAGTCCTCGACCCCCTTCTAAACTTGAGGGGCTGGTCATCATCGTCTTCCCCCTCCTGCTCAATAGTAATGAGCTGCTTTTTCTTCTTTGGAATCTCAACAGAGATCCTAGTGGACCCCTCTTGATTTTTCCTCTTGGTGCCCTGGGCACCGCCCTCCTCAACTACCAATTGAGTCATAGTATCAGCCAAGGTAATTAAAACCGGACCGGGAGGTTCGACCGTGAACCGGACCCCTGCCCGGTCCGGCTGACTCTCAAAACCTCTTGTACATTAAACCAGACAAAAACCCGAAAAACCGTTAAAAAATCGGAAAAAATTGGAAAACCGGCGGTTCACACAGTTTTGCCGGTTTGAGCGCTTTTTTTTTTTTTTTTTGTTCTTGGAAATAAAAGAAGTTAAAGACTTAAAGCATATTGGTTTTTTGGTTAATTTTTTACTGTGCAGCAAGAATATATGTAGATTAAGTAGGTGAAATATCTATTTTGTTGAACTTCAAAATTTCATGTTGAAATTATAAGATCTAGATTGAATTAGAAACAAAATTAAAGAATTAATACTAAGATAGGGAGAAAGAAAAAGAAGGGAAATTCATTTTGCTGTTTATGTCCACATATTCATTAGAATAAAGGAAGAAAGAAGAAGAAAAAATGGGAGAAAAAAGAGCATGTGTGTGAAAGCAGAAAGAGTTTGAAGATGCATAGTCATTTAGGGTGAAACAGGCATGGAACAAACTTAGGCAACTGCTGCTTGCTTGTCATCATTTGCTTGCCAATTGATAGTTATTTAGTGTTTAAAGTTGGATTGGGCTTTATAAAATGAGAAGCCCATAGTAATTTTTTTCTTTATTATATCAACTCTTATTTTTATTTTCTTATAAAAGATTATTAACTTAAAATAAAAATACCTTAACACGTGAACATTTTCTTTTTTACATTTTTGTTTTGAAGTATACATTTCTTTCTTAATAACTTAATGTATTATATTAACATATATTTTTATCTTGACCAACAAATATGTTTTTTATTGAAATATTATAATAAAATAATAGATATATATATATTAATTAAAAACGGTCTGACCCGTTTGAACCCCGGTCCGACCAGTTGAACCTTAAACCAGTGAGATTGCTGGTTCGAAGATCGGTCCGGTTCTGACAACCTTGGCATCAGCAGAGACGGCAGCGCGCTCTGTTTCAGCCCTCTGGGCCCTCGCCTTCAGGACCAAGGCCGCCCTTTGTTGTGCTGAGTGAGTAGACATGGAAGCTACAAAAAAGAAAACAGAGACGAGGTCAGTAAATGTAGAAATACATAATCTAAATAATGACAACATAATACTACAATCACTTACACATATACTCCCCAAGAGAATTAGGCTTATTCTCCCTAGCAATGAGCTCGCCCGAACTCATTACATGAAACCTACTGAAGGCTGCTACTGCTTGACGCTCATATTCATTAAGGGTATCCACTCGGGTTCCCTTGATGAGGCGAGGGGCCGAAGACCAATAGAAGGGAAACAGATGATTCCCAGAAGCATCAAACATAAGCTCTGGGAATCCTTCCCTACAACGAAACCGGACAAAAGTATCCCTATAGTTCTTAAAGTTGGAGGCGTACAAAGAAACAAGAGAATGGGGAGAGACATTTTTTACATGAAAGAAACAAAAGAAAATCCCAGTAGTGGGAATTATATCTAACCATTCACAGGCGATTTGAAAGGCTTTCAAAAAACCCCAACTGTTCGGATGAAGCTGACAAGGGGCGACATTCATTACCCTTAGGATCTGAAACTCAAAAGAATTAAACGGAAGCCAGAGATTTAGGGTTTGGAGGACATGGGTGTACATATAAAAGTAGTGAGGCTCTTGTTCGTTGACAGTGGCCACGAACTCGCCCACGGTGACAGGGTCAATCGCAACCCGATTTTCGCCGCCCTCACCAGATACCTGGACAACCTATCTAAAGGTGGAGATGAATTCATCAGTATTAAACCTAGAAGATATTTCCATTGAAGTAGAAATCGTTGCAACAGAGTCTGCAACAATTAAAGAGCGATTGTTACGGTTTTTCGAGCCAAACTCGGACGGAGAAATAATAACACAATCGCTATCATTTCCACTATCACTATCGCTAGTCCCAGATTCGAAATCACTAGATTTAACAATAAACCCAAACAATTCAGAATAGTAACCGTTAATGTTTAGGGTTCCGCCAGCCCTAGTATAATGGGCACGAACCTGCCGTTCCCAATCGGAACCCACCGGATGAATAACTAAAGGGTAATCTTTCGCACCATCAAGTTCGCGTAAAAGAACCATGACTAAAGCAAAATTAAAAATACCTAGAAAGACAAAGGTAAAAAACGAAAAATACCTTGAGAAGTTAAACGGTTGGGAGACTGGAAAAGCGGAGAAGTCAGTACTAAGTACTTTATAATGAAATCTGGACGGAAAAAAAAACGAAGAAAATTGAAATCTGGGAGAGAATGTGAGGGTATAGCGAAGATGAGGAAGTTGAGAAGTTGGAAAAAGTGTTGAAAAGGAGAAGTTGAGGAATTTATAGGCAAAAATTGTCAGTGAAGTGGAAACGTTCAGTTATTCATTGGTTAAACCCATATCTCGAGACGCGTGTCAGCATGGGAAACACGTCTGTGACAGTTGTCAATTTGAAATTTAAACGAAAGAAGAAACGTTTCTTGCCCTATGGCATGGTATTATGTCGCCTAGGCATATTATGAAAATTTCTCGCCTTATGGCGTGATATCCTACACGCCCCCAAAGAGGCGAGATACATCAGTTTTCCTTATATTATTTATTATTCGCTAACGTGTGTACAACCAGGGACTTAAGAAAAGAAATGAATTTCATTACTCGAAAAGGAAAATTACAAAGGAAAATTACAAAGGGAAATTACTGAAAGGGAAACAACAATTGAAACTACATCAAAGCAAGGAAATTATTTCTAAACATCAAGCAGCGCATCCAATGCCATGGTCTGCATGTCTTCCAGGGCACGTTTGTATTTTTTGGACGTCGCCAAATCATCATTGACCTTCTTAAAACTCTCTCCTAGAGTTTTCGTCTTGATCTCTAGGCGAGCCAGTTCACGACGTTTGAACAGCAAAGCATAAATTTTATCTTTGTTACTCATACGAAGTTCCTCTTTCTTCTTGGCCAACACTTTCAGCTCCTCCTCCAGGACTTTCATGCGATGCGTCACCACTTCTTCTTCAGTAAACGCTAAATTCATGAGCTCCTCATGGACCCTCATGCTTTCCTTTATACGCCAGGTCTTGTCAAGCAAGTCAGAAACCAACTCAAGGTGGAGGTGGTTTTCGTTCTCGGCAGTCTCAATAAAATGACCATCTTCAATTAGGCCATCCTTGAGAAACATCACCCTCTCAAGGAAGCGCAGATCAACATTAGTCAATCTCCAAGAGGCTGATCTAAGTTCTTCAGCAAAATCAGAAAAGTCATCAGCTTGATCAATCAAGTCGTCTATGTCATGACGGAGCAAACCCCTCAAGGCCTTGATAATTCTAGTTACTGGCGATTCGAGAACAAAATTGGGAGAATTCATGATTGGATTAAGCAAAGAGTAGGGAAGTTTGTGAGATGATTAAGTTAATCTAAGGTTCTCTTATTTATAACAATCACTAGCAGTGGAAGGAAGAACACCACATATAGCATATGAAGTCCGAGAAATTCGCCACAAACAATAGCGGTTACCAGCGGAAATTTCGCCCATTATCACCACTTCGCCTCCACTGAGCCTCGTGCTTGAGGGGCTGTGGACCGGGAGTAAATGTAAAGGGTGTACTTAGCAAAAGCCCAAACATTATTTGATGATTTGTACAACGGCCCAATACACACGCGAGAGTCAAAGCCCAATTTTCCATTAAGGACGAGACATCTATCCTTGGCGAGACTTGGTCGTATGGGCGAGATTCCCACGATCCCACGATCTCCCCATCCTCCATTGTAACTGCCTTTCTTCCACGATTCCACTCACTTATCTTTATCTTCCGTATGACTATGAGCAGATTTCAAGAAAAACCATTGTATTCAAACCACGTTCCCCATGATCACCCTGCAAATAGGCATGTGATCAAATGTATAGAAGGGACGTGGGATTGACCAACAGAGAAAAAAGGGTGGGAAGAATTCTATCCATGTATACCCTATAAATACTTGTAACATTGATGAAAAAAAAGACAAACAACAAAGGAATTTTAATCTCAAGTTTGATTATTTTCGTTTATTCGACGGTCCAAGTTATTTACTTTATACACCTCTTTAAGTGTTCACCAGAACAAAATCAATTTTTTTCTGATTTTTTTTTTAAAAAAATGTCAATTTAATTTTTTTAAATTCAATTATTTAAATTAAGGATAGTCAATTTAATTTCTTAAAAAAATAAATTGGCATTTTTAAAAAAAAATCAGAAAAAAAATCAAAAAATTGACATTCTTTTTAAAAAATCAGAAATAATTTTGAATTGACATTTTTCAAATAAAAAAAAAAATCAGAAAAAAATTTAAAACTGACATTTTTTTAAGTAATTGAATTTTTTTTTAAAAATCTGATTTTTTTTAAATAACAATATTTTTTTAAAATAATTGAATTTAAATTGACATTTTTTTGAAAAAAAATTTGAAACCAGATTTTTTTTTAAATACAATTATTATGTGGCAATAATTAAATTAATCAAAAATAAAATAAAAGACACCTAGACATGCCACATAAGCAAAAATGAATATTCCTTGTCCTATTTGTCAATATAGGGGGGTAATTGAAGGAATTTTTATATTGCAGGGGGTTATCCAAAAAAAATAATTTTCCAAGGGTGTAAACCAAAACTCGCGTATTTTGCAAGGGGTAAAACCTTATTTGCCCATAAAAATATAACAAATCTGGCTAAAAGACAGTAAAAGTAAATAACACATCTACTTAAAATAAAAATATCACACATCTACTCAGTGTGTGATTCTCTTCTTGGTTATTGTAAGTCGAGAATTTGTTTTGGTTGTTGTCTCTGGGTAGTCGGTGCTACTCGAGAGTTGGGGTTGTCTCTCTGATTTTGGGAGAGTTTTGTGTGGTCCTTGATACATTTTATTCTGTTTGCTCACGAAATTTTTTATAGTATGGCTGAGATTAATTTTGAATATCTTAATCTTGATGAGGAAGAAGAATTGAATTTTGTGGTGGGGGAGGATACTGAGGAACAACACGACTTGAATCTATGTCTGGTTGGTCGCTTCGTTCATGACAGACCCATACGAGTTAATAGTATGAAGGCATGCTTAGCCGATGTTTGGAGACCAGTGAAGGGTATGACAGTGAAGGAAGCTACTCAAGGGTTATATCTATTCAAATTTTTCCACCCGCTGGATGTGGAGGAGGTTCTCAAAGGTGGGCCTTGAACTTTTGATAGCTTTACATTGATTATTCATAGGGTGAAGATAGGGGTTGCCCTACAGGATATCCCTATTTTCCATGTCAATTTTTGGGTGCAAATTCATGACGTACCACTTGGCATGATGCTTGAGACGGTGGGGAAATGACTTACAAATTATATCGGGGAATTTGTGGAGTATGATAAGAATAACAACACAAGTTTCTGGAGGAAGTATATGAGGGTGAAAGTTAGGGTGGATGTTAGGAGTCCCTTGAAGATCGAGAAGAAGATCAAATTGAATGGTGGTAAGGGGGGTGTTGTGAAGTTTAGGTATGAAAAACTCGGCTTGTTTTGTTTTGTATGTGGACGACTTGGTCATGCAGAAAATAAGTGTGAGGTCAAGTATGCTATGGAAAGAGATGATGGTCGGAGGAGCTGGTCAAATGAGATAAGGGCGGAAGTCAGACATCTTGGTGGTAGGGTGAGTTCGCGATGGCTGCATGAGGAAGGGCGAAATAGGGATGACATGGATGCGAGTGGCAATTCATGTGAGAGGGGGTCACACCAGATTGGACCCACCCAAACTAATGTGGCACCCCCACGCGAGTTCAATTCAGGGTTCATCTATTGAAGCACATGTTGTATCTTTGATCTCCAATCGGCCTATACTAGCCATAACCAATGACAATGCCTCAACACCACAGCTAACCGAAACACCATCTCTAAATGAAAGAAATCAGTTTGTACATGATGATATGGATACTCAGATGGAGAGAAAGAGAAGAAGGGAAGAAGTTCGAGCTAATCAGCATTTTTTATCGGCAGGTCCTGGCAGTTCCCAGGACTGCCGGGACTCGTGATTATTCTTAGTTGGAATTGTCGGGGCTTGGGCGGCCCGAGTGCAATTCCTAATTTAAAAAAGCTTGCCTGGGGACACAAGCCAGATATTTTATTCTTGTCCGAGACTTTATCGCATAATAGACATATTGAATCCATTCGTGTTATGTTGGGATTTGATTCCTGTTTATCTATTGATGCGGAGGGCAGAAGTGGAGGTCTGACAGTGTTCTAGAAGGATAGTAGTAAGTATCGAGTGCTTAATTACACGCGTAATTTTATTAATATGCTAGTGGAAGATGAGCAGTGGGGCGAGTGGAGGCTAACGTGTTATTATGGGTATCCTGATCGGAGTAGGCGCCGTGCTGCTTGGGATCTCTTACGAGATTTAGGTAACATGTCTTCTATTCCTTGGTGTATTATTGGTGATTATAATAACTTACTCTCTCAGGCTGATAAAAAAGGTATTCATCCTCACCCGAATGGTTTGTGTATGGGATTCAGACAGGCAGTTAGGGATTGTGATTTAACAGATATCCCAATCGAGGGACATCTATTTACCTGGATAAAGAGTCGAGGTACCCCTCATGTGATTGAAGAAAGGTTAGATAGGGTTATGGCTTGTACTAGTTGGCTTCAGTTATTTCCCCATGTGAGGTTATCTAATCTTCTGGCTTCACATTCAGATCATAGTCCAATATTGTTATAATGTAAGCCTATTATTAGGACACAGATCAATCATTCCTTTCGTTTTGAGAATAGTTGGCTAAAGGAACCTGATTTAGAGGATGTGGTGGTTGAGGGTTGGGGTGGGAGGGAGAATCCGGAGGTGGTTGATCGAGTGACTAGATGTGCTAATAAGCTTCAAAGGTGGGGAAAAAAGAAAAGGGTAAGGTTTAAAGAGGAGATTGATGAATGTGTTAGGCGAATGAATGATTTACGACGTAACCAGGATGAGGACGTGAGTATGTACTATCAAGAGTTATCAGAGAGGCATGCTACTTTGCTGATACAAGAGGAGGGGTACTGGAAACAAAGAGCAAAAATGCATTGGCTCCAAGAGGGGGATATGAACACTAGATTTTTCCATATGTCAGCAACTGCGCGGAGCAAAAAGAAGAAGGTGACAAAGTTGATTGCTGATAATGGTACAGAGGCACATACTCAGGAAGAACTTTGTGAGGTGGCAAAAAGTTACTTTGATACTCTCTTTAAGCCAAGAGTTGGAGATCATGATCCCGTCCTTAATCTTGTTCAGCCGCGTGTGACCAATGATGATAATTTCTTTCAAAACGCGCCTATTACAAAAGTTGAAATTCAGCAGGCGTTGTTTCAGATGCATCCAGATAAATCTCCTGGTCTAGACGGGTTTAATCCAGCTTTCTATCAGAGGTTTTGGGAACAGTGTAGTGATGATATATTTAGTGCAGCATCTACTTAGCTAGAGAGGGGATATTTCCCTACTAGTCTCAATGAAACAAATATTTGTCTTATTCTTAAATGTGATAATCCTACATCAATGAAGGATTTGCGTCCTATTTCGCTTTGTAATGTTCTGTATAAAATGATCTCTAAAGTGCTAGCCAACAGGTTGAAGTGTTGTCTAGATAAATGTGTTTCTCAAGTGCAGTCAGCTTTTGTGGAAGGTAGATCGATCCTTGATAATGCTCTTATTGCCACAGAAGTTATCCATGCATTGAAGCGGAAGACCCAAGGTAGAAGAGGTGAGTTGGCTCTAAAGATTGATATTAGCAAGGCCTATGATAAGGTGGATTGGGGTTTTCTCCGCGGAGTTATGACTAAGATGGGGTTTACTGATGTCTGGATTCGGTGGGTTATGATATGTCTTAGTTCAGTCAACTATTCGGTGTTGATGAATTATGACCGAGTTGGTCCTATTTCGCCAGGACGAGGATTGCGACAGGGTGATCCATTATCTCCTTATTTATTTATTTTGGTAACAGAATGTTTAACTACTCTCATTCACCAGGTTGTTGGTAGGGGTGACCTTCATGGTGTGAAGATTTGTCGTGGCGCGTCGGGGGTCTCTCATCTTTTGTTTGCAGATGATTTTACATACTTATGAACAAGCTTCAGGTCAGGAAATTAACTTAGTTAAATTAGAAGTTTTTATTAGTCGGAATATGTCTCACGCAGCTAAAGAAGATCTCTCTCGCATCCTTGGTGTCAAGCTTGTATTGGGTACTGGTATATATCTTGGATTATCGTCCATGGTTGGAAGAAGTAAAAAAGCAATATTTTCCTATATCAAGGATCGTATTTGGAAGAGAATTAATTCCTGGAGAGGGCGTGCGCTGTCAAAGGCAGGTAAGGAAATAATGATAAAGTTGGTACTCCAGGCAATACCATCCTATATAATGAGTATGTTTATTCTTCCTGCTTCACTTATTGATGATATTAAAAAAATGATAAATGCTTTTTGGTGGAGGAGCAGTAATAGTAATAATAATAATAATAATAATAATAATAATAATAATAATAATAATAATAATAAATGTATTCATTGGTTAGCATGGGAGAGACTTGCTTGCTCGAAAGCTCATGGGGGTCTAGGCTTTCGTAATTTTGAAGCTTTTAATAAGGCTATGGTTGCAAAACAAGTTTGGAATATCATCCAGAATCCTAACTCATTGGTAGCAAAGTTACTTAAAGCCAGATATTTTCCACATTCCTCTTTATTTGAGGCTCCATTGGGATACAATCCTAGCTTTGCATGGCGTAGTATGTGGCATGCTAGACAAATTCTTTCTCTTGGATGTAGGTGGCGGATTGGGAGTGGGGATAATATTCGTGTTATGCATGACCCTTGGTTTCGTGGGAGTGTTAATAGATGGGTGTCCTCGCCTCAACCAAAAGGTGTATATCAGTTATCTGTCAGAGTTGTCACACGAAAATTATAAAGCGTGGAATATAGCTAAGGTCCGAAACTTGTTTTCAAAGGATGTAGCGGAGAGGATTCTGGAAACACCACTGGTTAGCTCGGTCCGTGAGGATAAAGTAGTCTGGGAGGAGGAAAGAAATGGGTGTTATTCAGTGAAATCTGGGTATTAGTTAGCTATGCGTTACATAATAGGTAGTGACAAATATCATGTAGTGGGCATTTGGAAAGCTCAAGCTCCGCACAAGGCACGTCATTTACTTTGGTGCTTATGTAGAGGATGTCTCCCGACTCGTTCTCGATTGTTGGAAAGGCGAGTGGAGTGTACTCTCAATTGTCCTGTGTGTGATGACGAGATTGAGGATGAGCTTCACATATTCTTTAGGTGTGCAGTAGCCCGGGATAGTTGGTGTGCAGCCGGATTGTCATCTGTCTTACATAATGCTGCGTACCAACAAACTAATGCTATGGATCGTATTTTCGCTGTGTGCAGCAATGAAAGTAGTGATATGGTTGGTAGAGTGGCTATGTTACTCTAGTGCATTTGGCACAATCGTAATGATAAGCTTTGGAATGATAATGTCCAGATGCCACGCCAAATTGGAAGATATGCTTTTGATGCTTGGAATGATTGGTACTCAATTCATAAGTTAAAGAGTAATAGTGTGAGCGGGACTACAGAAGCAGATCTGGTAAGGTGGGAAAAACCAGCTCTAGGCTGGGTAAAATGCAACGTTGATGTTGCCTTTGTGTCTGGCTCTGGAAGGACATCGGTGGGATTGTGTTTTCGTGATAATAGTGGTCAATTCATGGCTGGTATGACACAATGGCAGCAAGCTGTGACTTCATCCGTAGAAGGAGAGGCATAGGCTTTACTTTTAGCAATGGAGGAAGCTAGACATAGAGGACTGGATCGAGTTCAATTTGAAAGTGATTCGAAAGTATTGATAGAGGCCATTCATATGAAGCGTAGAGGCAATTCTGAATTCCTTTCAATTGTTCATGATATTCTTAGTTTTATGTCATCTTTTCTAAACTTTGAGGTTAAGTTTGTCAGGAGGCAAGCGAATTCGGTTGCTCATACTCTTGCTAGGGCGGCCAATTCTTGGTCTAGTTTCCATAGATTTGAGAATATTCCTTTATGTATTGAACATTTAGTATTTAATGAAATGCAGTAAGTTTGTTTGATTCAAAAAAAAATATAACTAATCTAGTTAAAATATAGTAAAATCAAATCTTGGCCTGAAATCACCCATCCGAATTGTTTTTCTTTCTCGTTATATTAAATAAGTGTGATTTTCACATATTTGTTTGTTTTTGTGTAGTTTGTTGTCCCGTATTTGTGCGGTGTATTGTGTTGTCCCGTCTTTGTGTGATGTATTGTGTTGTGCTGTATTTGTGCGGAGTATTGTGTTTTCCCATCTTTGTGGGGTGTTCATTTGTTTTAGGTTGAAGGATTAATTCCGATCAAGTGCAAATCAATTCAATGTCGACTTTTGTGTCATCAACGCTACAAATATGGAGGCATGAACATTCCAGACACTTCAATATAGTCATATTTGTAGACTTATGCAATTTGTCATTTTATGCTATTAACATGGATGTTGTGAGTTTGTTTGCATATTCATCCTTTTGTTTTTAGCGGATTTGATTTTGTATTGTATCTATGTATTCTATCAATTTGAATGAATGAATATTATTTAATTTTAGTAAAAAGAAAATGTAACAGTGTCGATGTCCTATATTTTCTACATTAGAAGTGTTGACATATCTATATGCGTGTCTATCTCCGTATTTGTATCGTGTCGGAGTCTCTAATGCATAGTTAAACACATTAACAATTGACATGAATCTCACTATTTTGGAAATAGACCCGTACAGAATGGTTGGGTCGAGAGATCATTTTTATAAGGATATAACGCACCAGATTGTTTAAAGGATATCGATACTTTTAAGATAGTACCGTAGTATGTAGTGATAAAAAAAGAGTTAAAACATGTACGGTTTAGTCTCGTGAATTTATTTTGGTTGGCAGAAACATTGCATTATATATGCATAAGTTGAAGTTCGAAATTTTGATCATCTCACTTATCCACTTTAAAGATGAAATTTCTAACCACTAGACTACTTAAAAAAAACATGTATGGTTTATTGCACTGTTTTAAAAACCGGACCGGCCGGTCCAACCGGTCCGGCCGTGAACCGGAAGGATGGCTGGGTTGGTCAACTTGCAGAACCGATTATGCAAACAAACCAGTGAAAATCGGTGTGACCCGGCCGGTTCAGTGGTCAAACCGTGGAACCAGTTTACCCACCCGCACTGAACCAGACCGGTTTGATAATTAAATGAAAAATTTCTAAAAATTACCAAACATTGCTCAATGGGAATCGAACTACGGACATCAACATAAAACTTATTAAGCTTACCACTTGGCCATGTGAACTTCTGTGAATATAATACATATTTTATTACATATATTTGATACGATTTAAGAAACAATCAAATTAATAATCTCATGATTGTCTATTTTTCTTTTTTATTTTACAAAAAGATCTACTTTTCTTTTGTTTCCTAACCACCACCTTTAGTAATTTAAACTATTAATTTTATTTTTCTTGTTAATTCTATTTTTTAAACTTATTACTTTTTTCTTTCTAAGAAATTATTAATTTTTTCTTATTGAATGTTATAGTTATAAAATTTAAGATTTGAAAATGTTGTTTTATAAAATGTCGGGTCAATAGTCGTGCGGTTCGACTAATGACTCACTGGTCCGACCAGTAACCCAGTGACCCAATGTCTTGACCGGGTGATCACCGGTCCGTGTTTTAAAACTATGGTTTATTGGTTTTTAAAGGGGTGCATGAAAAAATAAATAAAAGATTATTCCAAGTTTCCAACAAACAACTATGATCCCTTTATTCATGGCCTGTGTTTCCATTTGCATACTCCAAACAACGTGCTCTTAATTTCACTCCAACTGCCACCTTCCTACTCCCCCTCGGCTCTTAATTGCGTTTGCTCGTCCCTCCAAATTTATGTTTCTTTATTCTTTTATAACTCTACGATAAATTTATGTTCCTACGAAAACTTATTACTCCATTTTGCATTTTTAAAATAAAGTTTAATTGCAGTTTTGGTGGTTGTCTTTTAATTATTGTTTCTTTATTTTAATCACATAGTTTTGGTTTCTTCCTACATTCAATTTAATTTTTTTGTACTTAAAATTATTATTATTATTTAACATATTTTAAATAACTTTTTTTTATGAAATATTTTAAATAACTTGAAATGCATACAAACCGATGATGTATAATCATCTAGGTGGATTAATTATTTACATTTTATTTTATTAATTAAAAATAAAATTTTAATGAGTTTTCTTATAATTTTGAGTTCCTATGTCAAGAATTACCATTATTTTAAGGCTTAAATATAGTTTATGTTATCTCTGTAAGCTTAACTCAGTTGGTAAGGATATCACATTATATTTAAAGTGAAATTCTAGCCACTAAGCTACTTGACCAAAAATAAATAAATTACAGTTTATGTTAATTTTATTTTATTGTTATTGTAAAAAAAAACCGTAATGAAGTCCTAAAATAATAGTAATAATTCTTTGTCCAAATAAATAAAAATTATTTGGGTCATATTCCTCTATCCTTATTTTTAGGGATAAAAATAGTAGTTTATAATAATCATATAGATTTTATAATTCTTGTCGCTGGTGCTAATTTGAGTGGATTAATTTAGCTTTTTAAAAAAATACACTTTATAATTATACAGTTACCGTACAATTTTTTTTAATATGCATAAAAAATATAAAATGATCTTATAAATAGAGATGGAAAATAATTGTTCTAATCAAGATTTAACAATAGAGTCTATACCCTTCGGTTATAATTATAAGCAAAAAGTTACATTTTAGGTTCATTGAAAAAGTAACGTATTTGATCAATAATATATACCATTACTTTTACAGTGAATCTAAAAAGTTGTTTCCGGAGGGAGTATCATTTAAACTTGACCGGAACCATTGTTCCTGGCTATGATGCATGGGTACTCCGTTTTAGATAGAGTACCGGTACCGGGTACGTACCGGGTACCGGTACGCGTATGGTACTCCCCCGGTACGCACCGACGCCGTACCTAGATTTTTTTTGTTTGTTTTTTGTAATGGGTACACGAGTGGTACATATGTGGTACGCACATGGTACACCAATTCAAAAAAACACTATTTTTTTCTTCTTCTTTTTCTTTAATTTGTTTTTTTATATAAATATTTAGGTTTTTTATTTTTGTATAATATAAAAGTAGCACCTACCGCTAAAAAACAATAAAAAAACAGCCATTGGAATTATTCACTCATTCATTAAAAATGAATAGACTAAATTCAAAGAGAATTGAAGATAGAGTTTTTTTATTCATACAAATCTTCGTATTCTCTCGAGAAAGAGAAATAATAATACTTATAATGAAAGAGCAACAAAAATGTGGAATATTCGTAGAGATGAATGAGATTTCTTTAATATATAATTGATATTTTTGAAATTGCTAGTCTTTCTCACGATAAACCTAAACTAGAGGCAGCTCTTTTTAGTGATGATGGAGGTGGAAACAATTGACTCTTTTTGAGCTAATTGCTTTTTAATTTCATATTTTGATGTTTTTGAACAATTTGAATTACTTTTAAATTTTGGAGTGATATTTTTTATGTTTAATTATTTATTTTAACAATATAATTCTATTATTTGATTTATATAATTATATTTAAAAAAAAAATATAGGGATGTACCCGTACCTTATTTTTTCTAAAAATGACGTACCCCGTACCAGTTCGGTACCGGATACCGGTACCGTACCCGCACCCGGGCAACATAGGTTCCTGGACATTCTCTGATTGAACGAAACTCTACAACCATTAATACTTCCCAAAATTAATTCTTCATCTAAAAGGTAAATCCATAAAATAATTATGATTTTTACTCTCTGTACTATTTATTTTTAAGATAATATTAATTACTTGTTTTCTAATTCTATTATCGTAACTCGATGTGTTTTAATAATGAATCTTGGTCCCTCAATCGATTGTCTTTCAATATTCAGAGCATGGTTGACATCTTCACATCGACCTTCTCCTCTAATTCTGTTGGTAGCTCGGTTGACAGGCTCATTAAATGGAACAATGCAAAATTTTCTTTTGTCATCCTCAACGTGGACGGTAGTTGCTTAGGCTCCCCGGCTAGAGCAGGCTACGGTGAACTTATCAGAAACAACTCTGGTTTTTATTTATCAGGATTTTCTGGCTTCATTAAAGAGTCATATGACATTATGATTGCAGAATTATATGCCATTTACCAAGGCCTTACTTTAGCCAAAGACTTGGCCGTTGAAGAGCTAGTTTGCTACTCAGACTCCTTACTAAGCATTAACCTTCTCAAAGGTCTTATCGTCAAGTACCATGTCCATGTTGTACTTATTCAAGACATAAAGGAGTTAATTTCTCAAAGCAATGTTACTCTTTGTCACACTCTCGGAGAGGAAAATCAATGTGTTAATTTTTTAGCCAAGCTCGGAGCCTCTGCGGATGCGGATATCTCAATTCATGTCTCACCTCCGAAAGACATTCTTGACCTCCTCAGGAGCGACTCATGTGGAACCTTCTCCTAAAAGAGATTAGTTTATGTTTTGTTGTTGTCGCTTTTCTCCTTTCGTTTCTTTTTTGATTAACCTTGTAACCAGATAATTATTTTCTTTTCTTTTTTTTGGTAGAAACCAGATAATTCTATTATCTAATTATCTAATTAATAACATTTACATCACTCTCAAGTCAATCAATATACTACCAAATACCAAAATACCAATACATGAGCAATGGTGGTGCACTAAATTTTACACACTCATTCATTTTTATATTTTTCTTAATTTGGAAGAAATGGACAAATAAATATGAAACTTAATATCATCAACTTCTTTAATCTCAAAATTTCCAAAATATACCACTCTATCATTGCATATTAAATAATGTGTAGTATAAAAAAATTGTAGATGATTTTACATTCAGGGACAAACTATAACGAAATGGAGGGAGTATGATAACAAATTTAGGGTCTGTTTTAGGGGTGTTCATGGTTCATGAACTGCACTGAATTGAACCATATAAATGGTTCGGTTCAGTAACTAGAACCACTTTTTATAAAAACTGGTTTATTTTTAAAACCAGTTACAATTCGGTTCAGAACCAGTTTACACTTTTTAACTGGTTTAGTTTTAGATAACTGGTTTAAACCCGGTTTATTTTTTAAAAACTGGTTTTCAACCATTTTCCTCGAAAAAGTCGAGAACTTTTTTCCGAAAAAAATCGAAATTTTTTCCCAAAAAAAAGATCGGAAACTTTTTTCCGAAAAAATATCGAAAAACTTTTTCCCAAAAAAATGTCGGAAAATTATTTCCTGAATAATCGAGAACTTTTTTCCAAAAAAAAATCGAAAATTTTCCCCCGAAAAAAGATCGGAAACTTTTTTCCAAAAAAAATCGAAATTTTTTCCCGAAAAAAAGTCGGAAACTTTTTTCCGGAAATATCGAGAACCTTTTTTTCCGAAAAAAAATTAAATATTCTTTTTTAATAAAAACTGGTTCATAAATTTAAACTGGTTCTGGACTAGTTATAAACTGAATTGTAACTGTTTTTTAAAAAGGTCGGAAATATTTTTCCTGAATAATCGAGAACTTCTTTCCGAAAAAAATTGAAAAGTTTTCCCCGAAAAAAGATTGGAAACTTTTTTCTGAAAAAAATCAAATTTTTTTCCCGAAAAAAAGTCCGAAACTTTTTTCCGGAAATATCGAGAACTTTTTTTCCGATAAAAAAAATTAGGCTTAAATGCAGTTTTGCCCCCTGTTTTGATTAAATCGGAATTTTACCCCCCATGTTTTAAAACTCGGACTTTTACCCTTCCTGTTTTGATTTTTTTTGGATTTTGCCCCCCTAACATATTTTGCTTATGTGGCAGTGGTGGTGTGTAATATTATTTTCCATTTCATTAATTATTTACTATTAACATTATTTTTTTGAATGAAAAAATTACTAAAAAAATTCTAAAAATGACAAAAAAATATCAAGTAAAAATAAAGTAAAAAAATCAGGAAAATAGTAAAAATACCTAAAAAAACAAGTAAAATATAGTAAAAAATCAGAAAAATAGTAAAAATACAAAAAAAACCTTAGTATATTTTGTAAAAAAATTCTAAAAATGAAAACAAAAAAATATCAAGTAAAAAAATCAGAAAAATAGTAAAAATACAAAAAACAAATAAAAAACACAAGTAAAATACATTAAAAAAACCCGAAAAATAGTAAAAAATACAAAAAAATATAGTGAATTAAAGTAAAAAACCAGATAAATCGTACTCCGTATAAAAAACTGTCAATTAAAAGGATAATAAAATTTGGGATAACCATTAACATAGTTATATCTCAAAAAATATGCCAAAAAGAGCCACAATGATAGGGTATTATTTCGATAAGAGCCACAATGATATAATTTTTACGCTATTTTTCTTGTTTTTATAGTATTTTTTTACTGTATTATACTAGGTTTTTTTTTGTATTTTTATTATTTTTCTGGTTTTTTTTACTATATTTTACTTGTTTTTTTACTATTTTCCTAATTTTTTTAGTTTATTTTTACTTGATTTTTTTTGTCATTTTTAGAATTTTTTTAGTAATTTTTTCATTCAAAAAAAAAATGTTTAATAATAAATAATTAATGACATGGAAAATAATATTACACATCACCACTGCCACATAAGCAAAATATGTTAGCGGGAGGCAAAATCCAAAAAAAATCAAAACAGGAGGGATAAAAGTCCGAGTTTTAAAAAACGGGGGGTAAAATTCCGATTTAATCAAAACAAGGAGGGCAAAATTGCATTTAAGCCAAAAAATTAAATATTCTTTTTTCAATAAAAATCGGTTCATAAATTTAAACTGGTTCTGAACCAGTTATAAACTGAATTGTAACTGTTTTTTAAAAGTGGTTCAGTTCAAAACTGAATTAAATGGTTTAGTTTAAAATATGGTTAAGTGCAATTCGAATTACAATTTGGTTCAGTTAACTGAATTTTTAATGAGAGAAAGGAAAGAGGAAGGGAGATTTATTTCTTTGGTCAAAACGGCTAGAAATTCTAACATGTTATATTAATGGGTCAAATGTAGTATAAACATTTTTCAAACATTTGTACATTTAACTTTTTTGTATATATTATTAATACGACGTTTATATTTTTTATACTAACATGTGTCATTAAACACACACAAACATTTAATTTAATGATATATGTACAATTGTCGCTTTACATTACCAAATTATACGTCATTTTGAAAAAAAATTATACAATGTCGCTTTACATTACCAATGAAGTATTTAATGTTACTTTTTCTATTATAACCTTAACTATTTATTACTCTCTCTTATTTAAATTCTTCGATTTATTCTTTTAATACCATAAAATGAAGGATAATTATGTAAATAAACTCATAATTTATCTTTTCTATATGACAATGATAACATTTTTTAATATGCGTACAAGTGTCAAAGTGACATATATTTTGTTACGGAGGGAGTAGTAATTAATAGGGATTTTGTTTAATATGCACTACTAAAACAAATCTTTCATCATACAAACTTGTTCTCACTATTGAAATTTTTATTATTTTTTATTTTCATCATTAATATACAGTCTGCTGGACCGGCTAATTGCAACTGTAGCGATCGAACCGTAGTTCTTCCGACCAAGTTCAACGATTATTTTGATCAAATAACAATTGGTGTCTCACTGAATTTAGTTGACCATTAATAGGAGTAACAAATGCACATGAGTAGCTATTTGGTTGAAGTGAATTTATTGTTGTTGAATTGTCAAATAAAATAACGACGCTTAGCTACTGCTACCCATCAACCATATATCTCTCTTCATTTTCTCATCAATAAATAGAAGCAGACCACACTATTACACCATCTCATCATAATCATAATCTAACAAAACAACACTTGTTCCTACAACTCACAAAGATGAAGCAAAAACAACAACAACATCAAATATTCATGTCTCTATGTGTTCTAGCTCTGATCATTGGTGTTTCCAATGGAGCTGATCTGACTCAAAAGTGTGGACAAGTTGTTCAAAAAGTGATTCCATGTTTGGATTTTGCAACTGGAAAAGCAGAAACTCCTAAGAAAGAATGTTGTGATGCTGCTAACAGTATTAAGCAAACGGATCCAGAGTGTTTGTGTTATATCATTCAACAAACACATAAGGGTAGCCCTGAAAGCAAGAGTATGGGTATTCAAGAAGATAAGCTTCTTCAACTTCCTACTGTTTGTCATGTCAAAGATGCTAACATCACCAATTGTCCTAGTAAGTTTTTACTATTTTCTTCTACAAATTACTCTACCAAGTTACTGGGTAATCGACCTAACATCGCTCGGAATCTGACTTAAAAACTCAAAACTTAGCTACGTCTAAGTTAGACGCTAAACCGACTTAGGATTACTCCAAAAATAAAAATAACAACATACCATTAGAACCAAAAATAATTTACCAAGTGGTTGGAGTTTTGATTTATGACTCTTATATATGATAATTGTTTTGATTAACTTGTAAAGAATTTACTTTGTGCCCTACACACGTTCTTAGACAAAAATCAACTATAGCTAAACAACAATGAAAATTTTATATTTTTAATTAAATATAAAATTATATATATATATATATATATATATATATATATATATATACTGTATATATAAAACATAGTAGGCTAACCTTTTTGTTGAATAAGTTTTAAATGGACACAAATTTGGACCACTTTTTTGGTCACACACACAAAAAAAATGAAAAGGAAGAAAAAATAATAATTAAATAATATGTATTTTATAAATAATTAATTATTTATTGTTTTATGAGTGTGTGACCAAAAGATGAGACTAAATGTTAGAGTCCACAAAAAAATTGCTCCTTTTTGTTATAGACAATTAAAATAAAAATTGATATTCAATGATTTAAAGATTAATTTTTGGAGATTTAATAAAAACAAAAATTGATTTGTATTTGTTCACACAAACATAAAAATCACTTTAAAAAGAATCACTAATTTTCTAAAAAGAGTTTCTTGGACTTTATATTCTTAAAAAAAATCTTCTCATTTGTCTGGTTATAGTTTCCACGTTCCTTTTAGACGTGTGTTAACCTTCCTCTCCAAAACGTAGCTTCCTATTTAATGTTAAGTGTTGTCTTTTTCAGCTCCTAAAGCTGTACTTATTTTTACCATTTTCACATTTTCTTTTGAAAGTTCATTTGAGGGTAACATTATCTTATTCTGTTTGCCTATCATATTACTATTGTATCATATTCTTGTTCACTTTATTAACCTATCAAATTCTTCATGCCAAACAAACCCTTAAAAATTAAATTACATTGAGGAATTGCAAATTATGCTAATTAACTAACTTTTTGTTTATTTATTTTGCAACTGTGAACTATACTGGGAGGTATAAGTATAACCATAATTGTGAATGACCTGTTATCTATATTGGGTAGGAGGATGGGCATTGATTGCACAGCTTGCATCTAGACAGGTTAAGTAGTTGTAATCCTATGCATTAATTAACTAATTCTCAACCCTTGTACTCCTATGCATTAATTATTTTCCAACTAAAATATTATTATTATTATTATTTTTAACGGCACCAAATATTCTTGTACACATACTATCATTTTGTGAAGCCACTAGATTTAGTTTAATGTAGGAGTTTGAATAATATGCTTGAGATTCTGAGTTTTATATTTACTCGATGTAAAAGAAAATATACTATCATTTTGTACAAAATTACCGCCACAAAATAAATGAACCAATGTTCATAAATTTGTCAAAGAGATTTTATGGATAGGGACGATGAAATCAGGCTCGAGTATAAATACATGATAAAAGTCTTAATTATTTTGTTAATTTTTTTCACTTTATCATGACTTGAATTTTGAACCTCCATTACCTTTAACGATTAGCCTAACTATAGTTTATCTATTTGATCTACTTATTCCACCTTATTTATGAGATGGAGTTAATTACTGGTAGAATTTTTTCTTAACAGAAATTTCAACTAACTCAATCACATCTGCTAAGGGTGTGTTTGGTTTGATGGAAGGGATTTGGAGGATGACATAACATTTTAAATCTTATCTAAACCAAACATATAAATAACTATTCTTTTTTTTATCTTTTCGAATAAGTAATTAAAATTTATCTCATCCCCTTTTGTCACATTTCCTTCCTTCCTTTAAAAGCTCTCTTCTCGTCGAACCAAACAATCCTAAACCAGTTACAATTAATTAGTAACTTTGTAAAAATTAATTAAGACTTAAATTTTTTTATTTTATTTTTTGTTAAGTAATTTATTGACTAGAACTCTATCCTTAATGTGAATAAGCGAGTGTCCGAAATTCTAATCTCAACTCCTGCTTATTAAAAATTTATATATTTTTTATGTTTACCTTTTTATTATTTAATAAAATTTGAGTTGAAGCATTTCACTCTAATTAATACTGCTAACACATAATATGAATATATTGGTGACAGAGCTTTTAGGTTTATCTCCAAGTTCCCCTGATGCTGCAATCTTCACAAATGCTTCAAAGATAAACCCTCCTGCATCTTCATCATCTGCTTCATCTACGGGAACTACTACTCCAACAACACCAACCCCATCATCAAGTGGTTCATATAACCTTAGACCAGTTATGATCACAGAGGTGATGATGGTGACTTTGACCATTGTTGTTGCTGCAGTAACAATAAGCATTTAATCATATTGATGAGTTGGATCGATATGGTTGAATGCTTCACCTAACAATATTAGTGAAGTTTGCTTCTTATTGGTTTGTTGTATCTGTTTTCTGTTAGGACTTTACAGCTTTGAATTGGTTTGCATCTCTGTTGTTTCTGTAATGGTTTCTCGAATTTTGGGAACTGGTTATCATTTAATTTTCCTTTATTGTTCACTTGTTATATTTCGTTTTCACACCATTAATATGAAGTAGTTTGTTGGTGATTGTTGAGATATTTAAAATAAGTTTTTTTAAGATAGCTCAATTGTTTTTTTTTTGGTAGTTTAATTGATTTGGGTTAAAGGTTAAAGGTTTCAGATTTAAGTTATTTCTGACATTTTTCTTTTTGATAAAATGGCAGGCCTAGGCCCGAGAAAGAAATTACAACGAGATTAGCCTGGGAAAATTAATCTCAGCTTTATCATCAAGAAAAATATGCGTAATTTGAGTTGGACAAACTTATAAAAAATCACAGAAGAACCTAACTCACATCCAAGATGCGCAAGAGCATCAGCACATTTTAAATTATACCCTTTCCATGCTAATTAATAAGCAACTTTCTTTGTTTTAAATTGCAAGCAAAAACAAATTAACTTACTTTGTTTTAAATTACAAGAAAAAAAAATTAACTTTTATTATTTTTAAGATTTATTCTTATTTTTATTATTCGTCAAAAAAAAAAAATTATTTTTATTACTTTCTCTTTTTTCCTATAATCAATAACAAACAAAAATTATTTTTATATATTTTTTTAATTGAATTAAGAGCATAATCACATAAAAAAGTATAGAAGAAATTCCAACTATAAATTGACACTCCTTATATACTCTAATGCTATGTCAAGTGCTCGTGTGTATATATGAGGAGGAATCAAATTACATTAGTGTAACTTTTAAAAAATAACTCAAAGAAAAAACAGAAAACCAAGAAGACAAAAATAAAAATAAAAACATTAAGAGATACGAAAGTTTGAAAGACCACATCCATCCCTAAAGAATCCATAAGATAAAGATGGGGAAAGGAACTCCACCACTAAAGACCTGTGGAGGAGTTTCCCATACCGGCTAGAATGTCGGCACAAGCATTCCCTTTATGAAAAGTGTGCGAAAATAACAACTTCATTCCTTGCGAAACAGTTGCGTTAACGGTTCCTTGCGAAAAAGTTTTTGACAAGCAAAACACAACTCCCCCTTTTTGTGTTTTTCACACATTCAAAGTCTAGATACTTCTATTTAAATTAGTCGACTCGAACTTATTTGAGTTCAACTTGACTCAATAAGAATTGGTTTGGCTCAAAACTCGGCTCGAGTTTGACACAAACTCTTTTTTTAGCTCGAGTTCGGCTTGTTTAAAGTTCATAAGCAGTTTGGTTCGTTGGGTTCAGTTCGTTTTCAACTCGAAACTCAACTCAAGAGTTCGACATGAATTTTTTTTTTCTATTTCTCCATTTTTTATATACACTTCGTGGTGAAACTATTTATTTTTCAAATCCGTAAAAACACACCATTGTGCATGACGTTGTCTATCAATTTTAATGTTACTCATTTTATCCTATTATTGTTAAATGTTTGTCTTAGTTTATTTAAAGTAATATATATATTATCAAGGTTTTCAAAACCGGAGCGGACCGGCCGGTCGAATCGGGAACTGGGTCTACATCCAGTCCAAGCAGCCCGTTAAACCGGAGGAGCAAAGAACCGATGTCTGAACCGCTAAACCGGTAAAAACCTGGAGAAATGGCAGTTCAGACGGTTTGGCCGGTCTGAGATCTTTTTTTTTTGACAAAAAATAAAATAATATAAGCAATAAAAAAAATGTGGTAGTTTGAAGTATGACTTTTTGTGTTTTTCTTGAAATAAGTTTCATTGGAAGATGTAAAAAGAATTTTGATTGGTTATTGATTATGGAGAAAAGAAGAGAGAGAGTAAATTTTATGAGAATAAGTAAAAGTAAACCTTGGAAAAGGTAAAAGTTTGTTTTTTCTTGTTTATAATTTGCGACCAGAAAAAATACGTTTTTTTTCTTATAATATGGGACGGAGGGCTTGCATTGGGAAACATTCATCTCATTAATTAATTGAGAGACCACTTGACCCCACAAACACTTTGTTTTGTTGTATACTAGTATCCAAACCCGTGTCATGCACGGGTAAAAATGCATTTGTAGATTTATTGATTTATAATAATATATTTTGCTTTTAATTAAAAAATTTAAATTTAAATTTTGACGGAAGATAATTGATGACAACTAAAAATATATGCCTAAAAATATAGATTCCATAAGAATTATAAAATAGATAGGTCTTCGTATATATATATATGAGTAAAAATATAAATCTAAGTATAAATTATAAATAAAAAGTCATTCGTATTAATGCATAAATAGAAATATATGTTCCCGTAGAAAATTACAATAAAAAATAAGCCCCCGTATTGATGTATGAGTTGAAATATAGGGCTACATAGAAATAAAAGAGAAAAAAAGCTTTCGTATTAATATTATTTTTTTGGTAATGAAGCTAAAAAAAACAAACAAAAAAAGGAGAGACTAATCACGAAGAAAGAAGGTTCTCATTGCGTCGTTTCTAAGAAGATAACGAACGTCTTCTGGAGGTGAAACATGAGTCAAGTAGTCGGCATCTGAAGAGGCTCCAAGTTTAGCAAAGAAATCAGCACATTGATTACCCTCTCTAAGTGTGTGATAGAGAGAAACATTAGTTTGAGATAGCAGGTCTTTGATATCTTGGATCAACACAGCATGAATATGATACTTTGCATGAGGACCTTTGATGAGCTTTTGTATTAATATATGAGTAGACATATAAACTACGGTATAAATTACAAAAATAAAATAGATCACATATTAATATATGAAAAGAAATAAAAGTTTATGTCGTAATTAAAAAAATAGACCCTATATTAATATAGTAAAAATATAAATTTTGTAAAAATTACAAACAAAAAAATGTGTCTTCATATTAATTAATACATAACAAAAAGAAATATAAGTTCTCGTAGAAATTACAAAAAATAAATAGTCTTTCGTATTAATAAGTGAGTAGTATGTACCCATAAGAAAATATAGGCCATCATATTAATGTATGAGTAGAAATATAGATATCTTAGAAATAAATAAAAAAAAAGGTCTTTATATTAACATGAGTAGAAATATAAACTACAATATATATTACAAAAATAAAATAGATCCCATATTAATGTATGAATAGAAATATCGGTTCTCATTCAAATAAAAAATAATCCTTGTAAATATAGATTTCATAAAAACTACCAAAAAATAAAACAAAAAGATAGTTTATGTATTAATATATGAGTACAAAATATATGTCATCTACATCAGTCTATCAACCATATACAAATGGCATTAAAAAACATAAAATAACACCAAAATCCATATTAAATAATTCTTCAATAAATATGTTTTTCTCAACTCCATTACATATCACAAAATGTTTTTGAGATTGAAAGCGCACATGTAAATTTTCTATCTGTAATAGTCACAGCATCCGCAAAAATAAAAAAGAGGGTACTGAACTAAAAAGAGGAGATCAATACTTATTTATAAATAGATCAAGATTTACGATACATAGCATAATAAGAGAAAACTATAATAGTATGATTTTAAGCATACCTTTTAAACACTTTTCTATAGTAGCAACATAAACTAAAAAAATTAAGATGTCACTTTTAGTTACAGATATTTAATTTGGATACAACGTATAGACAATGGCATAATGGTTAGAAATGGAGAAGATGCAAGAATGATTACTCTTGATTTGTTATGCTTAATTTATTTTCAATAAACTGCACTTTGGCATAGCCATTTTAAAAAGAAACATGTGCTAAAATTAAGGCAAAATACTGGACTGCTAATCAAATTATGCGGACAAATAAGAGTCCATATTCAAACCTGGTTGCCTAATGTTAAGATTTCCATGGTTTGGAGAAAATGGAGAAAACTTTAGAAAATCTTCAAGATAGTAGAAATCATATGGATTCATATTTGATAAAAGATAATGGAAAATAGTACAATTGGTGCTCTTATATAGAGCAATTTGAGGCTTAACTAACTAACTATCTAATAACAAACTTAACAAACTAATTGAACCTCTAACTAACTAGTGGAAGCTTTTGGCTAACTACCAATATTCTTAACATCCTCCCTCAAACTCAACATTGGGAATTTCACCAATTTTGAGTTTGGAATACAATGAAAATGCAAATGATTAACTATACTATAGTTACTAATAGGAGGTACACTTAGCAACAATGACATAAAGGCTGATGAGGACATACGAGTTAGGTCCAGGCCCAATGAAACAAAACAAATCCACTTCCAGAACCTTCAAACATCTCTAGAAACACAACTTCTATAAAATCATGCAAATGTTCTTTTGACCCAAAATAGCTTATTCAAAAACGTGCTTTTGCAGAACATATGAAAAACAACTTTTCCAAAATTGCACCTTTGCAAACAGCTTTGCCAAACTCAAAACGCGTTTCTCTTCTGAAAAAATATGCATACATGCTTCTGAACCAAAAGAACTTATTCAAAACGCACTTCTGTAAAACCAGCTTTTCCAACCCAAAACACGCTTATGCAAGATTGATTCTGCAATTGAGATTATTCATGGAGATTTACAGAGTTGGCCTAAAATATCATGAGGAACATTCAAATACATCTGGAAACACATGTTGTGCAGCGAGATTGATACCAACACAAAACGAAATCGTCGGAAATTTTCACTAGAATAAAAAACAATAATGACGACTTGTGAATTCACGGCGAGCGGCGGAGATTTACGCCGGGATCCAGAAATGATGAAGAGGAATCCACCGAAAAACTCAACATCGAACACTATAATCGAAAAAGAAACTACGAACAGAGCAAAATTGAAAGAAGCATCAATTGAAGCATAAAAGTGGAAAGCATGTACGTGGTGGATATCGATGTATATGAGTTCCGTCGGATCAGTGTTCGTCCTCCCTCTATCCCAAGGCATCCACCACAATCGAGCGTTACAACAAATCTTGCAAGCGACGAGCGTCGAAATGGAACTAGTTCTTCTGCCGGGATCGAAATCGATGGCCGCAACGCCGTAAACAAATCGTAACACAATTCTTCCTTTGACGAGGATCTGCGATTGCTTGATTTCTGCAGAAAAGCCAAACTCAGATTTGCTTTCGTTCACTCCTATGATTGCTTCAGAAACCAAAATTTCAGAATCAAGATTCTCCAATTTCTCATTTCCTTCTGAATTTTTGATGCTGTAACTTGAATCAATGGGAGCACATGTGATTTCCCCAGTCTTGATGGCACAACTTTTGATCTCTGGTTTCACAAACTCAATGGATTTGATCGGAACAATTTCAGAATTAAAATTACCGAAACTGAAATTGCAGGAATGGTTTGATGTAATTGATTCAAGTACAGAGGTAGATGATGATGAATTTTCCCCCTCTACCGCTGGAATTGAATCACACAAAAATTGGATAGAAGGTTCTTGAAGGGATTTTGGAAGCAGAGGAAGTGGCATGAATGACTTCTCAATATTGGATTTCCTCCACAAGTGACAAAAGATGGAATGAACTAGTAGGAATGAAGGTGGATAGAAAAGTATGGTGTAAATTTCTTTGTGATAAGCGGCGGATGAATTTTCCGGTGCCGGAACGATAGCGGAAGCGGAACGTATTCCCGGTGATCGAAACCGAGGCGATGATACCATGTTAAGATTTCCATGGTTTGGAAAAAATGGAGAAAACTTTAGAAAATCTTCAAGATAGTAGAAATCATATGGATTCATATTTGATAAAAGATAATGGAAAATAGTACAATTGGTGCTCTTATATAGAGCAATTTGAGGCTTAACTAACTAACTATCTAATAACAAACTTAACAAACTAATTGAACCTCTAACTAAATAGTGGAAGTTTTTGGCTAACTACCAATATTCTTAACACCTAATAATTAAATGTAATAATTAAATATAATTATAGCATTTTTATTTATGGGATGGAATTATAGCATGCTGTGTGGTTTATTTTTGGCAATGAATTACCGCAAATAATAGCATACAATATGTGGCATTGAATTTATTTTCGGCAATGAATTAATAGTATGGGTCAACAACGGTCAACAATGATCCAATATAAGTTTATAAAAAAAACGATGCTCCAATATAAGCCGTCTGTATTTTCGTCAATTTATTTTCAATGAATTTTATAGTATTTTTTTTTTATAGAGGAATTTTAAATTTTTTGAACGATAACAAAATAGTGTGAAATATGTTGAATGTGAAAATAATGTTTATATATAGAAAAAAGTTCACAATCAAATTCATAGTAAAACCTTAAAAACAATTTATAGTAAAAAAATATTTGTAATTAATATTAGGCTTAAATGCAGTTTTGCCGCAAAATTTTATGTCCATTTATGTTCTTAATAATAAAGAAATATGGTTTTAGTTTAATAACAATATTTTTTATTTATATATTTTTTTAACTATTTTTTTATTTTCTTTATTATTATATTATATTATATATATTTAATTAAAATTCATTTTCTTAATAGAAAATAAACAAAACACGAAAAAATGACTAATTTTTTTCTTCCATAAATATGTCTATTTTATCCTAATATATATATATATATATATATGTATGGTTACAGTTTTTTATAATATTTA
Organism: Trifolium subterraneum; assembly: GCA_951799995.1. Lineage (NCBI taxonomy): Eukaryota > Viridiplantae > Streptophyta > Magnoliopsida > Fabales > Fabaceae > Trifolium > Trifolium subterraneum. The sequence continues at coordinate 20,483,408 of OX637468.1, forward strand.
AAAAATTTCGGTTAATTATTTCAATTTATATTTTTATATATGTTTAAATAGTTTATTTATTTTAAATTATTTTGAACTTGTATATCATTTATGCACGGAATTTAATATATATTTTTTATAATATAAAAAATATTTTATAATTAAATTTCATCTCTAAGCAAATTACCAAATAACTGTTAATATGCATGAAATCAACCAATGTCCCTCCATAAATTGTTGAACTTTCATGTCCTGCAACATAAAATTTCAATAATAAAAAGCCAAAATAATTTATCAATGCAAAAAATAAAAGATTGAAACACACTTGATTGTTTTCTTCAATTTACTGTAATGTTAAAATGCCTCTAACAATCAAAAGCTTAACTCCAGTGCTGGAATATTTAACATGAAACTGTCCTGAAACATCAATATTCAATACAAACAAATAGAAGAATTAAAAAATCAGAAGAAATCCAAGAATCGATTTTCTTTAATAAAATATAGCATTCAAAATTAACACCACAAAGTGACTAAATTGAACTTACATAAAGTAGGAATAACATGAGAAGGTAGATAAATTCCCAAAGTAACTTTGTCCCTGTAATTAAAGAAAATTGAAAACCAAAATGAGGTTTAATCACAGAGAAAAAATTCACACATGAGGTTTAATCACAAAGAAAAAACCCATAAAAACAAAAACCTTGTAGAAAGAAAGCACGTACTCTCACCCCTTTTGAAATACACACCTAGAAAATATCTAAGAAAATCCAGATTATGAGACCATCCAGAGACAAATTCGAAAAAAAGGACGAATTACAGAAAATCAGAGAAAATCGAAGAAATTGAAACATCGTAGAAGGAAAATTTGAATAAAAAATATGAGATAACGAAATTGTTAATGAAATTAGAACCAATCGGTCTATTTATACATAAAGAAGAAGGAATGTATCAGATTCAAACATGCAACAACAAACGACACTGTGAGGACCGAGGAGGGAGACGACGTGAGAAGCAAAATGTAGGGTTTTGAATGTCTTACTGAAATTGAGTTCAATTGACCTAAATTAAATTGAAAGAGGAAATTCAAAATAAAGGACTTTTAATGAGAAGTAAATGATTTGTCAAAAAAATTAAAATAAGGAGTAAATGCAATAATGACATTAATGGCCAAATGAAGGAGAGAGCAGAGTTGTTGAGAGGCCAGCATTTTTGAAGAGAGAGAAAGATGAATAGGTCTGACTTATTCATATTAATAGATTCCAACAACATCTTACACACTTTATTTATAGTGAAGCTACCTCTCAAATTTTTGTAAAACTAGCAATGTGGGACTAATAGTCTAGTGCAAATGCAATCTCTCCATATTAGACAAACATCATACATACAAGCCTTATACTGTTTTTTTTTTAGGAAAAATAAACTTTTGCTACATTAACAAGTGAACTTTTGTTAAAATATTATGGTTTTTTTTAGCCTCACAGTTTTTGTTTCTATTTCACTTTTGATATTTTGCTTCTTTTTTTGTTGATAATTTTGATATTTTGCTTATAATTTTAACAGTCAATAAATATTTGTTGGAACTTAGTTTATTATATCATTTCTAATTTGGTTTGAATTAGAAATTTTATATGTAATGTACTAAAGTTTTTACTTTATATTGACTACATTTTATCTTTTTAATGTGTGAAACTAAGGAATATTGAATAATTATATATATTAATTAAAAACGGTCCGACCCAGTTAAACCTGATCCGACCAATTAAATGTTGAACCGGTAAGCTCACCGGTTTGATGACCAGTCCGTTTCTGAAAACCTAGTATATTATCAATTATCTAAATGTATATTTTATCAAGTGTCTCCATCACTTTCTTTAAGGTGGAAAAAGAGTAATGAGTGATTCTTTGGTCCAACATTACTACCTATGAAGCCCGCAATACTTAAAAAATGGTGAAGTATCGTGTTCGATATGTGTCTGATACCGATATTCGTCCGATACGTTTTGATACCATATTAGAGAAGTATTGGACAATTAATATTATTTAAAAAAAAATTACCGATACGTGTCGGATACTTCTCCGATACGCGTATCAGAGAAGTATGAGCAATTGATGTTCTTTAATGATAGAAATGGAGGAAATGAAACCGACACAATCTATGTTTTCCTATGAAGCACGGACACTTCTCAAATTAGGCGTGTCGGTACTACATCGATAGGCGTGTCGGTGCTTCAAATTAGACATAATGAGTAATCAGTCAATTTAGTCCCTAAACTATCACTCTCTCACCAACTTAGTCCCTAAACTATTAAAAACAACTAAAAGGTCCCTAAACTATATTCACATCTTCAATTTAGTCCCTCGGTTAACTTTTCCGTTAAGTGGACATTAGTGGTCCCCTAAACTATTAAAATACTTCAATTTAGTCCCTAAACTATCTTAAAAAACAACAAAATAGTCCCTAAACTATCATAAAAAAACTACAAAATCATCCTTAACAGCACAACTAGTATCACTTTTTTTTCTTCCTTTTTTTTAAATAAAAAGACAAATTTGCACCCTCAACAACACAAGAAACTTCAAAATAGAAACAACAGGAAGAAGAAACACAAGAAAGGCAACAACAAAAAGGTAATAACAAAAAGCAGGGTCTATGCAATGGCTCTCTAAGAAAAGACGAGGCAATAGCAATATATACACTCCACTAACACAAAATCACAAACCCTCACAAACCACTTGAAAAAACGCAAGGAGATTTATAAAAAGGATAAAACAAAAATCACAAACCCTTGCAAATTTTTAAAAGTAAGAATAAAAAATAGGCCTATTTTAGTAGTGATTAGAGATTTTCATTGCAGTTGTTGTCTGGGTGGGAGAATAGTGATTTAGAAGTTTCTTTCGAAAAATGGAAGAAGAAAGGTTAATACTATTAGTATTTTAGGGTTTTATAGAATAGTTAATAGAAAAATTAACCAATGACTAAATTGATGGATGAAAAATAGTATAGGACCTTTTAGTTGTTTTTAATAATTTAGAGACTAAGTTGGTGAGAGAGTGATAGTTTAAGGACTAAATTGACTTCATTACTCATACATAATTGCCGTATGATGTAGTACCGTATGGTATTTGTCACGTTCATTACTACCATGTTCTCTCTGCTCAAACTCGATTACACAGCACGCCACCGGTAGCCCTCACACCACGACTGACCACTGGCACCACACCACTCGCCATCGGCTCGCCGTTCTCCCCTTTCTCTATCTTTCTGCTCCATTCTCCCGTTTCTCTATCGCTCTGCTCGACGTCGACTCTGATCCCTTGTTTTCAATTTCAGGTAACAAAACTCTGTTCAACCCCTTGTTTTAAATTTCAGGCGATGAAATTTTGATATGAATTGCTGACAGACTGAGACAAATTTCTAAAAAAATCTAGGTATTAGGTTTTTGAATTTTTTTTTATTTACTATTGTTGCTGATACTATTTTAATTTGTTTATCCTCTATAACGATTTGTCTGAAACAATACTCTTTATTGGACAGGTGCTCAATCCTCTAGCCATGTGATCTTAAATTCTTGTTATTGAATCAAGTCCTCAATCCGAGAAAATTTGTCTGGAAAAATAGTTTACTGTCTTTGAAATGATCTAAGTGTATCTCAATTCTCAAATGGATTAAGATTGTCAAAAATTAGTAGCAGTTGTTACTTTGAGACTAATTAAGGTAATGGTAGGATTTGAATTGAGGCTATTAATTTTTTTTATAATAGCAGGTTATCAGTTATAACCTTTAGAATTTACATCACTTATTTAGCTATTTCTTCATGTAAAAACTAGTGGCTACCTGAATAGACACTTGGATTTGTTTCTTTAATTGATTGAATAAGTATAGCAAGTTATGTACCATAAGTCAATTGATCATACCCTTTGTGTAGTTTTTCTTGGTCTTGCAATTGAGGTTTGAGTTTTTGATCATGTGTTTTTTGTATAGTAGTTCAATTTGTTTGTTTATTTTTCATAATTAAAAATTAGGAATGTTGGTCCTAATGGCTGAAATTTGTTTAAGCAGGCTAGTGAGAAAATTGAAGATGCTAAGCTGAAACCACATTGCAAGAATTCCAAAAAGTTCTCCATTAACAAATATTGAGCTCTCCTCTATTTGTGTGCTTGTAAACAGCTCTGGTCCTGGTGAAGAATCGATTGAGATAGATGCTGAAAACCAACCTTTTATTAGAGGTCAGTTCAGATTAGTCTGCAACATTTCAGCTAATTGAATTCTATTCGATCTTCATTTTTATTATTGTAAATTTATTAAAAACTTGTATCTTTGTTAGGTAGAGATGCATAGCTTATTATTGGCCTAGTTAACTCTTTATTTTTTAGAAAGATTCTGTGGGAGATTTTTGTTTATCAGTGATTAAAGAAATTTTTTGCCCAGGCTCTCTAAAATTCTTGGCTCCACCACTGGGGGCTTGTGTGTATCTGTAGGAAGTTTTGAGTTTGTGAGGATAGTTGTAGCTCTTTGTTTCCTTTGTTTGATACATGCCTCTATCAGTAGGATGTCTATTGTATTTTGTGACCAACCAAGGCATTGCTTGTGCTTTATGTGTGTGTGTGTGTGTAGAGATGTTTGTTGTTAAAAAGAAAAATGTGAGTTTTGTTTCTTTTAGGTGTGAGTTTTGTGCTTGTTCTTATTGATTATCATTTTTTTGTTTGTTGTTAAATATAGATTTAGTTGATTGATTGTCAATTTGTCGTTAATTTCTTGTTCTTATTTCTGTGGCCCACTCGAGATTTTTTTCTTGGTTCCGCCACTCACTAGTATATGAAAATTTCAGGTGGATTTCACCGGAGAAAAACAAAAAGGAAAAAAAAAACACACACACATTGTGAGTGGTTTATCACTGTGATAGCTGAGAAAGGGTTTTGGGGACTCTGCTCTGAATCAAACTTGGCAATGGCCATCATCAACATCATCACTATAAAACGCATCTTCAATATACCCCTTTTTCATTCCACCTTCTCTCTACTCTCCTCCTCTATCTCCACCACCACCACCCCAACATCCTCATCCCCATCAAAAACCCCACTAGAAAAACAATTCGAATCATGGATCAACCACCTCAAACCCGGTTTCACCCCTTCCGATGTTAACAACGCTTTAGCCTCCCAATCCGATCCCGATCTCGCTCTCGACATTTTCCGTTGGACATCCCAACAACGTTCCTACAAACACACTTCCTTAACCTATCTCACCATCATCAACCACCTCATCACTTCTCGCCATTACCAACAAGCTGAAACCCTAGTAGAAGAAGTAATCGCTGGCGTGTGTGATCCCACGCTCCCTCTTTACAACACCATCATCCGTTTTTGTTGTAGCCGCAAGTTCCTCTTTAACCGTGCATTCGATGTTTATAACAAAATGTTAAACTCACAAGATTGTAAACCTAATCTTGAAACATATACTTTACTGTTCAACTCACTTTTACGCAGGTTTAATAAATTGAATGTTTGTTATGTTTATTTACATTCGGTTCGGTCCTTGACGAAGCAAATGAAGGCTAATGGTGTTATACCTGATATTTTTGTTTTGAATATGATTATTAAAGCTTATTCTAAGTGTTTAGAACTTGATGAGGCGATTAGGGTTTTTCGGGAAATGGGGTTGTATGCTTGTGAGCCTAATGGTTATAGTTATAGTTATATTGCTAAGGGTTTGTGTGAGAAAGGGAGGGTGGAACAAGGTTTTGGGTTTTATAAGGAAATGAGGGTTAAGTGTTTGGTTCCTAGTACTAGTGCTTATGTGATTATTGTTTGTAGTCTTGCGTTGGAACGGAGGTTTGATGATGCTATTGAGGTTATGTTTGATATGTTGAGTAATTCTAGGTCGCCGGATCATCTTACTTATAAGACTGTTTTGGAAGGACTGTGTCTTGAAAGAAGGGTTGATGATGCTTTTGAATTGCTTGATGAATGTAAGAAGAGGGATTTTTATATGAATGAGAAGATGTACAAGACATTGTTCAATGATTTGCAGTTTGTGTGCAGGGACTAGAAGATTCTGTACTAATTATTGTATCCTTGTTTCAACAATGTGCTGGCTGTGTTCCTTTTTGTCTGAGTTAGATTTGAACCATCAATTGTTTGGTACTGGTAGAGTCTGATTTGGAGACTTTGGATGGATTCTGTGAAACATTTGATCAGAAACATGTTGTTGCTTGGAGAGTTTTTCGCAACTTTTGAAGTAATTTCCATTGAACAGATTAGTATGGAAGGAGAGGGCAGTAGCAGCAGGGCATTTGAATATATGTTGACTCTAATGCTGATATTGATGATATGATGACACAAGCTCCTTTTTTGGCCGAAAATTGAAAGGGGATACTAACGCAAGCATGTTCTATAACCTTATCACAGCTCTGAGGCCACATGATTATTCCACAGTTGGAGCAAAAACTGGTGTGTAATTTCCACTTGCTGATGTTGCTTGTCGATAGTTTGCTGGATGAGCATCTTATGATATCATATAACTGTCAAAGCTACTCAATAGTCGCTTGATTTTTATTTTTCCCTGCCCCTAGTTCATTTGTTTGCTCTGTGAATTCAACTGTAACAAAGCTTAGCCGAAAGCTTTGTAGTTAGTAGTATTTGTATTTTTGGCAGTCTCAAAGCAGAATTTCATGTTTAACCATCCTCCATTGTTTTGAATATCTCAACTTGTCTTTACTATAAGGGAGGAATTTCATTGTGTAATAATTGACTCAACTGGTCTTTTGATTTTTGATTTTTGCTTTTGATGTAGATCAATGTTTGGTTCTACCTTTGTCAGCAAGATTCAGTTTAGTTTTTGGCATGTGTTACTTACTTGAATTGGTATTCTAAATGTGCATGTTATGTTAATTTGTCTGTGTACTGCATAATCTACGAATGGCTGAAAAATGTGAAACCGGACATGGTTACTTATTCAATTATTATTCAAACATGGCTGAAGAAATTTGGAAGTTTTAAGCAAATTCAATATTGTCAGTGACACTTCAGACCATGTCTTTGTTCGTAGAAAATAATTATTGAAGGAGGTAACATTTTAATTTTTGAGTTAAAATCATGATTATATTAGTTTACAATGAACCTATGTCCTAAACAGCATCAAAATAATTGGGCTAGAAGAATCCAGAAAGAGTGGAAGATTTTGGAGAACAATTTGCCAGGTGAGTTTGTTCACTATTCCTTTTAAAAAATAGCCTGTAATATTTGCATTTAGTATTTAAGCCTGAAATTAGAACTTATTAAAAATAAATAACTATCAACTTGTGTTTTGTTGAAAACCGTAGAGTGCAACCTGCTTATGGCTGCTTTTCACTCAATTTCTTTGACTCTTTTTTTTATCCTCATCAGATTCAATATTTGTTCGAGTTTATGAATCAAGGATGGATCTCATGAGGGCTATCATTATTGGAGCAGAAGGGACTCCTTACCATGATGGTCTTTTCTTTTTCGATCTTTACTTACCTGATGACTTTCCCAATGTCCCAATGTACCACCAGTATGTGACTGATGATGTACTCTATCTGACTGACATTATGTTGTTATAACAAACTGTATATTTTTTATGGCAGGAAGTCTGCTTCCACAATCCATGTTCTTCTAAGTTGAACCAAATTTCGGACCTCGTGGCTCTTTATGCCTTAGTCTACTTAACACTTGTGGTGGCAGGAAAAATGAGTGTTGGCGTCCACGCGTTTCAACAATTCTACAGGTTCTAGTCTCCATACAAGGTCTAGTATTGACTACAGAGTCTTTCTTTAATATGTCTAGCGTCTATGTTAGCTGTTCAGAAGCAGGCAAAATTATGTCCCGGTCTTATAACGAGGATGCATTCATTGATTCATTGTGGACAATGATACATGTGATTAGAAGGCCTCTAAAGGTTTGATTCTATTCTTGGTTCAATTTTTTTATATATGTCTCTAGCAAGTTTTTTTACCATGTTCATTTGTAGTGTGAGCAAATCACACTACAAATCACACCTTCATCATGCAACACAATAACATAGTTCCAGATGAAGTTGAAGAAACATGTGAGCAAATCACAAATCAACTAAAATGCAACAAAATAAAAGTCAAATCCTACACAATACACCTTTTAAAATTCAAAGACAATTTTCAATATCAGAGGTATGTTGCAGAATGCAAATTATATGCCTATTATAGTGCATCAAATAAATTAGGCATACCATATTTAATATACCAAAACCATCTCTCAAAACACAGAAGAGCATAATGAAATTATCTTCCGCCAAAGAGTGTAACTTATAATCTTCTGACCTAAATACTCCAAGCAAGCATAGCAATGGAGAGGAAACTCTGGAGGGACTTAATTATTCTGAAGGATCATCTTCCGGTAGGCTCTTGGTGCATTGCTGGAGATTTCAACGCAGTGATATCTTCGAATGAAATCAAAGGGAATGACATAGACTGAAGTAGGACAGAGATTCAGGAGTTTAATAGCTTCATTGATAATATGGAATTGATTGATGTCCCCTACATTGGAAAGAAGTTCACATGGTACAACACAGATGGAATGAGAAGAAGCAGACTCGATAGAATTTTACTATCGGAAGGACTCATCTCTGATTGGGGTGTGATTGCTCAAAGAGTGTGGGATCGTGACATCTCTGACCATTGCCCTGTGTGGCTAGAGTGCGGGGAAGTCAATTGGGGCCCTAAGAATTAAACTTGATGGTGTAGACAAATGGTGCTATATTTAATCCAAAAAAAGAAATTGAGTTTAAGTAAGTTGATTTATAGGGAAAAAGACTAGGCACCTAGTGTGGTTATCTGTAATTTGGTCCTTATGGATAGCTAGGAACAGATATTTTGGCTAGCTTATGTATGTACCTTATGCATATACTGTTGCCTTAAACTTGTGTTTATTCCTTTAACTGTTTGTTATTTTTGGTTTCAGAATTTTGAGCTCATGATATTTTAAGGGCATGCAAGGCATACAGGAAAGGTGCTCAAGTGTGTTCTTTTGGTCAGTTGGCCAGAGGACATTACGAAATCTTTACTTTGTCCGATGAAAAAGCTTGCCAATGAATTTGCAAGAATTGGAGCTATGGACTGAAAAATCCCCCATGATGTAAAAAAAACACATCTCTATGAAAACCCAAATTTGAGACTTGATTCAAAAGTCTTGTTACATCTACTACAAGCATTTTTATTTCTTTTTTAGAGATGCTATTTGTTTAATAATTTAAAATATCAAGTATTTATGGAAGTTTGTGTATTGCACAAAAAGCTGAATTGGTTAATTTTTTGGTCATATTAACTAGTGTCTCCGAAACACTAGTCAAGGTAACTAAAACAAGTAAGTTTTACATTAAAAATATCATTTTTTATATTTTTAAAAAATAGAGTACACAAATTTTAACTTTTTTTATCATATTTAATTCTTTAACTAGTGTTAATAGTTAGCCTTTTTAAACATTGTCCCAACCATTTTTGCTAAATACAAAATTGTATGTTTAAGTGTGAATTAGCACAAGCAACTCCTACTTAATTATAATTGGATACAATTACTACATAAATTTCTTAAATCAGTACTGTGTTGGTGGTGGTACCATGACAATCTGATTGCCTGTTAATAAAAAATGTGAGGTCGGATACTATCATGGAGCTCGATAATAGTGCACCGCTCTCCATTGCCTAACCTCAACCTCAAATAGCCATGTCTTATCATAGCTATGTTACGCAACACTCTGCTAGTGCTGGAACTTTCGGATACAACGACAACTTCTAACACGTGTTGGTACCATCGGCGAGCCTCAATCTCGGGTGATCAATAAAATACATAAGATAGATCGAACTGATGTCTCCAGGTGCTTTATTCCCATGAAATATCTATTGAATTTGAATTGGCAAAAGTTAGGTTGAGCCAAGTATCCATCTGAAACCAAAAGGGTCTCTTATTTGGAGAATATAGAAAGAGAAGAGAAGAGAGAAGAGGGTTTTGAGAAGGTTTTGGAGAGAAAGCTAAAGAAGAGAAGGATTGAAGATTTCAGATTGACTAAGGTATGCGTGTAGTGGTGTTAATCTTTGAGTGATTAATGGCTCTCTTATTTTCATGGGTTTTGATGAAAATAGTACCTTTATATTTTGATGATGTTTGTTATATTTATATCTATTTGAAAGTACAAATTTTTGGGATAAAACTTGTGAGTTTGTAGATGTTTTTGTTCATTTTGTGTTTTATGAGGATAATGAATAATCTTGATGATTTCACATGTTCAAATGATAATTGATGTTAGTTTTCGTGCCTTTATGTTTGTTGTAGTTATAAATGTTTAAAGTTATGATCTTTGGGTTTAAAATAGTTTGTTTTGGGGATTTTTTAGGGTTTCCTTGTTGGAACCCGAAAATAGGGTGTCTGTTTTCTGGTATGATCACTTAGCGAGGGTTGAGTGCTCGCTAAGTGACAGAGTTGTTCTTGAGGTTCATCGAAGGACGGATGAATGCTCGCTTAGCAAGCATATATAGTGCTTTGCTAAGCAAGGGCAGTTCGCCAGAGTTCGCTACAGCTCGCTTCAAGTCTGGAAGTTCCTGACTTGTCTCGCTGGGATCTCGTTGGGGCTCGCTCAGCGAGACTGTTAGGACAAAATTGTTGTGGCAAGTGTGAGTGTTAAGTCTCATATTGCTTAGAAGAGTGGAGGTTGAAGACTTTATAAGTGAGATGACCCATAAACCTAACACATTAAGGTTTTGGGTTAAAGTGTGGTGTCCAACTCACTTTTAGAGTTGTTCTTGAACACAATGTGGATGATCTCCCTGGCTGCCCCCTCGTGACCCAACAATGGTATCAGAGCCGATGGTTCGACAAGGGTTCGACTGACTCCTTGTATCGAAAGTCTTCCTGGCAAAGGTGGTCAGACAGCGTGTCCCGTTGAGTGCAGCTGCAACGACGGTACAAGTGTATGTATGAAGAAAGCTTTCGCTTGAGGGGGAGCATATCCTAGAGTGGATGGAAAATGTGAGTGTTAAGTCCCAAATTGCTTAGAAGAGTGGAGGTTGAAGACTTTATAAGTGAGAGGACTCATAAACCTAACATTTTAAGATTTTGGGTTAAAGTGTGGTGTCCAACTCACTTGTAGAGTTGTTCTTGAACACAATGTGGATGATCCCCCTGGCTGCCCCCTAATAACCCAACAAAAGTTTTGTTGTTTTTTTATCAAATGGTGTTGATTGACTATGACATGATATAATTGTGTTCCGATGGACTAATGATGATGTATTTGATTGAATTGTGGTAATGAAACCCATATAAGATGATGAACTTTGATGATGATTTATGAAGATGATATATAATGATGAAATTTGATGATGAATTATGAAGACGAATTTGATTAAGTTATCCATAATGTGATGATGAATTATATCATATGTTTGGAATATGGGCATTTCATGCATTCATGAGTCTAAAGTGTGTGACGACGAACTGTGAAGACGAATTTATCATAAGTTTGATATATAATGTGATGATGACATGATACCGAATGCATGTAGTTGAGTCTAGGTGTGACATGACATATCTAGATGACATTTAGAGACATTTAGGGAATGTGTTCTTCTAAATGGTAATCGGTAAATGACATTGTGTGAAGTATCTTTTATTGATGAGAATGAATTGTCTATTATTTGTTGATGATGTGTGGAGTAATTAAAAGCCTAAATTGATTATGTATGTGATACTTAACGATTTCTTAGTTGATGATGTTCATGCTTATGCATTAATTTATTTTAATTGTTAAGTGTTTTATACTTGCACTTTTGTGATTAACATTGTCTAACCCTCAGTTTTATGTATGTGTTGGGCCTTTGGGGGCTCAGATTCTCATGTTGAGGATCATGCCGCTCAGGAGTAGTTGCATTATTAGCTTGTTTACCCTTGGTGAAAAGATCGACATAATGTCACTCCATTTATCTAGTTTATTTACTTTTTGGGTTGTAATAATTATGTAGAGTCGCTTTGTTACAGTAACATTTGGGTTGGGGCGTGACTTTATATCTTTAAGTTGCTTGAGACCCTGCTAGTATTTTTATGCATGTTGGAATTGATGTTGAGATATTATTGTTAATTGATGAGATTTTTATAATGAGTTCATGTAATGTATGGAGTTAATGCATGACATTATCATTTTAGAATTAATTTATCCGTATATATGAGTCTGATGTATGTTAAATTGTATGATATGTAATACCTTAACTGTTTGCATGTAATTTATTTAAGTTAATTAATATGCGTAAGAGATTTATGGTGTAGAGACCCAGTTAAAAGTCTAGTCTAAAACAAAAACAAATTATGTTGTTTTTCTGTATTGACATATACAACACAAATAGAAAAAGATTTGAACTATGCATATATTGTACAAAAGATGTTTGGACAAATATTTTATATAAATGTATCCAACATAAAAAATCTATTTTTCTTTAGTACATATGTTTTATCTAAATATTCATTAATTAGAGTCAATATATTGATAATAATGAGGAAAACCTAGTCAAGATATGTTTGTTGCCCTAACTTGAAAGTTATAACATGTTAATTTTTTTTAGCTATGATGATTTATAATGAAGTCACTTTTGAACCTAAACATGGGGCCCTAGCTTGTTAGCTTAAAGAATTAAAGAATTGAACCTAAATTATAAAGTATAAATACTTCAACCTTTTGTCATCCCTTGTGGTTTGAGCAATTGAAATATAAGAACCGTAAAAATAAAAATAAAAATAAAAAACTATTATCATTGTCTGGTTATTATAGGACTTGCAAATGAGATTATATATATAATTTTCAACGTCCAACTGACCCAACTTACATGATTATCAAGATGGTTGAAGACAAAGACATGTGCATCAGTGCATCCACTATCCTCTGAACATTATTTGTCAATGTGACACTATTTTCATTGGTTTTAAAAGACCTTGAGAAGGGTGGATTAAGCTTAATTGTGATTAAGCCTACAATGATTCGTTGGATCTAGCTTGTTGTGGTGGACTCTTTCGAAAATCATATGGCAGACGGATTATACTTGGGAATGTGGGGAATATACTTGGGAATGTAGATTGTTTGGAGACACGGTTTCCACCACCTTTAAGTTGAAAGTGACTCAAATAGTCTAATTGACATAATCTCGGGGAAAGTTAAAATCATTGGTAATTCGCCTACTTTGGTGCACCATATAAAAGAACTTTTAAAGCTGAACTGGCGGATGAAGTTTAATCATACTTGGCGAGAGCGAAATAGAAGTGTTTTGATTGACAGACTAATTTTAACTTCTCTGTGTATTCTTTTACATCCATGTTATGGAGACCCCTCCTATTGAGGTTTCAAGTCTTCTTTGTGATGACATATATGAGGCTTGCATGCCTAAAAATATTCATGTAACTCTATAGTTCTTTTCTTTTTGGGTGTTAGCCTTCTTTAACTGCCAAAAAAAAGGTTAAACTATATATGCATATATTTTACGTAAAAGTTATGCTTTGGCCGCTTAAAAACATTTCCGTTTATCATTTTGATCCCTTCCATCAATTTTTGACAAAAAAACGTTAACTTTTATACATGTGGCAAATTGGCTTGTGATGTGGCTATTGTGTGTCAGCTATACGATATATTTTCATTAAAAAAAACTGAAGGGCTTCTCGCTAAAAACAAAGCTCAAATAATTCGATTTCATTTCAGCAAAGTTAGAAACAAAGTTTTCAAGATTTGTTAACTCAAATCAATTACTACAAACATTTATGCAACATTCATAAATGAATAAAAAAACTAAAGCATTACAAAGGCAAATAAAATTAAATTATAAAGAAGAACAAACATAAATATAGAAGAAATCCATACCATAAAAATGATAACAAATTAACAATGATAATACTACTCAAATCACAAAAAAGCAACAAGATCCAAAAGAAAAAACAGGAGATAAGAGAGTTTTATATACTACTACTCTAGTCAAATATCATTCTCCACTAAAATTCTACAACAACAACGACAACAACAAATTATTTATAGAGAAAATTTAAACATCGTTTAAAAGAAGCCCTTTAATTTTTTTTTCTACATAAACTTTACCTTTTCAAACAACACACCTTCATTTGCTCCTTCAGTTTTTTTTTTCTTTTAATGCAAATATTTTGTATTGCTGACACACAACGGTCCACGTCACAAGCCAATTTGCTATCTGTATAAAACAATTTTATCGAAAACTAACAGAAGAGATCAAAATGGCAAACGGATATGTCTTTAGGACTAAAACAAAAAAAAAAAATCATTAAAGGGTGTCATACCCCATTTTTTGACCAATAGCTTTTGTACGTCTTTTAAAACTTTTTTTTTCCTTTGTCGTCTCTGACGAAATTTCGGCCAGGAGGTATTTTAAAATACCTCATTTATTTGGTTTCATCTTTATTTTCTTTTTATTATTATTCTTATTATTATTATTATTATTATTATTATTATTATTATTATTTAATTTCTATTTTATTTATTATTATTTATTCAAATTCGTTTTTTATTATTATATTTATATATATTATTTATTTTTATTCCTATTTTCGTTTTTTCTTTTTTTGGTGTTTTTTGTCAATTTTTCAAAAGGTTCAGATTTGTGTTTTTGTCCTCATCCAGGCCCAAAGGGGCATTTTTGTCCAAAAGGAAAAAATTTCATCTGCTAAAACCCTAGCTCTGACACAGTATAAATGGAACATTTATTGCACAGTCCCCTAGGTCAGAAGAGAATTCACCAGCCGCAAACCACACAAACAGCAAAAAAGAAATTTTTCTTTCCTTTTCTGAATTCAATCCAAAAAAAATAGAACAAAAAAAAATCAAAAAACAAATTCAACAAACATAAACTTCCATCAAACCTTCATCAAACCCAGAAACCGAAAAAACCATAACCAAAAAATCAAAAAGATATCAGAAACCGAAAAACCCATTTCTGTTCTAGATCCAAAATCAAAAAACGAACCAAAAAAGAAACATTCCTTTTCCTCGAAAAAACAAATCAGAACTGAACCCAAACCCAGAAAAACGAATCGAAACCGTAAACAAGGAGAAGAGATCCGTAGTTAGATCCAACGCAAAAAGGTTGAACCGTTTCCATTTTTATTTTCTTCTTTCTCCTTTTCTCGATCTGGATTTATTATTTAAACGTGAGGATGTCTGGGTTCATGTTTGGGTTTAAGATTTAATTTTGTTTAGTTTTTGTAAGTTGTTTAAAAGTGATGAAGTTTTGAAAGAGAGAAAAAAAACCGAGAATGAGAGAAGAAGAAAGGGTTTCGGCGGCGGTGAGAGAGAAAGAAGATGAAATATGAAAATTTTAGGGTTTGGGGGTATTTATACCCCAACCCGATCCGGTGTGCGTGTGTCTATCGCAGCACACCGTGCACCCTTTCATCTCAACCACTGATCTCTATCAGATGGCTTAGATCTCTCCGTTTTAAGTTTAGATCAGGGCCGTCTGATCCATCAGACGGCCAGACTTGATCCTGTTTTTTTTGGTTTGTTTTTTACGCAGATGGGCCTTTTTGCATATTTTAGCATAACGTATATCATGCATCATACTGCATTCATCAAGTTTCAAAACCGAGTCTCAGGTCCTTTCTTTCCTCTCTGTCCAAGTCATGTGGTCCGGCGTATTCAGTACAAAGCAACTCGTTTCTACAATACTCGATCTAATTTGAAGAGGAAAAATCCCGAAGGAGGAAACCATATGCTCCGTGAACAGGTACCATCCATGCAAAACTGATCTTACATGTGCTTTCCACCAAGGGGCACCCAGTCATGATGTTGAACACTGTTATACTCTTAAGAAGGAGGTTCAGAATGTGGTCCATACCAACATGTTATCTTTTAATGATTCAAGCTCGAATGTCCAAAGTTCATCCTTTGCCTAATCATGGGTCCTCCGTCATTTTAATTCAAGATTATCAAGAAGCTTGTCCCTAGGATCACCAGGCCTTTTCCAATTGCAATTTCTTTCTTGCCAAGCATTTATTTGCATTTTAAAGTTGTATCTTTTAATTAAAATTTCTAAATAATGAGCATGCATATTTTGGAATCCATCCATCCGTATTCACTCTTTTCTTTTTGTGCCATCACAAATGGCAATGTTTTTCTATTTCACCTTTCATATTAACAAACTTGAGGGGAGAATGATGTAAACTAAATGTTTAAAATTGTTGATATGCGCTGATATATGCTTTCATTAGTAATACCCGGTTGATGAGGTAAGACATTGTTTCACTTCCCAAACACCGGAGAAATAAGGAGATAATCCGTAGTCAATCCCTTTAAGCCAGAAGATGGTGTTCTTTCTATACAAAAAAAAACCCTTAATCTTAACCCGGGGTAGGGTAGTCTTTCAATTAATTCAATGATACATCCCAATACAAGAGGATAAACCTGCTGAGATAGAGGAAGTCATGAGTAGACAAAACTCACAATAGCATGTGGTAGTCACATTTGTCCTACACCAAAACAAAAAAACACAAACAAAAACAACAACAAAAAGCCCGCTAGGTAAAGAGACTTGGGCAAAATTTAGGGCATCCCGATGGACCGCGAAATCCAAAAGAATTGGTCCATGCAAAAATCAGGGATTAAGAGCACAAATGATGAAAACAAGTTTGTGAATGAAAAAGTGACTGTCACTTCAAGAATCTCATCAAAGCTTCGACCAAAGCGTCAACCTCAAACACCATTGTCAAAAGAAATTCTCTTGTCAACCAAAGCGTGTCGAATGAATTATTTGAACGTAGGAATGAAGGATATCAAAGAAGAGTGGGTGGGTTAAAACAAAATTTTGAGCTTAATAATCCTTTTTTTTCAAACCCATGAACCAGGTCACGTTATAACCCTCAAAAGACCTAATTGAAGCTAGGTTTACTTTGAAAGCATAAATCAGCGAAATTATTGTTAAAACTGACTCCACCTGTTTGTTGAGTAACTATCTTTTACACACACCACATGTGTTTTCTATAAAAATTTCGATTCCAAAACTTGTATGTACATTACATCAGCAATATTTTTCAAAAGAAACAATTTTGTTTGCAAATTTATATATGGCATCAAGGAAATTCAATCAAATGGTCTAATCAAAAGCAAATCAACTCAAAACGCTCCTAACTTGGGGCATGTTACCTCAGGAACCTGCCAATCAGGAGCAAGTCTTTACATCCAGGGGCATACCCTTCAAAGATTCAAAGTCAATGTTTCACTCATTTGGGGCACCTGAAGTGGTTTCCAGGGGCAATCCAGATCTGCCAAGATAGTTGTTACGTTTCTTCCTCCTTGAGCCAATAATCATCGAGTTGATATTTTGGGTTTTATGGACATGTGTTACTATAATATGTTGAGCATGTGATCCAACATTCCTCAATTGAATACTGAACTTCACTGATCTCTGGTAATCTCCAGCAAGTGGTTATCATTAAGAAGCTTGTATGATTTCCTTTTCCCCAGTGAAAGAAGAAGCTGATACCCGTTTTGGGAGGCTCATTCAACAGCAAATGACATCTCTTTGAGAAGTTTGCATATCAGCAGCAAATGGCATCTCTTTGAGAAGTTTGCATTCAATAGCAAATTGCATCTCTTTGGGAAGTTTGTATATCAACAACAAATGGCATCTCTTTGAGAAGTTTGCATATCAGCATATCAATCTTGATTCTTTCTAGCAAAAAAAAAAGAGAAAAAAAAAAGAAGCTTGCTAAGTTGAAAACCCGAAAGGGCGGCTTAGGCAAAAATGAGCGTCCCGATGGGCTGAAAACCTGCAAGGGCAGTCCAGGCAAAAATTAGGGGCAAACAAAAAAATATATTCCCGGTGGATTGAAAACCCGAAATGGCGATCCAGGCAAAAGTTAGGGATTTCAAAAAAAGAGGAAAAAGCAAAAAGCATGACTGTTGAAGCAAAACCATGAGGAAATTTTCGGTTCCAGTGTACGAAATGGCGACTTCTGCTAGACCTCTGACCGACAGGCTTTACCCCAAGAAGCAATCATTTTTACCATGGATTGACATACCATACCGGGTTTTACCCCGAGGATCTGATTTATTTCACCTGTAAGGATGTTGTTCCCAGTGGAGAATTATTGAGTGGTTGTACGGATACGTCGGCCCAATGCTCATCTTACCTGACCAAATCTTTTGTCTCATCCAGTCATGTACAAATACCATTCAATCATACAAATACAAGCTTCATAACATACATTCATACTTACATACAATCATATATACATTCATACATACATACAATCATTCACACGTTCATACATACATACATACATACATACAATCATTCACATGTCCATATATACATATATCCATATTCATATGAAACATGCAAACAAAATCATTCATACATATTGCATTGACCATCATGTGTCTTGCTTCATACATCACAACAAAAAAAAGAGTCATCCCCAGTGTATCTGGTCCAGAGATGTCTCCATCAATCATACATCACAAAAAAGGGTCATCCCCAGTGTGTCTGGTCTAGAGATGTCTCCACCAAACATATTTCAAGTAGCAAGTTTTGCAAACAACCAACTGCAAACTTATGGTCAATTTCCCCAAAAGAAGTCGTCTCCAGTGTGTCTGGTCCAGACAAATACATATTCTTGTTATGTCTCGCTCTCCTACAACGACAGCAGACAATTTATTTCCTCGTTGTGTCCTTACCATCCCACAATGTTGGTAGACACTGTCTTTACTTCTGTCCGCACACAGGACTTTAGTGCTTTCTGTCTTTACTTCTGTACGCACACATGACTTTACTGCTTTCTGTCTTTACTTATGTCCGCACACAGGACTTTATTGCTTTCTGTCCGCATACAGGACTTTATCGCTTTCTGTCTTCATTACTTTTGTTAAAATAATCTTCATTACATTTAAACACTTGTAAACATAACACTCATAAACATTAACACTCATAAGCATAACACTCATAACATCATATTATAGCATTTTATAGTTTAGTCCGGTCAAAAAATGGTGTACTCTGTATTTTAGTCTCTTCCATCGTCGAACCAAAACAAAAAAACATCATCAAAAATCATCTTTTTCTTTTTATCTCCGATGGAAGAAACTTAAATATGGGCATCTGTCATACCCCATTTTTTGACCGATCGCTTTTGTACGTCTTTTAAAACTTTTTTTTTCCTTTGTCGTCTCTGACGAAATTTCGACAGGGAGGTATTTTAAAATACCTCATTTATTTGGTTTCATCTTTATTTTATTTTTATTATTATTATTTTTTTATTTCTATTTTATTTATTATTATTTATTCACATTCGTTTTTATTATTATATTTATATATATATTATTTATTTTTATTCCTATTTTCGTTTTTTCTTTTTTTTGGTGTTTTTTGTCAATTTTTCGAAAGGTCCAGATTTGTGTTTTTGTCCTCATCCAGGCCCAAAGAGGCATTTTTGTCCAAAAGGGGAAATTTTCATCTGCCAAAACCCTAGCTCTGACACAGTATAAATGGAACATTTATTGCACAGTCCCCTAGGTCAGAAGAGAATTCACCAGCCGCAGACCACACAAACAGCAAAAAAGAAATTTTTCTTTCCTTTTCTGAATTCAAACCAAAAAAAATAGAACAAAAAAAAATCAAAAAACAAATTCAACAAACATAAACTTCCATCAAACCTTCATCAAACCCAGAAACCGAAAAAACCATAACCAAAAAATCAAAAAGATATCAGAAACCGAAAAACCCATTTCCGTTCTAGATCCAAAATCAGAAAACGAACCAAAAAAGAAACATTCCTTTTCCTCGAAAAAATAAATCAGAACTGAACCCAAACCCAGAAAAACGAATCGAAAACGTAAACAAGGAGAAGAGATCGGTAGTTAGATCCAACGCAAAAAGGTTGAACCGTTTCCATTTTTCTTTTCTTCTTTCTCCTTTTCTCGATCTGGATTTATTATTTAAACGTGAGGATGTCTGGGTTCATGTTTGGGTTTAAGATTTAATTTTGTTTAGTTTTTGTAAGTTGTTTAAAAGTGATGAAGTTTTGAAAGAGAGAAAAAAAAAACCGAGAATGAAAGAAGAAGAAAGGGTTTCGGTGGCGGTGAGAGAGAAAGAAGATGAAATATGAAAATTTTAGGGTTTGGGGGTATTTATACCCCCAACCCGATCCGGTGTGCGGGTGTCTATCGCAGCACACCATGCACCCTTTCATCTCAGCCACTGATCTCTATCAGATGGCTTAGATCTCTCCGTTTTAAGTTTAGATCAGGGTCGTCTGATCCATCAGACGGCCAGACTTGATCCTATTTTTTTTGGTTTGTTTTTTACGCAGATGGGCCTTTTTGGGTTGGGCTTTGCTGTTTTGTTACTTTTTGCACCCCCTTTATTCTCATGTTACTGTTTGCACCCTTCTGTTTTATTTATTTTTTATTTATTTTTATTTCTTGACCCATGATAAAAGTGCTTATGGAATGTGCTTCAATGAGCTATTAAATCCAAAATAAGCACTAATTTGAGGTCTTTTTGTTTTTATTATTTATTTATTTCATGATTATTGGTGTTTATTTATTTTGCTTAGTTTTTTTCATACTTGCTCACTAATCTAACACTTTATTATTCATACTCTTTATTATTGCTACTAACTTACTAACCTATCATTTTCATTCATACAAGTTGGTTTTATTTATTGTTAATAACTCATCTAATCTAATAATTTATTTATTGCCCTATTAATTAACTATTTATTTTATTGCAAGGACCTTAGTATGTATTTTAGGATTTAATGTAAATATAAATGAGAATTGCATAGCATCCATCCTCTTGCATCATTTCATGTTTATTTTCTCGCAAATATTTTAGAATGTAATTAGGAATAAATGTACACCATAAATGAAAACTTGCATCTCATGCATATTTATTTTTATCGCTTTCCGCAAAAAAACGTTAGAATATTAAATTCCGAGGGAAAAGACATCGTTTTGATCAAAATATCATTACGAATTGTCTTCGCGCTTATTTATTGGTTATAACGTTAGTGTCGTTTCTTTCCGCGCGCAACCGTTACTTAATTCTTTTTTTTATCAAAAAATGAAGTCAACACTTCTTCAAAAATATTCAAGCAATTTATTCTCAAAATCACAAAAATATTTTGTCGTCAAACATTTTCAAAACCTTGGATTTCAAACCAAGTGTTCATTTTCCTTTCGCAAAAACCTTGAACTTTAAACCAAGTGCATTTTCAATCGAGCAAAAACCTTGGACTTCAAACCAAGTGACTTTTATCATTCAAACATTTTTTTTTAATAAACCTTGGACTTCAAACCAAGCGATCGCGCCTCTTTTCTAAATCAAAATTCAAATCAATCCTAATCATTTAGACTTCCTTTCACAAATAAAAAATAAATCAAACTCACACTTTTCTTGTTATATATATTTAAAATCTTTTTCAAAACTTTAAAATTAAACAAACAAATTTACTCGGCTTTTTACCCCGAACTACGAGATTTTGATCCCTCGGGTACGTAGGCATGAGACTTGTCTCGGCGAATCAAATAAAATCAACAAAAAACATTTTTCTTCTTTTTCACTTTAAACCTTTTTTTATTTGTCACCTTAATTCCTACATTATACATTTTTTACAAGCAATTAAAAATAAAGCGCAAAGTTAGAATAAAAACAAGAGGTTCCTATAGGATACTATAGATACTTAGGGTGCTAGTACCTTTCCTTCGTATAACCAACCCCCAGACCTTGATCTCTAAAAATAGGATTTTCTTTCGAACTTTTTCCCTTTCCCTCGGATAAATTAAATATCGGTGGTGGAATATTAAATTGCGATTCGAAGTTAATTAATAACTCGACATCTAAAAATCACCGCGACAATATGAAACCAATTTTTTTTAAGGAACCAAAATAATAATTAAGCCTTAAATTTAATATGAATTTAATATTTTCTATTCTAATTTTTTTATTAAGGATAATATATTTTGACTAACATTTAATATTTGAATAAAAGATTTGACCACAATTTTTATAATTAGAATTACACTTTTAACTTAAGTTTAATATTTGACTTAATTATTTGACTACAATTTTTCTATTAGAGATAGATTTTTATCACAATATTTAAATAATTATATTAACAAATAATTAAAAGCTCTCCCAAACAATGTTCAAAACATAATATTAACGAGAGAGAATCGTCACTCGCACAGAATGGAGAAGTTTTAGATAGAGAAATTGTGAAAGAGAACCAAAAGTACCATCAAGCTGAAAAATACTCAGGTTAATTGTAAAAATCTTTGTTCAGAATTCTTGTTTTTTCCCTGCCTCTTCCTTTTTATTTTTCCTTTTTTTCCCCACAATTTTAAGGCATATAAATGACATAGGAAAAGGGCATGTAGGATTCATAACAATGAAAAATATACACGCTTTTCTTCTTTTTGATGGATTGTTTCAATCTTTGAATTTAGGTATGCATAAAAAAGTATTGGATGTAATTATTTGATTGATTCATAAAAAATAAAATCTATATGAACTCTTATTTTGGGTTGTGTGTAAGCATTTAATTTTGAAAAATATTCATTTTTAGGGCAGCATGTGTCATTTATTATTATTTTTTATTATTTTGATTAGTGATGGATGAGTTAGTATCAATTATTGGATGTTGATCAATTTCTATAATTCATGTGTGAATTGTATTATATCCTACAAGAGTGTGTGATTTTATATTCAATTTAATTAATGAAGTTTTTTTCAACTATTTTTGTTTATTGTAGTTTTCCAATTGACTTATAAAATGTTATGATCTGAAGGAAGTAGAAGAATAAAAAGATATGTCGAGAAATTCAATTAAAATTTTAGACGATTCCATGGAAGGGGACAAACCGGAGAATGTCCACGAACATGCAGGTGACTCAAGTATGCTTATTCCTCAACTCGGTCCTGATACCTCTATCGATTGTCTTGTTCGATTGTCAAGGTCTGATTATGGCTCATTGCTGCACTGAACCGAAGCTTTCGATCACTCATTAAGAATGGAGAACTGTATCAACTTCGACGGAAAATGGGAATAATTGAACATTGGATTTACTTTTCTTGTGATGTCCTTAAATGGGAGGCATTCGATCCAAATCGTGATCAGTTGATGCAATTGCCTAAAATAAGTTCCAATACATGTTTTATGCTTTCAGAGAAGGAGTCATTAACTGTTGGTACAGAGCTTCTTGTGTTTGGAAGGGAAATAGCGGGTCATGTCATCTATAAGTATAGCATTCTAATAAATTCATGGTTGAAGGGAATGAAAATGAATACTTCAAGATGTTTGTTTGGTTCTGCAAGCCTCGGCGAAATAGCAATATTAGCTGGTGGTTGTGATCAACATGGCAACATTTTGAGCTCTTCTGAGCTTTATAATTCAAATACTAGCATTTGGGAGGTTCTTCCAGACATGAACACACCAAGAAAAATGTGTTCTGCTGTGTTTATGGATGGAAACTTTTATGTCCTTGGTAGGGTTGGAATTGACAAAACAAAACAGTTAACCTGCGGTGAGCAGTTTGATTTGAAGACAAGAAAGTGGACCACAATATCTAACATATGGCCTTCTCGAAATGGAGGAGATGGTGAAAATTCGGTCAGTGGTGAGGCACCTCCTTTAATTTCAGTTGTAAACAATGTATTATTTGCTGCTGATTATGCACAACAAGTAGTAAAAAGATATGTTAAAGATATAAACTCATGGGTGACTATTGGAAGTCTTCCTGATCGAGTAACCTCGTTAAATGGATGGGGAATGGCCATTAGATCATGTGGAGATAAACTAGTTGTCATTGGAGGTCCTAGTCTTCATGGTGGAAGGTTAACAGAAGTCAATGCTTGGGTAGTGGACGAAGACGCACCACAATGGAATTTACTTGCCATAATTCAATCAGGGAGCTTTGTGTATAATTGTGCTGTGATGGGATGTTGAGGTGATTGTTTCTGATTTCTAGATTGAAATAAAAAAATTTACATATAGGATAATTTTTTCCTTTCTCTTTGGGGAAATTTTAGATCCTTTGAAAATTATTGATACAATCTTTAGCATTTCAAATTTCATTGATGTTATCTTCTTTTTTTTCCTTTGTTCATTAGATTGAGTCTTTTGGAATATTTTATATGCATGGAGAAATAATTTGAGTTCATGTTTCATATTGGGTTGCAATGCTTGTTTCGGTAAATTTGATTGAAGCAATGCAGAATTCTAATTGACATCAATTTTATTTACTTTCAATTTTTCTTTTTATAATTGTCATTTATCTTCAAAGCTTAAGATATTGGTTGAATAGTTTTACTATATCTTCAAAGTTTCCCACATCTTCAAGCAAATGTTCTTTGACATTGAATTATAAATAATGTACAATTACTCCTATGCTACCATGAGTTAAAATTGAAGGAAATAAAAACCATATTCTTATTAGGTTTTTTCATATAGCACAAAAGTGCTTAACTCTCCTAAAAAGTGTGGCTTGTATGAGATTGAATTTACTAATATTTTATTATATAATTTATTCTTTTATATATTTCTATGATTATGCATAATAAATTTTGACTAAAACAGTAGATATAACTAAAAAATGCAAAATATTTGACTACACGGGACTTTTTAAATGGTTTTCATTAAAATAATTAAAATTTAACATGAATTTGATTATTTTCTTATTCTATGATGATTCTCTATATTATATTTTGACTATTTTATTTTATTTTCTAAGTTAATTTTGTGTCCTGGAGTTTTTCTTAATTAATAAACTCTATTTTATTTTCTAAATTACTCGTACTTTATTACTTAGCGTTTTTATATAGCATTACGAATTACGATGACTATTTTGCAAGTGTATAAAAACGCTAAGTAATAAAGTAGGAGTACATAAGGGAGGGGGGGGGGGGGGGGGGGGGGGGGGCAATTGATTGCAGCAGCGGCAGTAGTAATAACAACAATAATAATATAGACAATTCTGTTATGAATATTATTAGTGGATGTCCATATAAGTCATTGGCCCATATAATTGGCCCATTATGTGTACCTATATATAGAGACTATGTATCAATATATTGTAACCCTAATCCTAGTGATGAATAACACATATTCTATTGTTCTTCTCTCATTTATCTCTATTCTTCCTCATATTTAGAAATAGTTTATAACACGTTATCAGCACGAATGATCTCACCAGCTGAGATATGTAATTCTTCTTAATCTATTTATTAATATGTATCAATTTTAATTTTTGTATCGATGATTATAGGCTATACTGTTAGAATTCTATCAATTGGAATCAGTGCCTTATAGATACATTTTATACTCTCCTAACATATTACTTTTTGATAATTGGTTTGTTCATATGATATTTTTTTGCTTTGAAATTTTATTGGTTTTGTTTTTATGATAATAATTATAATTAAAATTAAATAAATAAATAAACATCATGTCTTTATGTATTGGAGTGTTCGATGTTGTTTGCGCTTTGTGACTGACATTTGTATGGTGAAGCAAAACACTTTGATCATTCATATTACATAAAAATGTTGATCGATTATTTATTTATGATACATATTTGGATGTTCGATATTGTTTGAGTTTCGTGACCGACATATGTATGGTGAAACATCGACACTTCGATTATCCAAAAGAACATAAACATGTTTATTTTTATTTATATGATATGGTGTGAATTATATCCGTATAAACTTATAAAGATCGAACATCATAAAGATTTTGGATATTGATTCGCAACCTATGGTATAGAAGCACCATAGTGAATTTTTTTTAAACATGAATCATGAAGTTCAAAGCCTACGATCTAGAAGCATCGTGGTGGAATTTTGAAATATGAATCCTGAAGATTCATAGCGTGACGAAATATGTAAAAGATTAATTATGAAGATTTATAGCATATGTATCTAAAAGTACGATCTTTTTAAAATATGAATCCCGAAGATTCATAACCCTATCTTTCTAAGAGTGGGGTAATATATGAATCGTGAAGATTCGTTGTTATAACTTATAAGTAAAATGAATTTATTTTTATTTCTTGTGTTAATCTTTTATGTATTATTTTTGTTTCCTTTGGATTCTAGGAGAATCCAATACTCATGCATCCTTCAAGGATTGCACAAATGATTGTTACTATATCATAAAAATGTGTTCTTGAAGAACTAAAAAAAAACTCAAACTCTACTTTTCATGAATTTCAGAAGAATTCAATATACATGTATCCCTTATCCCCGGAGGATAACCTTATTTTTTTGTAGAGTTTTGACTATTTGTAATTTTTATTGAGATTGATCCTTTTTTATAGAGGAGATTGATTCTTTTTATAATTTCCGTGCAATATATTGTTTCCGTGAAGAATATACATATGCTAAAATAAAACTAACGTTGAAATAATATTTAAAAAAAAAAAACGGAAGTACGGATATGGTGTTTATGTCAAAACGTTTTTTTTTTGGAGCAAATGTCAAAACGTTATTAATAATGGATTTTAATTCATGAGATTATGGTAATTGGTGAATTGTCTACAATAATTTTGTTTCCAATTTTAATAACGAAATTTAATAGAGAAAGTTAATAATGAAGATTTTATGGCAAAATTATAATCTTTATCATGTTTATTTTTTTCGTTTGGCAAGAATTTTTTTGTTTGTATTATTATTATTAATCCATGATCACGTTCTTTCTTATAATTTTATTTATATTTTCATATGTTAATTATATTAAATTAATTTTGATGAATTCTAGAAGAATTCAACAAGCATTCTGGAATGATTGCTCAAATATCCATTTTTGTGTATAGAGAGATCAATCGTGATATAGTTCCCGAAGAACTAAAGATGATAAAAGAATATTCTAAGATTAAAGCATCCTTGAAGGATTGCTGGAAAAAAAAATGATTCTCGTTTTGAAGATGATTTTTACGACAGTTCTTGAAGAACTATTTTTTATAAAAATCAATAGTAATATAGTTCCCGAAGAACTAAATATGATAAAAGAAAATTCTAAGATTGAAACATCCCTTAAGAATTGCTGGAAAAAAAATGGTTCTCCTTTTGAAGATGATTTTTGAGACAGTTCTTGAAGAACTATTTTTTATAAAAATCAATAGTAATATAGTTCCTGAAGAACTAAAGAAAAAAAAAAACTTCAATATGGAAGTATCTTTAAAAGATTACTCAAAGAATAAAACATTCTATTATTGCTTGGAAGATTTGAGACATATATAGTTCCTGCAGAACTATAAATTTAATATTAAAGAATCATGTTTATGAAAATAATAATCTTAATAGATCAATTACAATTGTGATTGCATGAAATAAAATTGTTTGATGGAGACAATTATTTATTTATTTTTTTGGTTTGTAGATGGTGACAATTATCATAAAGGCAATTATTATACATGTACGCCAATTTTTGAATCAGTAGTGATGCCAATTTTTTTTAGTACACTACTAATATCATTCATATGTTAATATTGGCCAATTAATCTCTCATTGAAAACAATTGAATGCCTTTTATTTCTTTCTCTTATTGTTTTCAATTTATTACATGATCCGTTAAGGAATACTAACTATTATTACTGATTCATTTATTGACTCTTATAATCCCTTTGAGCAAGTTTTCAAAGGCTTTTAATTTTCACATTTAATTTTTGACTATTTATTTTCTAAGATAATATGGATTAATGAAAGGAGAATGTTAACATGTGCATCAATGGCACATGTTAAGAAAGCAAAATTAGAAAGTATTAAATGTTGAAGCATTAAATTTTATCTTTTTAAGCATTAAATTTTTGTATCATTAAATGTTAAATTTCTATATTAAGATATCTTAACATGTGCCCTATATGCACATGTTAACATGACCCTTAATGAAAAAAAAGAGTTATCGTGTCTTTCATAGCCTACAATGTTTTCTAAGTTATGAACATTCACAACTTTAAATTGATTTCAATATCAATGCTATTATATAATAATTGTCCAATTATCGTGTCTTTCATAACTTTTCTTTTAGAAAAATAAAAGACTATGATTAAATCATCTTAATTAGTTAATGTGTCAGTTATATTTTTACTACCATTTCACGTTATTGCTTATCTTTTATACATGATATGAAATGGTTCCTTGTTTCAATGCTACATATTGGGTGGTTCCCCGCAACGTTGCCGGAGCTCTAATATATATATATATATATATATATATATATATATATATATATATATATATATATATATATATATATATATATATATCACGAAAAAAAAATGAGGTAAGTAATAAATTTTGATTATGATATTTTGAAGTACATTATTTGGTGAGCATGACTCTTAGTTGAATTTCTACAAATTTTCGATTTGTTATTTATATGATACGATTTATCTATATAAGTATGATCTGCATGAAATGTCACCAATATTTCTGACACTACAAAAGTTATCCAAAGCTCCACAAGAGCTGGTGTATTGTTACATTAAAGAACAAAGCACAATGTTAATATATATATTCTGGTAAGTCCTATAGAAATTTATTAAGTTTCAAAAATATGTTGGTGTAAATGAATATTGAAACAAGAAATGAAGAGATGTCGAATATCTCTATATATTATGAAACGTGTTTTGGATAAATTAAGTGTAATGAAAAAGTTATAAACCAGAAGTTTATACTACACTTTTATATATAATAGTGCAATTGAATTACAAATTATTGTAAACCAAAAGTTTACATATTATATCGTTGGCAAGACCGGTTGGGTCATCCCGGGCTTTTTACGATGCGAAAAATAAAAAAATTCTATAGATATATATTGAAGGGCCGGAAGCTCCTTCATTCTAATAATTTTATGTGTTACTAGTTCCCAAAAGAAATTGTTATTTTGAGTATGGACCACTTAGACATTTTGTGACTTGAATTGATGCATCAACTAAGTTGGTCACATGCATGTTTGTTGTTAACTCACAACCTGAAGTTTGTGAGATTGTTTTCTCAAATAGTTTTGTTAATATCTCATTTTCTAAATTCTTAGAAAATATTTGATAAGTATCGTATGTCAGTTGAAATTGATATCGAATAGAATATGATCATACAAGAAAAAAAAAATGGACTTGAAGATCCATTCTTTACACGTCTAAAGTAATCACATGACTGATACTTATAATTTATAATTTGGGAACATTCAAACATGTATGTTGACATATTGATTCTCATCAAGCCAACAAATTATTATATGTAAGTCTTCCCCTAATTTATTTGAATTTTGGTTTATAAACCTAATGTCCCATATAAGCATTTTTGGATGTGTTGTATATATTTCAATTGCTCTAATATAATGCACTGAGATGAAATCTTAAAGAATATTGGGAAAATATATTTGATATGAATCTCCATTTTATTATAAATTATCTTGAGCCAAAATTGGAGAAATTATTTATAGCCCTGTAGGCTGATTATCAAGTGATGAATTAATTTTCCCAATATTAGGGGGAGAGAATAAGCAGCTAAAAATGTGAACCAGAAGATCACATGAATCACTTGAAATAAATTATTATTTTTATCTTGTCTGGATCCTCTTACAAAGTAGTATGAACCTGAAGTTCTAAAGATAATTCATTTGCATAATCTATGAAATTAATCAACAGCTGCTAATGCTCCAATCAAAATGGATGTCCCTATTGGACAAACAAATGAAATCTAACCACCCTGAAGCGTGGTAGCCAATCGGTTCCAAAGATGAAAATCCTCAAATAAGAAAAGGAGCTAAATCGGATGATGACCCAAGTGAGGATATGAATAATTGATTTTTCGAGTTCTAGAAGAACTTATCAGGTACCTGAAAGATATGAAAATAAAGAGATCTCAATAAATTATGTCATGGATAAAATACGATGGAACCGAGATGAAGTCAACGTTGACAATATTTTTGCATATAATATAGCGCTATATATGATTGATGATAATGAGGATCATAAATTCAAGTCTCTTAAAGATTATAGAAAAAGAAAATATCTGCAGATGGAAAGACACAATTCTAGCGAAATCAAACTCGGTTTGTAAAGCTGAACAATTTGGACTTGTCGTCCGCACACTTGAAGATGTGAAGTTTATATGATTTATCGCGCGAAAGAAAATTACATTGATAAAATACATAGAGTTTGATATATTCATCGGAAGTGAATGTTAAATGTCTACATTTTATTTTTAAGAGACATATTCACTTGAAGTGAATACAAGAACTTTTTCTTGCTTGGTTAAGTTTAGTAGCACATAAAAGGCTCAATTTTTATGAAAGATGTTTTGCAATATATTTGTATGACTCACGTAATAGTGACAGCTATATGAAACTCTCTGAAGAAGTTAATTTTCGTGAGATATTGAAGAATTGACATCATATGTCCATTTTAAGGATTTTGAAATGAATTTGTTATAATCGATTTTATGATGATGACATGAATATTATTAGAACTCCCGAAGAGATTCTAAAATCTATTGATTATAGAAATATTTGAAATTAAATACGTGGCATGCGCAAAGTTTGTTTGGATTTGCAAATTTATTATTTAAATGAGTTTTTGTACGTCAAGAAAATTATATAGAAAATTCGATATGAACAAATCTAGTTGATTGTGTACTAGAATGATTGTGATGCCACTTAATGTTAGCATAATGATATCATGTCCTCAAGAAAATGATGAACAACTTGAATTGGTCCTGAAGTACCATGTATTAGTTCAAACTAGAAAATTAATGTATTTTGTTAATTATATATATCGTGGTATTTTGTTTTTGTCAACATTAGTAAATGCAGATGTCAGAACAAAGTAAAGCATATGTTTTGTATCTTAGAGAAACAACACAATCAAGGAAGTGGATAATGCTCTTTTAAAATGGACATTATGAGATTACACACACAAGAAACTCTTGATTTTCTCATTATATAAGGAGGCTCTTTCAACAACTCAATCTGAAGATAATATCTCAAGCACTTCTAATTTGAAGAAGAGTATGGAGATAAACCTGATCTTTCTCCAAAGTCACCACCAAGTAAACCATTTGAGTAACAAGTATAAAAGATTATTTGACATTCTTCGTCTTATATATAATTGTCTTTATGAGGGGGAGAAATAAATGTGTTCTGCACTCTTTTTCCCTTAACCACGGTTTTGTCCCATTGGGTTTTCCTGGTAAGGTTTTTAACGAGGCAGATTATCACACAAAAGGATGTAGTACTCTTTTTCCTTCACTAGAATTTTTTCCCGTTGGGTTTTTCTCTAGTAAAGGTTTTAATGAGGCATATCCTTCATGGACATCCAAGGGGGAGTGTTATGAATATTATTAGTGGATGTCCATATAAGTCATTGGCCCATATAATTGGCCCATTATGTGTACCTATATATAGAGACTATGTATCAATATATTGTAACCCTAATCCTAGTGATGAATAACACATATTCTATTGTTCTTCTCTCATTCATCTCTATTATTCCTCATATTTAGAAATAGTTTATAACAAATTCATTATTATTCAAGACAAATTAACCCTTAAGGGTCCGTTTGGTGTACAAGACAAAGAGACGGGATATGATAATACTATCCTATCATGTTTAAATCAGTTGTTTGATACACCAATAGGAAAAGATAAGTTAAACCTATCACTAATCCTATATTGTTGGTTCTTTGTTATTTTAATCCTTAATTTTAGGCGGGTTAGCAACCGTATAGAAAAAAAAATATAAAGATGATAAGATAAATACCAAAAAAAAAATATGATATACTTAAAAATAGAAACAAAACTGATTATAGATTGAAACAAAACAGTACAATCTATACTCATAAAAATAGTAACAAAACATATTAGTACGATTAATATTTTTCTTCAAAAAAATAAAACAATGATATTCTAGTTATTATTATGTTTGTGTCAAACACGTGTTATCCTGTCACTATCATATCCTATTGTTATCCAATTCATTATCATATCATGTCTCAATCATATCTTGCGCACCAAACGGACCGTAAATAGTTGTAATCAGTCCCCTAAATTGCTCCCCTATTCACTAATAACACCCCCTAATCCCTTAGGTGAGTAGTAAATTATGAAAGTATTAAATATGTAAGTTAATTCAAAGTCACACCGTAGAATAATTATCAGCTTTCGAAACCAAAAGAAACTCCCGTAAACAATCGATATTTAGATCAGTTTCCCGAATATGTGTACTCATGAAAAGCATTAAACACTATGATAATTAAATGAATAATGATGATAATTGAAATAACAAATTGCATATCCCAAGTAGTTCTAGGGAAGTTCATCTTCTCAATCCAACCTAAGGAATTTAGCTAGTAATAAACATAATCATCATATAAGAGCTAGTTTAGAAAAAAAAAAGAAAAGAAAAAAAAAATAACCTCGATTAAGCGCTTGAAAATAGCTCCCAGTGGTGGAAATTTGCTCTTAGTGATCATTGCCTTCTCCAGCTCTCTCCATTTCAGTGTGTGAAAATATGGTGGCCTAAACCTCTATTTATAGTGAAAAGCGCGTGCTGTTAGGCCCTCATCGTGGCACAATGGGTGCAAATGTTCCCATATTTTTCAGTTTTTTCTCCAGATTTTGCTGAAATGAATTTCTTTCATTGTGGCATGATGGAAACTCATCATGGCACAATGGATGCCTGAATTGCTCCAAGTATTAGAATATTTTCTTCAATTTAATCAGTCCATATCATGGCATGATGCCTCCTGATGATGGCACGATTGTGCAGTTTCTTCTAACACTTACTTCTTCTTCTTCAAGTAAACTAAATCCTTAGATATTTGCCATGAGTTGGTGTCTAAAAACTACTAAAATGAATAAAAACTAACCTAACAAATATCTAAAAACATCATATAAATTCCTGTCATGATGTACCCGGTATTGGTACTCTCCCTCGAGTGGAGTACCCGTACATCATAGTTTTCATCACATTACAATTGAGAGAGAGAGAGTTATAAAGAGAGATGAGAGGAATGGATGCAATGATGGTCAAACCTAAAACTTCGTTTCGTGCGTATTATCTGAACCCCTCACTAATAGACCAAAGTTAGTGTCTTAATGAGGGAAACTGATAGGATCTATGTTGTTTGGATTCAATGCTTGATGACAAATATGTTTTACAATGAGAGAACTAATGGTGCCTTGACAACTATTGGGTTGTTGTGTCCATCTTTCTTTTGTGAGGATTTAAGCACATGAGGAGAGCTCAACCCAAAAGACTAGTTCAATAGGTGGGAGAGCCGCATGGCTTAAATACCACATCAAGGACTTTGGTATACTCGATATGAGACTCCAAACATTGCCACACCCTTTAAGAGCCGACGTCCACGACGACTTTCACTCTATAGGCACTGACCTGATAGTAGCCCTTTCCTTTTTGGCGGCTTCACTCACCTATCAGTATTCGGTGGAACGCCTTAATCCATCCTATAGGTAGCCCTTGTTGGAACAAAATATGTGTTTATACACACCCTTAAGTTTTGATGATAACAAAGTATTAAATGGACAATTGATGGTACTAATGTTTAAATTAAGTGCAGGAGAATTCAACGTTTAATCAAGAGCACACTTAATTTAAACTCTGATGAAACCAATGGAAGTCTGAATATTTAAGACTCTGAAAGAGTTCAGATGCTACAACGTGGTCAGAAGCTATACAAAGTTCAGAAGCTCAAAGTAGATCAGAATGTCTGAAAGCTGTTCAGGGACTCAGAGTAGTTCAGAAGCTCAAGGATGTTCAGAGGCCTACAAGAGTTCAGAGGCTGTCTGATAGTCATAAGTCATTCAGAGGATGAAGGCGTTCAAAATCTGAATTACTAAAGACTATCAGAGGCTAACCATTCAAAGACCAATCAGACTCCAAGTTATCAAAGGTTCATCAGAAGCAAAGGGAATTCCCAGTCATCAGAGGGCTACATCAACTACAACTTATCAAGCCTGATGACTTGTTCTAAGGTCAACTAAAATGCAACGGTCACAAAGGATGTGATCCCTCTATCTAGGAGCAAGTTGTACCTTATAACTGTACCATTGGACAGACAGCAAAGGTGAAGCTTCTCTGCAAAGGAAGACGTGACTTTACTCAACGGATCTTCATGTCTACAGCTGTCCAAGTTGCAACGGGAATTTCTCCAACGTCTCAATGTCTTTCTCAACTCATATAAATATGCCAAAGAAAGAATTGAAGACTAGCGCTTAACATTAGAAAAATCTCTCAAGAAAGTGAGCATTTGAATTGTAATAGATAATATATCTCAAATGAAGTGGGCATAGAAACTAGCTTAGAGCCTCTGAAGTTATTATGTTTTGTAATAAGTTTTAAGCTCTTAAGTTAGTAGTAAGTCTTCTGCTTAGTGTAGAAGCAAGAAAGTCTTCTGCTTAGTGTAGAAGCACGTAAGTCTCAGTCTTTGTGATTAGAGCAGTGAAGTCTTGAGCCTGAGTGCTTGAGCAAGGAAGTCTCTGATCTTGTGTGATCAGAGCAAGGAAGTCTCTCTGTCTTGTGTGACTTAGAGCAGGAAGTCTCAAGCTTGTGTGCTTGAGCAAGGAAGTCTTTGATCTTGTGTGATCAAAGCAAGGAAGTCTCTATGTCTTGTGTGACTAAGAGCAGGAAGTCTTGAGCTTGTGTGCTTGAGCAACTATTGTAATCCGTGTGATTATAGTGGAACTCTCTTGGAAACAAGGGGACTGGAGTACTCTCAATTTGTGAGGGGAACCAGTATAAATTGTTGTGTGTTCTTCTCTCTCTCACTCTCTCATTTACTCCTTCATCATTCATAACGCAATAAGTTAAATGTGTGAATAATCCGCTGTGCTTTAAAGACTCTGAAAAGATTTTAAATATCTTGGAAAGTTTTTAAAATATCCAAAACACAATTCAACCCCCTTCTTGTGTTTTCTCCACGCACCTTCAATTGGTATCAGAGCTCCGGTTCTGTTGGTAAATCACTTAACCGTGAGACAGTCAAGATCCAAAGGAGAAAACCTCCATGGCTCAAAACATGGATGAATGGAAGCAGAAGCTACATCAACAAGTTGCTGATCTTAGCAAGAAATTTGAAGATGAACTGAGCTTAAATGAAGATCTGAGCAACAATCAAAATCCTTCCACTTCAGGGGCTAATCAAACTTCTGGTATTGTTTCTACA
Organism: Trifolium subterraneum; assembly: GCA_951799995.1. Classification (NCBI taxonomy): domain Eukaryota; kingdom Viridiplantae; phylum Streptophyta; class Magnoliopsida; order Fabales; family Fabaceae; genus Trifolium; species Trifolium subterraneum. The sequence continues at coordinate 20,518,615 of OX637468.1, forward strand.
GCTACTACTGTTTGCCTCATTAGTGATGATAATGAAAGCATTCAGTGGGCAACAGTAAATGGCTTGTTAGATCAATATGAGGAGTTTAGGATGGAGGAAAATGAGAGCATTGAGAAAATGAACATAAGGTTTGAAGCTATTACAAGCAAGCTTGAAGAGCACAACAACAGACTCAGCAACAAAGAGCTTGTAAGCAAGTTGCTGAGAAGTTTGCCTCTTGATTGGAATGTTATTCCACATCCTATAGAGGAAACTGAAGACATCAATTCAATGAGTCCTGAATCATTGATTGATTTACTCAGAGTCCATGAATTGGCTCTGAAGGAAATGCAAGAGTTGAACCATGAAGAAGCAGAAGCAGCAAGGAAAGGAAAGCAAGCATTGGAGCATGAAGATCTTGTTGAAGAACCTGATGAAGAGTCTTGAAAGGTTTTCAAGAAAAATTCAAAGATGGTACATCTTCAAGAAGAATGGAGGAAGACTAGCTAAAGGAATGACAACATGGGATGTACTTGACAACTTCTCTGAAGATGAGTCTGAAAGAGCACCAAGAGCTGAAGGATCAAGTTCTGAAGATGGCTCAGACTCTGAAGACTCAGGCTCTGATGAAAAGTCAGAACCTGAGAGCAAAGAAAGCATCCAGAGAACAATTAATCAGGTATATTCTAGTCTTTCCAAAGCTAAATTGATCAAGCATCTTAATAAGACCTTATTTAAACTCTCTAATAGTCAGCAGACGTATAAAAAGCTTAAAGCAGACTATGAGAATTTAAGTAAGCAAGCAAATCAATCTGAAGGTCTTAAACAAAAAGATTTTATCAAAACCAAAGACCCTAAGAATGATTTTGCTATATGTTACAAACCCCTTGAGCACTCTCTAGTTCTCAAAGAGTACTGTAACATAAATGCTGATCAAAATAAAATTGTTTCCATGCTTTGCAACCTTAATACCAACAATACTAATGGGATTGGATACTCTAGTAGTAAAACACTAGAGGAACCAAGCTCATCAGTTATTGATGGAAGCTTCTCACTTCCAAATCTTTACACTACATTTGTATCTGATAGTTCTCAGATGAAACAAATGAAGGATGAAGATTTGGCAACTAACAGTCTAGGACCCTCAAGCAACTGGGTACCAAGAGACAAAATTGTTTACTTGATTGCAGGTGAAACTAAGACTCTGAACCTTCCAATCACATGGATGCATGTGACTGTGAATGGAAGAAGAGCAATTGTGCATAGAAGGCACATTCTTGAAGAGTCAGATGGAGAAGAAGATGAAGAGGAGTACATAAGGAGCAGGAGGGAGTATGAAGACTTTGAAGCTTGTATTGAAGATGACAACAACTCAGTGTGGTGGAGTGATTGCTCTGGCTAAGACTCTGACTACACCTAATCAAGAAAGCTTCAATGCAAGGTAAGTATGCTTAACTCCTGAATGACATATTCAGAGAAATAACTCTCAAAGGTTGAAAATGTCTTCTTAGGATATACCGTGTTCAGTATTAAAAACCTTGAAAAATCCTGTCTGAACATATTTTCTTGTGTCCTGAAAGACTTGTTTTTCAGCCTCTGATGTTCTTCAGGTCTCAGCATCTGAAGAATCTCAGACTCTGAGAAACATTTCAACCTCTGACGGTTAAGCCTCTGAATATAAAATGAATTGGAAACGTTTAAGTATTTTTGCTAAAACGTTTTGGCGCTAAAGAGACAACACGTACACATAATCTGATTGGTTTAAAACAGTTTATGATTAGTTTTTTTTAATATTTTTTGTATGATTTAATTTGTCTTACTGTTTTAATCAAAATCACTGAGCAATTGCACACTTTGCACTTCCACAACCTACACTCTAGTTTTCTAAATCTTTGAAAAACCTTCTTTATCGTTGTTTTTAGAAAAACCCCAAAACCCTAACTTCTGAGATGGAAACCTCTACCTCATCAACCTCTTCTGGTTCGTTTTTGTTCCCAAGGGATTTAGCAGTAAATATTATCAACTGCTCTGAGGTTTTTAGCAAAGAAATATCGCTTGACATGAAAGGAAAATCACTCAACTTGGTTATGGAACAACCAGTTGACTTTGAAAGTCTTAAGATAAATCAACACAATGTTGAGAAGTTCTTCTCAGACCAAAATGGAGGTGGTAGATACATAAAGATTCTAAATGGTCCAATCTACCCTACGCTTGTTAAAGATTTCTGGGTGAGAAGCAAGGTAGTGACCTTGGAAGACTACAACAGAGAAATTGGTGTCTTAAGGAATTCAAAACCTGAGAACAAGGACAAGACACCAGCCGAATTAGGTCTAAGAGAAGTAACAGAAGAAGAAATTAGGTCAGTAGTGTGTGGCTTTGAAGTAGTTTTGACTCAATCAAACTTAGCCAGTATTCTTCAAATTCCCAATGAAGGACAATTCAATACCTTCAGTGCTGTTGAAGCAAAGAACACAGGTTGTTTAAGTGATATGACGAATATGTGTTATGAAGAAGGGAAAACTTGTGAGAGCAACAGAAGTGGTGACTTGAAGACAACTCAGAAACTCTTAGCCAGAATCCCGCTAGGATCAATCTTTCCAAGAAGTGGAAGTTCTGATCAACTTTCGTGGGATCATAGATACTTTATCTACTATCTCACAAAAGGATATCAACTAAATTGGGCTAAGTATATCTTCAATCACCTGTGTAAAGCTGTCAATGCTGCTCAAAAACAATCCAAGCCAAATATTCATGTCATCTATCCAAGAATCCTTAGTGAAATCTTCTATCAATGTGGTGTGATAGATGTAATTAAGGCTACTGGACATGAAAATCTGATTAGGGAAATCAGAGCCTCTACAATCTCAGCTTACACCCTATCCAACATGAACTTACTAGCTGGAAAAGAGATAATACACTCTGATCCTTTTGAACTTCTCTCTCACTCAGAGGACTCAATAATAAAAAGACATAAGATTGATATACCTGTTCTCTCAAATGGTATTGTTAATCAATATGTTCTATTGCTAGAAAGCCAGGGTGAAGGGTTTGAGATTGAAGAGGAAGGATTGAAGAAGAAAAGGAAGAGACTGGTGAAGATTAAGATTGAGAAGAATGAAGCTGCAAGGACAGATAAGAAGGGAAGGATTCAAATCAAGTCTGATGAATCATCTAGGGAAATGATTCAAGAAGAAGAGAGTGACTTTGATGATGAACCTATAAGTGTTAGACTAAAGAGACTCACTAAGCAGCCAGAGAAGAAAGCTGTTGAGGGATCAATCTTGAAAGATTCAGGTAAAGTGTTAGTGTCTGACTGTGCTATTGCAAACACTCAAGACTCTCAACCAAACAAATCTCCAATCCAACACTATAATTCACCTCTACTATTCCTTGAAGAACACCTAGGAGGTGAACTACCTCATCAACAAGTCACTACGACTAGTGTTCAGAACCTTCTGTCAAATTCTGAACAAACTCAGAACCCCACTCCAAACACTGCTCAAACAAGTCCTAAAAACAGTTTTTCTCTAAGAAAATCTGCACCAGGACCTGTCCATCCAGAACCTTTCATACAAACAACCATACAAACTGAGCCACATACTGCACCTCAACACACCATCACACCCTCAAATTCTGACCCTCCTCAAACCAATTCCATAAACCCTGATGTCTTGAGTGAATGCAATGGTTTGATAAGACAAATACATGGTCTTTCTGAATTAAGACAAGTTGATATATCCTCACCTGACCATATTGGACAATGGGTAAGCCTAACTGAAGAACTGTTAAAGAAACTACACAGTCTCCAAGAGGTCAATAGTGAAGAACAAAGGAGGAATGACAAGGGAAAGAACGCAATGGTGGAAGAGGACATTCAGTTTCACAAGGACACAGAGAGGAGTCAACCTGGATCCCCTTCTGTAAGAACAAGTGAGGAGCAAAATCTAATGAAAGAGATAGCATCACTTGAGGAAAGACTGAATGAGCCTATTATGGATAATCTAGGAGCAAGTCAAGTGCACATCAGAAACCCACTGTATGAGGCTGAAATTGAAGACCTTAAGGAAGAAATGAAAAAGCATAAAGAGCTGGTGGAGGTAGTAAATGTCAAGCAGAAGGAAATCGTGAGAATCCTAGCTCATCGTTGTAACCAACCCGAATCAACAACCTAGGATCTCTTTATTTACTTAAAATAAATATCTTGATTAATATTTTGATAGGCACATTGATAGAAGTAAGATCATATCTCTGTATGTTTCTGTAATTTCTTTGTGCTAATCTGAAATATTTATTCATGATATGATATTTTTTTTATGCTTAATTAAAGCCAATTTCCTTACAAAACAGTTATTTTGTTTATTGGTTATTCTTAAAGCATCAAATTACATAACAAGAGAAGGCATAAAAATAAGAAATCAATTAAACAAGCCAAAGTAATGAATCTTATTTCATTAGGAACAAAAGTTCTGGATTACATATCAAATTTTCTAAGAACTATCTTCTGGATGCTCCAAAGGTTATTTGTGAGGTTGCAAGCCTAACTATAATCTTTGTAGAGGGGAAAGGTTGAGCTTTTGGCTGAAGCCATTCAACCCACAGTCCTTCTTGAAGAAAACATTTCTGATGCATCAGTTTGTTTTTCCTCAGGAAGAGACACATACCCCTCTAGAGCCTCGAACTTCAGTTTGATTTTCTTCAGGAAAATATGTCTTCAGAACTTAAAACAGTCAGAGTCCAAAGATTTCTCTTCAGACTCTGAACGGAGTTCTTCTGTGACAGACACTGGCTTTGTTTCCATTGGTTTCTTCTTATGTTTTCTCCTATCTTGACTGACTCTCAGTGAAACTACCTTCTTCTTCTCTGAGCGTTTCACTTTTTCTCTCAAAAGATCTATCAATAACCTAAGATTACTCTGTGTGAGTAAAATGACTAGGTATCTCTCTCCTTTTATAAGCAAAATTCAAAGGCCGAATATTAAATGTGTTCAACCACTTCTGATTTGACGGCATTGAAAGTTGAATTTCTATTAATTGCTTATATTACCTTTTTGATAATGACAAAAGGGGAAGAAAGAATATTGGTAAATCAATTGTTGGAAGAAGCGAAATTACTTGGCTTTTTAGGGCCTTGTAGTGCTTCAGAGAGATAACGTAGGAGAGTGGTCAAAATAGTAGCATGAGGTACATGCTTTGTTATGACAATCTGATCTTTGAGGATTTCAAAATATTGTACTAAAGAGCTCTGAACTGTTTTCAAATTTTTTGTTCAGACTCTGAGCTATTTTCTTTGAAAAGATTTTTTAAAAGCTCTGAACTATTTGAAAATATTTTGAACTCTGAAGCTGTTAATGATAACCATCAGAACCAAGTGTGTATGTAGAAGTCTTTAAGCGCCTCTGATTCTATTTTGTCATTCAATTTAAATATTGCTTCAATTTAAATACTGCTTCATCTTGCATCTGCATTAAGGGCTTAATTTTTAAGGAGAATGCATTTATTAATTGAAGTTTATTATTCATAGTTAGTTCTTGAGTAAGGGTGCAACTTTACTCAAAGATTATCACACTATGGAATGAAGAAGCTTGCAAACCTTGTTCTTTACATAGTGAAATATGAATAATTTAAGTCATATAATAAAGTATTTCTGAAACTGATTAAAATTAACTATGGATACAAAATAGGGGGAGCTTACAAACCTAACCCTATGGGTTATCAGACTTAGGGGGAGCTTGCAAAACTCATAAGCCTAATGTCAACATAGCTGATTTTTATCAACAACAATTGTATTTAATACTTGTGTTTGTCATCATCAAAAAGGGGGAGATTGTTGGAACAAATATGTGTTTATACACACCCTTAAGTTTTGATGATAACAAAGTATTAAATGGACAATTGATGGTACTAATGTTTAAATTAAGTGCAAGAGAATTCAACGTTTAATCAAGAGCACACTTAATTTAAACTCTGATGAAACCAATGGAAGTCTGAATATTTAAGACTCTGAAAGAGTTCAGATGCTACAACGTGGTCAGAAGCTATACAAAGTTCAGAAGCTCAAAGTAGATCAGAACGTCTGAAAGCTGTTCAGGGACTCAGAGTAGTTCAGAAGCTCAAGGATGTTCAGAGGCCTACAAGAGTTCAGAGGCTGTCTGATAGTCATAAGTCATTCAGAGGATGAAGGCGTTCAAAATCTGAATTACTAAAGACTATCAGAGGCTAACCATTCAAAGACCAATCAGACTCCAAGTTATCAAAGGTTCATCAGAAGCAAAGGGAATTCCCAGTCATCAGAGGGCTACATCAACTACAACTTATCAAGCCTGATGACTTGTTCTAAGGTCAACTAAAATGCAACGGTCACAAAGGATGTGATCCCTCTCTCTAGGAGCTAGTGTTACCTTATAACTGTACCATTGGACAGACAGCAAAGGTGAAGCTTCTCTGCAAAGGAAGACGTGGCTTTACTCAACGGATGTTCATGTCTATAGCTGTTCAAGTTGCAACGGGAATTTCTCCAACGTCTCAATGTCTTTCTCAACTCATATAAATATGCCAAAGAAAGAATTGAAGACTAGCGCTCGACATTAGAAAAATCTCTCAAGAAAGTGAGCATTTGAATTGTAATAGATAATATCTCTCAAATGAAGTGAGCATAGAAACTAGCTTAGAGCCTCTGAAGTTATTATGTTTTGTAATAAGTTTTAAGCTCTTAAGTTAGTAGTAAGTCTTCTGCTTAGTGTAGAAGCAAGAAAGTCTTCTACTTAGTGTAGAAGCACGTAAGTCTCAGTCTTAGTGATTAGAGCAGTGAAGTCTTGAGCCTGAGTGCTTGAGCAAGGAAGTCTCTGATCTTGTGTGATCAGAGCAAGGAAGTCTCTCTGTCTTGTGTGACTTAGAGCAGGAAGTCTCAAGCTTGTGTGCTTGAGCAAGGAAGTCTTTGATCTTGTGTGATCAAAGCAAGGAAGTTTCTATGTCTTGTGTGACTAAGAGCAGGAAGTCTTGAGCTTGTGTGCTTGAACAACTATTGTAATCCGTGTGATTATAGTGGAACTCTCTTGGAAACAAGGGGACTTGAGTACTCTCAATTTGTGAGGGGAACCAGTATAAATTGTTGTGTGTTCTTCTCTCTCTCACTCTCTCATTTACTCCTTCATCATTCATAACGCAATAAGTTAATTGTGTGAATAATCCGCTGTGCTTTAAAGACTCTGAAAAGATTTTAAATATCTTGGAAAGTTTTTAAAATATCCAAAACACAATTCAACCCCGCTTCTTGTGTTTTCTCCACGCACCTTCAGCCCTTTCTATGGCCCAACTCTCAAAGAAAGCACCAATTGTGAGGATTTAAGCACATGAGGATAGTCCAACCCAAAATACTAGTCCAATAGGTGAGAGAGTCTCATGACTTAAGTACCACATCAAGCACTTTGATATACTCGATGTGAGACTCCAAACAGAAACAATTAATATTCATTAGATTTATAAGAACGGTTGAGATCTTTTCTTTTCTTAAAATTTAACAATACACCTTCTGTAAAAGAGTATTTTAGCATCTTGTACCTTTTTATTGACAAAACACCTCAACTTTTCTTCTTTAAAAACAATGCGAAGTCATGGGTAGTCGACTCATTTAGAAATTCAAGATAATTTTTTTTGAATAATATTAAAAATGCATGGGAATAGTAAATTATCTAATATGTGACCTTTGAAATGATAGTTCATTTGATGAATAAGGTACATGACATATTTCCAAACCATCCAACAAGATATTGACAATAGCTATAATCATGAGATCAGTGACAGAGATCATGTCACTGAGGACATTTAATTAACTCGGGTTTGGCAATTCAGCAATTCAGTCACTTTTAAAATTTCTGGTTTAGGCAACTCAGAAACTTTAAGTATAGGTTTTGGTAATTCAGGGCCTTTAGGTAGCCCAGTTTTCAGAATTTAGGAACATTAACCTTAGCCAATTCAGGTAATTTCGGAATTTCTGCATTAGACAACTTTGAGACTTTAGGTAGATCAGGTTTGGGGAATTCAGGGAACTTAGGCAACTCAGGGACCTTAGGTATATCAAATTATGACAATTCAGGGACTTTAGGCAACTCGGGGACTTTAGGAAGCTCATGTTTTGGCAAATCAGGAACATTAAACTTAGGTACGTAGTGCAGGCTGTTGTCAAAATTGGACCTACTTATAATATAAACCACATATATATTTGAGTAATTCAACAAATATGAATGAGAATAAAATAAAATAGAGATCATAGGAGCTTATCTTATGATTGTAGGAATTGATGTCGGCAACCGTAAAGTATACAACCATGAATTCAACACCGAAGAATAATCCGTAAAATACCAAATCCTTAGATATTTGTCATGAGTTGGTGTCTAAAAACTACTAAAATGAATAAAAACTAACCTAACAAATATCTAAAAACATCATATAAATTCCTGTCATGATGTACCCGGTATTGGTACTCTCCCTCGAGTGGAGTACCCGTGCATCATAGCTGTCATCACATTACAATTGTGAGAGAGAGAGAGAGTTATAAAGAGATATGAGAGGAATGGATGCAATGATGGTCAAACCTAAAACTTTGTGCGTATTATCTGAACCCCTCACTAATAGACCAAAGTTAGTGTCTTAATGAGGGAAACTGATAGGATCTATGTTGTTTGGATTCAATGCTTGATGACAAAGATGTTTTACAATGAGAGAACTAATGGTGCCTTGACAACTATTGGGTTGTTGTGTCCATCTTTTTTTTTTCCAGGATTTAAGCACATGAGGAAAGCTTAACCCAAAAGACTAGTTCAATATGTGGAAGAGCCTCATGGCTTAAATACCACATCAAGTACTTTGATATATTCGATGTGGGACTCCTAACATTGTCACACCCTTTAAGAACCGACGTCCACGACGACTTTCACTCTATAGGCACTGACCTGATGGTAGCCTTTTTCTTTTTGGCGGCTTCACTCACCTATCAGTATTCGGTGGAACACCTTAATCCATCCTATAGGTAGTCCTTTCTGTGGCCCAACTCTCAATGAAATCACCAATTATGAGGATTTAAGCATATGAGGATAGCCCACCCAAAAGACTAGTCCAATAGGTGAGAGAGTCTCATGAATTAAATACCACATCAAACACTTTGATATACTCGATGTGAGACTCCTAATAGAAACAATTAATATTCATTAGATTTATAAGAACGGTTGAGATCTTTTCTTCTCTTAAAATTTAACAATACACCTTCTGTAATTTGTTTCACGTGCTTAATTTGCTAATCTATTCCTATCGTTGCCGCTCTGTCTTCTCTCTCACATTGTACCCGTCTCTTTCTCATGGTTTTTTTTCCTTTTTGGATCCCCAATTTCAATTCGATTGAAAGCGAAGAAACAATAATGTTTAAGGATTCATTTTTTTAAAACAAAAATTCTTATATCATCGATATGTCTCCCTATTCCATATGAGACACTAGTATTTAATCAAATTTTGAGATCTATTGTCAAGTTTTTGCTATTAACATATTGAATTATATCATTTTAATTTGTTTACATTGTAAATGCTACAATACACTCACTTACTTTTGTAAAAGAGTATTTTTAGCATGTTGTACCTTTTTATTGACAAAACACCTCAACTTTTCTTCTTTAAAAACAATATTACTCCAAATCGTGACTCATTTAGAAATTCAAGATAAATTTTTTGAATAATATTTTAATCAGTCGCGATTTGGAGTATATGAAAGCATAAAACAAATGATGTGGAATAATGAAACCAAGCCTAGATCTGTAGAGTGTGACCGCGAGATTGCTTTGCTCACAGGGTTGGAAAAATGCACAAGCTATTTGAAATGCATATACAAAACAAATGATGCAGGCAGTTTGAGTTTGGACCAAATCTCAACTACGTAGATATAAATATAAATGTAATGTAGATGTCACGTTCTCTAGAATTCATAACCAAATGGTAATTGCTATTTACATCCGGCATGACTAAGGCCAATTTGTGCTCTGCTAAAACGGAGTGGTTCCACTTCAAGCCTATTCTTGATGTAAAACACTCGACGTCTCTTACTTCGGTGCTATGATTAGTAGAAATGTCTATTCTAATCTTCTAACCGTAGGTACTCTCATGTTGAATTTGTCTGGAGACAAGCAAATAAAACTGTTCATGTTCTTGCTAGTTTCCATCTATTTATTGATATTTCTACATGTATTCGAGATATTATAACTAATGAAATGCTGCAACTTTTTACCATGAAAAAAAATGGTTGTTCACTACATGCACCTGCGAAGGAATAATATATGAAACACAATTGTATCTCTCCCAAATGATGAATTTTCATATGCACCCTGAACACATAAAATACATCATTTATCATAATCTCAGACTATCAATAAAGGATTCATCAAGCTTCCTATTGAAAAACCTGTTGAAGTACTCTGCATGTGTCATGCTCTTGTATACTTGTTTGTTTCCTTCACCAACTAGCTTCTCGGCAGGTGCAATATCCATAGAAGCGGTTGGATAGCAGAATGTCACTATTGACAATCTTTCCTTCGTCTTATTTACTACAGCTCTATGCTCTGGTGCTTTGTATATCCCATTTGTCATCACCTGCATAATGGAAGAACATGTAAATATATTTGCAAATCAAAATGGTCAGCAATCCTCGGCATTCATGCAGTTGGAACATCGTTAGTTGTTGAATCAAAATCAGGCCGTCCAAATATTGATGCAGGATTTTGATTTTTTTTTCTATGACTAAAATACCAAACTTGAAATTTAGACCATCCAATCTCAAGCCAATGGCATCCAATGTGCCAACTTCGTAAATACATGGGATTTTGGACTGCTGGAAAACCAAATTCCAATTCTTGTTACAATATAATGTATGTTTGGATAAAAATTTGTCAAACGTGATTTTGAACGGGCCTGCTTTTATTAAAGTTAATTAACTTTGGTTTAGCCTCTTTTTGGTTTCACGGCCAAACACTCCAGAATCATGTTGGGGTTGGTTAAATGTTTTTATACTAAAAACAGATTTGACATTATATAAATTTTTCAACTCAATGCAGTGTTGTCAAATAGCAGCGCTATAGCGCCATAGCATAGTGGAATTTGGATAAACAACTATTGTTCTGCGATACATAATTTATTACTAAGTGTTGTCACTATAGCACTCTAATGTAGCAGAAAACCACTTTTCATATTCTCCTCTGTGCAAATGCATATAATATCATAACCCTATTGCAATGAATCACTATTTAAGAATTAATTTGAAGCCTAATGAGTCGAAGAAATACAAACCTCAATTATATGGCCAATGTTAGCAACAATAGCTCCTTCTATTGGTTCAACACCGACCCATTTTCCATCTTTGAGGAACTGCAGCCCTGGAAAATCAGCAAAATCAGTCAAGAGAGTGATTCCAGAATTGTCGGCATGAGGAACAATCCCGAGAACTCTTTCAGGCTCCGGACATGGCGGGTAGCAATTCATCCTTATATCATATAGTCCTTCATGGAAACTTTCTGATATCTTTGTATCGTCAAGCCCCAAAGCCAAAGTTATGAAACTCACAATTGATTTTGCTTCCTGCCTCATATCTTCAGAATATTTTTCCAATGTTTCCCTGATAATATATTGCAACACAAGACCCTTACAAACATAACAGAGATGATATATATAGATTGTTATGAGAAGGATAATTGATACGCTACAATATACATGGACATCACAAATAACACTGGTAATAATTGGACACGCCTTCTATCTGAAGTGTCAATGCTACATAAGTGTCACCGTAACTACTAGTTTTGACACTGGACACTAAACACTTTCCAATATTGCCTATTTCAATTTGGAATTTGAGGTATGAGTTTCATATGTACATTACTTTTCATGACACAACAAATTGCTGTTGACACAAATGGTTGGACATTCCACTCACATATGCTGTGATTTGGGTTCAAGTCCAAAATTCCACAGTCCTTAGGTGATTTAGAAATTCCTCGATGAGATTGATGTAACTTTTTGTTTCTGTTTTTATCCATATATTCAAACACACTTTGGTATCATTATGTTTTTTGGTTCAATCATTCAAAAATATAATGTATGTACCTGAACTCGGGAGGATTTTGTGGCCACAAATCCAATTTTCTGTTCTGAATAGGCAGAGATTTTAGAAAGATCATGTCATTCCAATCTAGCTTTTGCTCCTCAGAGGTAACAAATGCTTGACCATACCCTTCAAGACTTCCTGGTTTCTGTGCCCATATTTTTTTCTCCTTTAAAGGAAGTTCAAAGAATCTCTTAACTTGATTCCCCATATTCTTAAGAGATGAGACTCCATGATTTACAATCTGCACAAATATTAGAAAATCACATGAGCAATAAAACTATTGTTAAGATCGCTGATAAACCAAACCATCTTATCCAAACGCTCTTAGGTTAGTTTGATCAATATATACAATAAGAGAAAATTATAATTATGAATTTACCAGAATTAGACAACACAATTGGTGAGCTTTGGAACACAAAAGATTTACTTCTTTTGGTCCTTCTTATAAGAGACAACCGAGTAAACAAACGTTCATGTACTTGGTCTATTTTATAAAAAGGACTAAAGGTAGTACTAACAAAGGATTTCAGAGGTAAATCATGTAAACTATACAACTCACTAATTTTATTTTGGTCATTAACCCTCCTACTTTTAAGAATGGAAATCCAGTTAATTCGGAATTTATCCGAAAAAGCCAAAAATTCTACATAAAAACAAGGATTTAATAAGTTTTTGGTCTTGTAGATGTTAAGAGTCTCATTGGTTGCAATTCTCATCTTACAAGCCGGTTTTCTATTGTTGAGTTAAATCCAACTCTTAATTCTAAGATGGTAATAGAGCCTTCTTCATGATCCATTGGGCCACCATCTGCAATCAGGTTTCTAATTATACCGCCTATCATTTATATCCGCGCACCAAGCCCGATAGTCTTGGGTGCCAGGGTGTGTTAGGCGTCCCACATCAGTTGCAAGATAGTCTAAATAAATGTTTATAACTGAGGACAATCCTCAGTTTCTTTCCTTACAAATCAGTTTTGTATGGTTGAGTTAGACTCAACTTCAATTCTAAGAGTAGATATAATTTTATTTTTAGTCCCCGTACAAAATTTGTTATATTTATAGGTATTAAAAATTTATTTAACTCTATAAACAAAAAGTAAAACTGCTGAAAAGAACGGAATTTTCGCTACTAGATGTCAAATAACTGATTATCCCAAAAGCTTAAGCTGTTAGATAGGCCACATCAATGGTTTTATATTATTTCTAACACGCCCCCTCACATAAGAGCTCATTTGGGCTTGAAGCGTGAATAATGCATAGGTCCACCTACCATATGCTTAAATTCCACTTTTTAATTAGAAATTGAGGGGAGCGGAGATCGAACTCTATACCACTTAGTCATAGAGTCTCTGATACCATGTCAAATAACCGATTATCCAAAAAACTTAAGCTGTTAGGATATGTCACATCAATGGTTTTATATTATTTCTAACACTAGAAGTAATTGGAACCTAAAACAAATGATTACTAGAATTTTGTTAATTGGTAGTTACCTGAAAAACACCCCAGTGTTTACAAGCAAGATGAAGTTTATGAAGCTGATCTTGTTGTGTATCAGCGTTGACCAACTTAGCCATATCTATTAAAGGTATGGTAAGAAATGGATCAGAAGAAGAAAAGGTGCAGAAATCATCATCACCATCATCTCTTACGTATCTTTGTGGCACTTTTTTTGGATTTTGAAGTGCTAGTTCTTGAACACTTGGAACTTTAAGTGATGATTCTAAGCTCTCATTTTTCGTATCCATTAATAAATTCTCTTCAAGCATAAGTTTGACCAGTTTGATTGAACTTCTTATTTTCTCAAAAGGTGATGTTCGATTCAATTTGATGTATTTTTGTTTTTATATAGTTTTTAAGAAGCCAAATAAATAATAAATTTTTTAATTGCAAATTATTAGTATGCTTTAAATTATTAATAAAATGAATTAATAAATTTGTTTGTGTCAAAAAAATTATAAAATAAAACATACGTATCCTTTTTTTGTACAAAAAAGCATAAGTAATATTAGATAAACTATTGACTACAATCACTAAAGAGTTTAAATAGACTATGATATACTCATGTCATTTTGAAATGATCTATTAATATGTTAATAAGTCGTTTAATTACAGTTTCACTTATCACGTTATTGTGAAAGACTAGATTGGTTTATTCTGCCATAAGTACCCACAATAAAATTTTATATTACTCTATTTAAACACACATTTAAAATTAAGGTCCATTTAATAGGTAACATTTGAATTGTTTAGAATTTTAAATCCTCTAAAAAAATTATTCCTCCATCCTACCACTCTTTGCCACCAAATCACCGCGAGTTTGAAACATGGCGTTTGAAAGAGACAAATTTTGAGGTGAATAGTATGAGAATATCTACCGCGTCAAGTTTGAGAGACCAAGAATACACATGAGTTAACTTAAAAATAAGATCAAAAGTTGTGATGAATAATATTTAGAGACTAAAGGGCTTATTTGAAACAGTTTTCTTTTTTAGTTTTTAAAATATGTTTTATAAATTAGATTTTAATAACAGTTTTTAAAAAGCAAAACACCTATTGAAGTGGCAATAAATGTCACAAGAAAGGGGAGGTTGAATTGTGACCCTTTTTAAAAATTCTTTTATCTTAAATAAAACAATATTTCTTTTATTGGTTAATTAACAAATGACAAAGAAATAAAGTTAAGACAATAAAGGTTGAACAGATAAAAGTGAATGACCAGAGAACTCTGGAAATATTTAGTTGGTTTTAGTTGAGTTGTATTTTAAGAGATTAAGAGTTTAGAGAAAATACAACACACAGAACTTTTCCTGGTTCACCCAAACTTGGGCTAGTCCAGTCCTCACAACCTTGTGAGATTGTCCACTAAAATGCTCAAATCAGAACCTTCTGTTTGGCACCAACTTTTGATCAACCCTTGATCAAAATACAATCTGTTTTTCTTCACTCGAAAATACTTTTACAAATTGTTTTTCCTTACTGAAAAAGACTTTCTCACAATCACTCATGTTACAAAGTGTTTGGAAATTTGTGAGTATCAACTCATATAAGAGATTTATGAGATAACAAGCGTGTATACAATGTAAGTTTACGAACTTTATGAATAGCTTGCTTTTGAAGAGTTTGGAGCTTTGTTGATTTTTGCTTCAACAATGTATATGATTAATTCTTTGTGTAAACTCTTTAATTTTTCTTCATGAAGCTCCTTGATATTTATAGACCATTTGTTTGCTGAAGATGAGCGTATGAGAGAAATTTTGAATTTCAAAATCTGTCAAAGATACGTTGCTATCTTTGTTGCCATGTGCTGTGAATAGTGCGTTATCGTTAGTTCACTTGTGCATTACCGTCTGTTGAAATTTTGCTGCAATGCATTGCATGGCTTTGTATGCTTTTACGTGGCTTCTTCTTCGTCAAAATGAGAGGATCTTTTATTCAAATATCTGATGACAGCAAGGCTTCATGGGTTATTTGAATTTTGTGAGTGAGGAGCCTTTGTCTCTCAATAGCGCCGGCCCAACGTAATATGAGGCCTAAAGCTAACATTAAAATGAGGCCTAACAAAAAAAAAATGACATTTTTTAGTTAAAAAATGTAAGAAAGAACAACATAAAAAATTTATATTTTTTTGGTAGATAGACGAAATGACATAATCATTATAAACTCACACACACAAGTAGAGGATCTGACGTACTAATCCCGATCATGACGTCTGACCTAACAAATTCGACATTTTTTACCAGTGAACTAGAGTTTGTGGACACAACATAAAAGTTATATTTTATTAAAAGATGAACTAAAAAAGTTAAAAATGAATCAAGTATATATGTATTAAAACAAAAATATATTATTTATAAAAAATAATTAACCTAAAATAGTGCTATAATATGAAAGAGCGAAAAAAATAAATATAACTTTTATTGTATAATATTTGTTTTATCCATTTTAGTTTAATTTACTTGTTTCAGTTTCATAATATATCTATAATTTTTTTTTTTTACGCAATATCTTTAATACTTAAACTTATCTAAATTCCATTTCAATATTTGTGTTGTATGTTATTAAATTTAAATAAAATTTGGAGGAAAAATTTCTACAGAATAAATTTAGATAAAAAAATCTAATAAAAATTTGTAGTTATTTTTGTATTCCCTATCTATTTCATTGTATAGATAATAATTTTTGTTTGAACATCATATATATACTATATATGCTATAATATAAAAAGAGCATTTATAAAATATAAGGAACAGAAAAATAAAACAATTACTAGATTTGCTGCTTATGGGAATCGATCCTCTCACCTCACAGCAAAAACTCGCGTGTGTAACCAACTGTGCTACAAGGTCCTTTCTATTTAAAAACTGAGGCCTAAATTATATATCTTGATAATATATAATTTTATTTTGAGGCCTAAAATCCTTCAAAAAAAATTATATTTTATGGGGGCCTAAAGCACTAACTTGGGTAGCTTTGGGCTTGGACCGGCCGACTCTCATGAGGGAACCAAACCATGTAGCTTGTCCTTTTTTGTTTGATGACTTTTGTTCTTTGCAAAGAAGGAAGGATGTGCTTCATGCTAGTCCACATAACAAATTGGGAACACAAACAAAAATAAAAATTGGAAACACGAGAAGTTTTGACAATGAAAAAATTGGGAACACAAACAAATAAAGACACTGAAGGGACTCGAACTCGGGACCTCTCGAATTCAATACATGTCTTTTTACCACTAGACCAAGTCTTTGGAGTTATCAATCTCGTATATTACTTGTACGGCCCGTTTGGTGCGCAGGATATGATTGATACATTATATGATAATGAGTTGGATAAGAATATGATATGATGATATGATAACACTTATCATGTGTTTGGTACACACGTGATAATAACTAGGATATCATTGTTTTATTTTTTCATGTGTTTGGTACAAATTTGATAGTAACCTAACAAAGAGAGGTTTTGACCATGAAAAAATTGGGAACACAAACAAAAATAAAAATTGGAAACACGAGAGGTTTTGACAATGAAAAAATTAGGAACACAAACAAATAAATTACTATAGAAAAATTGGGAATTAAAGCAAAGAAATTGCAACAAAAAAATTATGAATACAAAGAAATTGCAAAAAAGTTAGATGAAATAGAGGGGTGTGAGAAAGGAAGAAGGAAAGTCGATGGGAGAGAGGAAGAATGATGGAGTGGTGGGAGACTCTGGAGGAGCGATGGTTGGAATTGCAGAAAGTTGGAGATGGAGACGAAACATGTGTTTAGGAAGAGAAGTTACTCATGAGTTTCCTTTTTGTCTTTGCATGTTAGGTTTCAATTCTTCTATCTGGTTGCTAACCCACATAAAACTAAGGATTAAAATAACAAAGAGCCAACATGACATGATTAGTAATACATTTAACTTATCATTTCCTACTGGTGCATCAAACAACGGATTTAAACAAGATATGATAGTATTATCATATCTTGTCTCCTTATCATGTGCACCAAACGAGCTGTAATGTATCTGCCAACTGATTTATATTCATGGAGAACAAAATTTACGATATTAACAATATTACAAACTTATTTAACCTGAGATATATCTTATTAATATTAAAAAAGCTTACCAAAAAAGATTATTAGTATTTTTTTTTGTGTGACTAAAACAGAAAATTCATTCATTCAAATAGATAGATACATCAGATACAAATACAAATTCAATAGCGCTAAAAACGAAAAGGATGAATCTGCGAACAAACTCACAACATCCAAGTTAATAGCATAAAATGGCATACCCAGACCTACAAATAATGTGACAAAATAAAAGTTACCGAAATCTTCATTTCTTCGAATCTTCATCGTTGATGACCTTGTCATTGATTGAATATGTAGTTGATCAAAGTAGATCTGTCAATCTGAACCAAACGAACACCGTAAAAACAAGAAAGCAAACGAACTCCGCATGAAGAACGGGAAATCAAACAAACACTGCACGAAGACGGGACGCACTGAGGTAAAGAAATCACAAAATAAAACAAAAAAATTCTAAACTGTGTGAAAACCACTTATTTAGATTAAAACAGAGAAAAAATTCTAGTATTAAAAAATATTATTAGCATTAAAAACTTATTTTAAAACAAAAAGTATTAAAAACTTATTTATGAGATTTATTAAGAATCAGATTATTTTCCATTAGACTACCCACAATGGTGGGATTTGTGGGTGTTGAATACAACATTCAACAGTTTAAACCATTGGAAGGAGGGTGTTTAATGCTTACTGGCGGAGAGAGAAGATGAAAATGTTCAACTAGTTGAATGCTGCACCGGGCGGGACACGCGGCAGCGTGTAATTCGTGCAGCCATGGCGTGTGCGCAACACGTGCGGACAAGCCGCGTGAAGAGCAGATCCGCGGAGAGAAAAAAATGTGGTTGGATAAAAAGGCAGCCACGTGGCTGCTTCTGATTGGGCCGGTGGATTTTTATGATTTTTATCCTTTGAACTCAATTATAAATAGAGACTTGGTTCATTTCATTTGGACAGAGAAAAAAAAAACCAAGTTTTTCACTATCTTAATCTATTATTATCTTTCTAATTAGTCTTTCTTTTGAAGTTTTAATCTTTTTTAGTAAAATGAATCCCAATAATTCTTCTAATAATCCCAACAATTATCAAAATCCCAACAATTATCAAAATCTCAACAATTATCAAAATCCAAATCCATTTTACAACCAATTTCCTCAAAACATACCTAATTTTGGTCTTGCACCAAATTTCAACCAGTCATCAGTTCCAAACTTGCATCCAAATTTCAACAATTATCAAAATCCATTTTATAACCAATTTCCTCAAAACATACCTAATTTTGGTGCACCTGAATTTCCGAAATTTTCAACACAACTAACAATTGCTAATGAAGTCGCTCAAAATTTAGAGGACTCAACTCCTAAAAGCAAGAAACACCCGCAACCAACATGGAACACTGAACAAAATTTGGTGTTACTCAGTGGGTGGATTAAATTTTCAACTAGCAATGTTGTTGGGAGAAACCAAAAATGTGAAATGTATTGGGGTAATATTGCTGAGTATTGTAATGAGCATTGCAAATTCGATCCTCCTCGTGATGATGTTGCATGCCGAAACCGCTTTAATTATATGAACAAATTACTGGATAAATGGATTGGCGCTTATGATGGCGCTAAGCGTTTGCAAGGAAGCGGCTGGTCGGAGAATGACATTTTGTCAAAAGCACAGGAAATATACGCATGGGGAAGAATGCTAAATTCACTTTAATGGAAGAATGGAACGATGTCCATGATCAACCACGTTTTAGAAGTTTAGTTAGAGGAGATATTGACTCAGGAAGTAGTGGATCTAAGAGATCTCACGAGGACTCTGTAGGATCCCGTGCTCGCCTTATAGGTAGGGATGCAGCCAAAAAGAAGGGAAAAAAGAAAGCTTCCACACCCACAGAGGTGGTGGACAAAGAATGGGATAATTACATCAAAATGAAGGAGAAAGAGATGGAACGATTGACAATGTTACTTTCCAATCAACAAGAGACAAACAAACATAAGAAAATGGAAATGTATCTGAAGTTAAGTTCTGATGAGAATCTCGATGACGTGAAGAAAGCCATGATGGAGACGTTGGCCAAAGAACTGTTTCCATAATTAATTTTAATCAATGTAGTGTTTGCTTCAATTATTGTGATATGTCAGTGTAATGTCTTTGCTATCATTATTGTGATATGTCAGTGTAATGTCTTTGCTTTAATTATTGTGTCCACCACCCAACGTGCTTTAATTATTGTGTCCAAATGAACTCTATACAATAATTATTTGAAATCCGTCACCCACCCAAGCCTTATCTGATAATTAACTCTATACAATAATTATTTGAAATCCGTCAGTGGATCAAATTGAATCTATATATATGGACTCATCCATTTATGTACCAATATCCAAAATCTCATTCGATATTCCTCCAATATCCTAAATCTTATCCAATAAACTTCCAATATCACAATGGATCCATCAACCGGTGATTTTGATCTCGTTAAGTACTTGCAAAATCGTGAAGTTGAAGAAACTTATGTACTCAAACGATTTAGAGAGCGTCAAAAAAAATATATTGGAAGATGGTGCATCTCGTAGTAGAAAATATGTCAATAGAGATCATACAGCTGCAAACCAAAGACTAATTGACGACTACTTTGCCAATGAGCCTACATATGACGATGCAATGTTCCGTCATCGGTACCGCATGCAAAAACATGTTTTCCTTCGAATCGTTGGGGACCTTTCAAGTAGTGATAACTACTTCACCCAGCGAGCTGATGCTGCCAAGAAAGAAGGTATATCACCTTTAGCAAAATGTACCACAACAATGCGAATGTTAGCCTACGGTATGGCAGCAGATGAGGTCGATGAGTACATCAAAATAGGAGGTACTACTGCATTAGAGTGCTTGCGTAGATTTTGTAAAGGAATCATACGATTGTATGAGCAAGTGTATCTCAGAGCACCAACCCAAGATGACCTGCAAAAAATACTACATGTAAGTGAAATACGGGGGTTCCCAGGGATGATTGGGAGTATTGACTGCATGCACTGGGAGTGGAAAAATTGTCCTAAAGCATGGGAAGGTCAATTTACTAGGGGGGATAAGGGAACCACCACAGTTATTCTTGAAGCAGTTGCATCTCATGATCTATGGATCTGGCATGCCTTTTTTGGATGTCCGGGAACGTTGAACGACATAAACGTTCTAGACCGTTCACCTGTTTTTGATGACGTGGAACAAGGAAAGACTCCAAGTGTGAATTTCTATGTGAATCAACGTCCCTATGATATGACATGAAGGTGCGTGGAGAAAACACAAGAAGGGGGGGTTAAATTGTGTTTTGGATATTTAAAAACTTTTCTAGATATTTAAATCTATCAGAGTCTTTAAGCACAGCGGAATTGTTCACACAATTAACTTAAGGCTAAGTGAATGATGAAGGAGTAAATGAGAGAGTGAGAGAGAGAAAGACACACAACAATTTATACTGGTTCCCCTCACAAATTGAGAGTACTTCAGTCCCCTTGCTTCCAAGGGAGTTCAGTATAATCACTAAGATTACAATCAGATGCTTGATCAGTGCATTTTAATGCACTTTTTAATCACTCTGTGCTATGGAAATTTTATGACTTCTCCTGCTAATTTGGTATTTTTATCATGTTTTGTGTTTAGAGTCTAGTTTTACTATTATTTATGTTTTGCTATTTATTTTCGTAATAAACAGTAATTTGACACCTTCTCATTGTGCAGACCATAACTTGGGCTACGAATATCGGATTGAGGCGCGGGAAGATGCGTTGGAATGCTAAGAGAAAGAGCTACAACTTTCATGTTGAAGCCGAAAGCCAATTTGGAGCGCAAAGGAGTCATATTTACTCGTCATGTTTCAGACTTACAAAGATTTAATTAGTTTTCAGCATAACTATATTTTTCGGCCCAATTGTTTTGTGGCCCGTTTTGCTTGCTTATAAAAACCCAAAATTCAGACCTAGGTCAATTCTTACACTCCATTCATGAATGTGACAAACCCTAGAGCAGCCACCACTTGAATGGAGAACTAATTCCTTTTATCAATCCGTTGGTTTGAGAAACTTTGATTCCTTATCTTGAGGTTTGATTCTAATGCAATTTCAATTCATGTTTCTATTTCTTTCTCTGTAAATTTCTACTTATTAACTTGCAATTCGTTTATCATATTTGATGCTTAATTACATATAATTCGGTTTGCAAGTTTACGAGATTATTCGAATTAAGTTACCGCTTGTTTAATTTAATTCGGTTAGGAATTTACAGAGTCTACACACGCTTGTTATAGGATTGATTTGAATTCACGTTTTTTTAATTTATATTATTGATCGTGATTCTGTGACGCTTGTTTGCTTTATCATAATCAATTGAACGTTCTGTTATAAGCTTTTCAAACAGTGCGAATTCATATAAAACTAATTGACGCTTGATTAGTTAGTTTTATGATCAATCAATGATAGAAACTGAAACGAATTTATTCTTTTGCCATGAACCTATGATAAATGATGAATGAAATTAGATGAAACCAACGGATTGATTGCTTGCTACTTATTAATTTTCACGAATTTTTATTTTCTGTTTCAACTATCGGAAACCCCCATAATTTACAGTTTTTGAATTGTTTCTAATATAATTAAACTGATTGTGAGTCTTTGGGAAACGACCAACGTTAACTACCTTGTACTACTTTTCTTAAAACATTATTTGATCACGAAACGACCGTGATCAAATTGGCGCCGCTGCCGGGGACTCAAAATTGTGTTTAACCATTATTAGAGTTGTCTGTTTGTTACTGTACGCGCAAATAATAAAAAACAGTAATAGAGTGTAGTTTGCATCTGTTTTGCCTTTTCACCACTCTATTACCTCAGAAAAAAATCAGGTTTCAAAGTCCCCTATTTTGTGACAAAATAATGGGACAGGACCCTCTCGGGCCCAAATTCATCATTTTTCTATTTTTAATGAATTATTTACTGTTTTCATAGTTTCAGAAAATTCCCAAAAAAATTTGTGTCTTCCTTATTTTATTTAATTAGAATTATCGTGGTGTTTTTGTATTTTATTTTATTCAGTTTGACAGTTTTTCTGTTTTCCTCACCCATTTTCTTGTTGTAGGACATAGAATTACCATAATTGTGTTGTCACTTGTGCATGACCAGGTCTGCTGGACACCTCAATCTGATTCCTCCTGATCCTGAGATAGAAAGAACTCTCCACGCACTCAATAGGCTCAACCGAGCTAATAGTGTGCATCTTGGTGATATTGATTCTAACCCTATCTCTGATTCTAATTCTAATTCTAATTCTGGTTATTTCCATAATTTATTTAATTCTGATTCTGAACTTGAAAATCATAACATGGCTGAACAAACACTAAGGCAGCTTGCTGCCCCTGATGTTAATTATAATGGCTTATGTATTGAATATGCTGATGTTGCTGTACTGTTTGAATTGAAATCTGGTTTAATACACTTGTTGCCAAGGTTTAGTGGTCTTACAGGTGAAGATCCCCATAAACACTTGAAGGAGTTTCAGGTTGTATGCTCCACACCATTGAGGCCTGAAGATATCACGGAAGATCATATCAAGTTGAGAGCCTTCCCGTTCTCCTTACAGGGTGCTGTCAAAGACTGGCTTTACTACCTTCAACCGAATTCTGTCACATCTTGGGCGGATTTGAAGAAGGTCTTTCTAGAAAAATATTTCCCTGCATCCAGAGCTGCCTCGATCAGAAAAGAAATATGTGGTATCATGCAGAGCAATGAGTCATTGGCTGAGTACTGGGAGAGATTCAAACAACTAGTTTCCAGCTGTCCTCAACACCAAATCACTGAACAACTCCTCATCCAATATTTCTATGAGGGCTTGCAACCGATGGACAGGAACATCTTGGATGCTGCCAGTGGTGGAGCACTTGTTGACAAAACTCCAGCTGCTGCCAAAACTCTGATTGAGAATATGTCACTAAATTCTCAACAATTCTCAACTAGAAACAATGTTGTGAACCAAACAAAGGGTGTCAACGAAATTCAGCCTTCTTCTTCTTCCTTCAAGGCTTTTGAAACTAGAATTGATGCCAGAATTGATGAACTTACTTCTTTGGTGAAACAGTTTGCAGTTAATAAACCTCAAACGGCTAAAGTGTGCGGCATCTGTACTTCCCCTGAACATCCAACCGACACATGTCCTATTCTGCAAGATGATACAATAACTGAGCTACCTCAAACATATGCAGCAACAGCAGCCCCTTACAATCAAAACAGGTATAACAATCCTGACCTTTCAACTAACAGGTACCACCCTAGTTGGAGGAATCATCCAAACCTCCGATATGGGAATCAATCACAGGTTGCAGCCCCTTCTGCCCCACCAGCCACGCCTTCACTGGAGGACCTTGTCAAGCAACTGGTTGTAAGTAACACACAATATCAACAACGAACAGATGCTAGCATTCAGAGCTTGACAACACAGATGGGACAAATGGCTAATGCAATAGGCCAATTGCAAGTTCAGGGCTCCGGTAACCTTCCTGCACAAACAGTTCCAAATCCAAATGTGAATTCAAATGTCAGTGCAATTACCTTGAGATCCGGAAGAGTGTCAGAACCAGCTCCAGAAAAGAAGAAAAAGAAAATCATTGCATCATCATCTACTCCTGATATTGAGCCTTCTGCTCCAACTGAAGCTGAAAAAGAAAAAGTCTATGTGCCACCAATTCCCTTTCCTCAAAGGGTGCAGAAAAATAAAAAGAAGACAGTTGAGGAAGATAAAGAGATTCTGGAGACATTCAGAAAAGTGGCAGTTAACATTCCTCTCCTTGATGCAATTAAGCAGATTCCTAAATATGCAAAGTTCCTGAAAGATTTGTGCACAAACAAGAGGAAGGTGAAGGAAAATGACAGAGTCAGTTTGGGCAGAAATGTTTCTGCTTTCATTCATCCAAATTCCAGTTCTTCAGCTAATGTCTCGGCTCTCAATCAGACCCTGCCACAAAAGTGCAAGGATCTGGGAGTTTTTGATATTCCTTGTTCCATTGGGGATAGAAAATTCGAAAATTGCATGCTTGATCTGGGAGCAGGTATTAATGTTATGCCTACTTCTGTTTATAATAACCTTGATCTTGGTCCTTTGCAGCCTACAGGTTTGATCGTTCAATTGGCGAACAGGAGCAATGCCCGCCCTGCTGGAGTGCTAGAAGATGTCCTTGTGCAAGTTAATGATTTAATTTTTCCTGCAGACTTCTACATTTTAGATATGGAGGGAGAAACTAATTCCAGCAGGGCACCCATCATTCTAGGCCGACCATTCATGAGAACGGCAAAAACAAAAGTTGATGTTTATGATGGAACAATGTCCATGGAGTTTGGCGACATTGTCGTTAAATTTAACATTTTTGATGCCATGAAACATCCCTTGGAGGAGCACTCTGTTTTTTATATGGATTTGATTTCTGAATTGGTTGATGAGACCTGTCCTGAATTCTTTTCTGCAGATTTTCCTTCATTGTCTGATTTTGATGATATTTACTCATGTGATTCATGTACTAACACTAACCTTTGCTCTGTTTGTGCTGAGATTGAATCTGCTTTGCAGAATAATAACTTTCATACAGGTGAAGGTGAAGTTGTTATGTGTGATGCATCTAACTATGCAGTGGGAGCAGTTCTTGCACAAAGGGTGGAAAAAGCTGCCCATGTTATCTATTATGCTTCTAGGACTTTAGATTCTACACAGGCTAATTACACTACCACTGAAAAGGAACTTTTAGCTATTGTTTTTGCACTTGATAAATTCAGATCATATTTGCTAGGTTCCAAGGTTATTGTTTTTACTGACCATGCAGCTTTAAAATACTTGTTAAAGAAGCCTGAAGCAAAACCGAGATTGATTCGGTGGATGTTGTTGCTTCAAGAGTTTGATGTGGACATTAAGGATAAAAGTGGAGCCGAGAATTTAGTGGCTGACCACTTAAGCAGGATTGAGCGTGATGGAGATACCTCTCCCATTCAGGATGACTTCCCTGATGAACAGTTGCTACTTCTACATGGGGTAACTCCTTGGTTTGCTGATATTGTTAATTATCTTGTTGCTGGTGTTTTTCCTGCAGGTGCATCTCAGACACAAATTCATAAACTAAAGAGTGTTGCAAAGGATTATGTGTGGGACGATCCATATCTTTGGAAGTTTGGTAATGATCAGGTTATTAGGAGATGTGTCCCCGACTATGAGATTGAATCCATTTTGCATCACTCTCATGCCTCTCAAGTGGGAGGACACTTTGGTCCTCAAAGGACCGCGAGAAAAGTACTAGACTCAGGTTTTTATTGGCCCACCATCTTTAAGGATGCTTATGAGACTTACCGCACTTGCAAGGAGTGCCAAATAGCAGGTACAGCTATCACTCGTAAGAGTGAAATGCCTCAGCAATCTATGCTTTTTTGTGAGGTATTTGATGTATGGGGGATTGAATTTATGGGCCCCTTTCCTATGTCATTTGGATTTCTTTACATTTTACTTGCTGTTGATTATGTTTCAAAGTGGGTTGAGGCTATCCCCACTAGGACTAATGATGCTAGAGTTGTTGCAGATTTTGTCAGGTCTAATATATTTTGCAGGTTCAGAATACCCCGAGCCATCATAAGTGACCAAGGCACTCATTTCTGTAACCGCACCATGGAGGCTCTGCTCCGGAAGTATGGAGTTGTGCACAGAGTCTCTACTGCATACCATCCCCAAACTAATGGGCAAGCTGAGATCTCAAATAGGGAGATCAAACAAATTTTAGAGAAAATGGTGCAACCAAACAGGAAGGATTGGAGCCGCCGTCTAGAAGACGCACTTTGGGCTCAAAGAACAGCTTTCAAGACACCCATAGGGATGTCTCCTTATCGACTTGTGTTTGGTAAGGCATGTCACCTTCCTGTAGAGATTGAACACCGTGCTTATTGGGCGGTGAAGGGCTGTAATATGGAAATGCAAGAAGCAGGTAAAGAAAGAAAACTCCAATTACAACAACTTGAGGAGCTGAGGCTTGAAGCCTATGAAAGCTCTAGAATTTATAAGGAGAAAACTAAGCACTTCCATGATAAGATGATCTCTAGGAAGGAATTCTCTGTGGGCCAACAGGTTTTATTGTTTAACTCCCGCCTTAAACTAATGGCTGGGAAACTTCGATCCAAGTGGATTGGCCCTTTTGTTGTAACTAATGTTTTTCCTTCTGGTGCTATAGAAATAAAAAGTACAGGTACAGACAAAGTTTTCAAAGTAAATGGACAGCGGCTGAAGTTGTTCCATGATTCTTCAATGCCTGAAGAAGCACCTGTTGAAGAGCTCTCCTTGGACGAGCCTTCCTACACCCCATCTGCTACACCTTAGCCCCTCGGGTGTGTTCCTTCCTTTGCTCTCACTTTATGTTTGTTATTACATTGCGGACAATGTCTGGTTTAAGTGTGGGGGAGGGACATTTTACATTATGTGTTTAAAAAAAAAAAATACAAAAATAAATTTCATGAGTAGTCACATGTTTTAGGACTAGAGCAGTATAGCTGTAGGGTTGGTGAAATTTTTGGAAATTTTTGTTTTGATACTTGATATGATGATCTTTGCACCTAAATGCACAACTGCTGAAAACTTGCAAACTTAGTAATGGCTTGATAAGTCTTTAAAATACACAATCATTAGCCTAAGTTATCTGAGTATAGAAATACAATGAGGAAGTGATTAGGACTAAGTTTGGGGGAAAAGCGAGATTACTTGATTGTAGGATCATGGCTAGATTTAATGGTGGGACACTGCATTTCTTTAAAATAAAATAAAAATTAAATAAGTTCATGTGCCTAAAACTGGAGGAACAGTAAGACATATGTGGAGTTCCTGTGCCTGAAACTGGAGGAACAAATGCTGTGTAGGGTGCTCTACTCGGAGTAACAGGTTGAACTCATTACAAGTGAGATCCCGTCAGGTGAAAAGGTAGAGTGGCACCTAAAGCATAACTAAAATGAACTTAAGTAGTGTCCCTGCGTATAAAAGTCAAAAAGTCTGTGAGAACATGAAAAGTGCAGCTTCCCCTCAAGCTGAAATCTAAACCCGAACTCTTAATTGTAGGAAGGAAAAAGAAAGCTTAGTATTCTGAATGTGTATTTTAGAGAAGGATCCTGTCATGACTCTGGTTGATAGTAATAGGCAGTACACACGCACGCTTGATCATCATTGATAGTTGACATATAAAAGTTATACCAATCTTTGAAAAACAATCCAAGGCTTGTAGCTTGAATCTTAGAATGTGTTGATTACTTGTGATGTGATTTTCATTTCGAGTTTTGCACGGAGAGCAAAAGCTTAAGTGTGGGGGAATTTGATCAGTGCATTTTAATGCACTTTTTAATCACTCTGTGCTATGGCAATTTTATGACTTCTCCTGCTAATTTGGTATTTTTATCATGTTTTGTGTTTAGAGTCTAGTTTTACTATTATTTATGTTTTGCTATTTATTTTCGTAATAAACAGTAATTTGACACCTTCTCATTGTGCAGACCATAACTTGGGCTACGAATATCGGATTGAGGCGCGCGAAGATGCGTTGGAAAGCTAAGAGAAAGAGCTACAACTTTCATGTTGAAGCCGAAAGCCAATTTGGAGCGAAAAGGTGTCATATTTACTCGTCATGTTTCAGACTTACAAAGATTTAATTAGTTTTCAGCATAACTATATTTTTCGGCCCAATTGTTTTGTGGCCCGTTTTGCTTGCTTATAAAAACCCAAAATTCAGACCTAGGTCAATTCTTACACTCCATTCACGAATGTGACAAACCCTAGAGCAGCCACCACTTGAATGGAGAACTAATTCCTTTTATCAATCCGTTGGTTTGAGAAACTTTGATTCATTATCTTGAGGTTTGATTCTAATGCAATTTCAATTCATGTTTCTATTTCTTTCTCTGTAAATTTCTACTTATTAACTTGCAATTCGTTTATCATATTTGATGCTTAATTACATATAATTCGGTTTGCAAGTTTACGAGATTATTCGAATTAAGTTACCGCTTGTTTAATTTAATTCGGTTAGGAATTTACAGAGTCTACACACGCTTGTTATAGGATTGATTTGAATTCACGTTTTTTTAATTTATATTATTGATCGTGATTCTGTGACGCTTGTTTGCTTTATCATAATCAATTGAACGTTCTGTTATAAGCTTTTCAAACAATGCGAATTCATATAAAACTAATTGACGCTTGATTAGTTAGTTTTATGATCAATCAAGGATAGAAACTGAAACGAATTTATTCTTTTGCCATGAACCTATGATAGATGGTGAATGAAGTTAGATGAAACCAACGGATTGATTCCTTGCTACTTATTAATTTTCACGAATTTTTATTTTCTGTTTCAACTATCGGAAACCCCCATAATTTACAGTTTTTGAATTGTTTCTAATATAATTAAACTGATTGTGAGTCTTTGGGAAACGACCAAGGTTAACTACCTTGTACTACTTTTCTTAAAACATTATTTGATCACGAAACGACCGTGATCAATGCTCAAGCACACAAGCATGAGACTTCCTTGCTCAAGTCACACAAGACTTAAGACTTCCTGCTCTAAGTCACACAAGACAGAGAGACTTCCTTGCTCTAATCACACAAGATCAGAGACTTCCTTGCTCAAGCACACAAGCTTAAGACTTCCTTGCTCAAGTCACACAAGACAAGAGACTTCCTTACTTCTACACTCAGCAGAAGACTTCCTTGCTCTAATCACTAAGATTGAGACTTATTTGCTTCTACACTAAGCAGAAGACTTTCTTGCTTCTACACTAAGCAGAAGACTTTCAATTACTCACGCAGGAGTAATACTAACTTCTAAGCTTAAACTTATTACAATCATAATAACTTCAGAGGCTTAAGCTAGTTTCTATTCTCACTTCATTTGAGAGATGTTTTCTATTACAATTCAGATCCTCACTTTATTATGAGAGATGTTTTCTAATGAAGTTCGTTAGTCATCAATTCTTTCTTTTGCATATTTATATGAGTTGAGAAAGACATTGAGACGTTGGAGAAATTCCCGTTGTAAAATGGACAGCTGTAGTCTTTGAATATCCGTTGAGTAAAGTCATGTCTTCTTTTGCAGTGAAGCTTCACCTTTACTGTTTGTCCAAAGTACAGTAATAAGGTACAACTAGCTCCTAGAGAGAGTAAGATCACATCCTTTGTGACCGTTGTAATTAGTTGTCCTTAGAACAAATCATCAGGCTTGATAAGAGTAGTTGATGTAGCCCTTCTGATGATTTGGGAATTCCTTTGCTTCTGATGAACCTTTGATAACTTGGAGTCTGATTAGTCTTGAATAAATGGCCTCTGATAGTCATTCGTATTTCATCTTCTGAATAACTCATGACTAGCAGATAGCTTTTGAACTCTTGTAGGCATCTGAACATCTTTGAGCTTCTGAACTTCTCTGAGCTTCTGAACTCTTGCAGACATTCTGATCCTTTTTGAGCTTCTGAACTTTGTTTACCTTCTGACCACGTTGTAGCTTCTGAACTCTTTCAGAGTATAAAGATTCAGACTTCCATAGGTTTCATCAGAGTCTAAATTAAATGTGCTCTTGATATAACGTTGGATTCTCCTGCACACTTAATTTAAACATTAGTAACATCAATTGTCCATTTAATACTTTGTTATCATCAAAACTTAAGGGTGTGTACTAACACACATTTTGTTCCAACAATGACATACTATCTAGCTGATGGTATCTACCGTTCTTATCCAACTTTCATCAAATCTATTAGACTTCCTCAAAGTGAACCGGATAAGTTATTTACAAAACATCAGGAGGGATGTCGGAAGGACATCGAACGTGCATTTGGAGTACTTCAAGCTCGATTTAAAATCATCCGTGAACTAGCTCGCTTGTGGGACATAGCCGATCTAAGTATCATCATGAGGTCTTGCATCATATTACATAATATGATTGTTGAGGATGAACGAGATTCATATGCTCAACGTTGGACCGATTTTGAGCAGTCTGAGGAAAGTGGATCTTCCAAACAACGCTTCGTAATACCCCCTAAATAGTTCGAACTGGAAGAGTCCTCAAAATAATGTGCACCACAACCATTTTCAACCGAGGTATTACCCGCTTTTGCAAATCATGTGTGTGCTAGATCCGAGCTCCGTGATCAAAAAGCTCATCACGAATTGCAAGTAGATCTAGTGAAGCACATATGGACAAAGTTTGGAATGTTTCAGGATTGAAGATGATTTGTTTCGTATTTTAAGTTAATTTGCATCGTATTAATTACGTAACTTGTGTGTTGTATTGCATTTTAAGTTAATTTGTATCGTACTAATTACGGTATTTGTGTGATGTATTGCATTTTAAATTAAGAAAATAAAAAAATTATTTAAATAAATTTTGTTAAGTTTATTATTTTATTTTAATTTTAATCGATAATTATAATTTTATTTAATCATAAAAACAAAAATTTAAATAAGAATATGAAATATAAAGTGGTGGGGTAGAGAAAGTGGTTGGGTAGGGTGTTGAATAAAAAAAATCATTGGAGAGGGTAAAAGTTAAATGAGTGTTGAATGATTAGACGGAAGAAAGAGAAAATGATGTGGAGTGAAAAAATGGATGTTGATAATGTTTAACGATTATATACGGTCTTAAGCAAAAAAAAAAAAAGTTTATAAACTAGTACTACTATTTATTTATGTATTTATTTTGGCTACGGTATTGTTTTTGCGACAGCCCCCACTCGAGAAGTAGAAGAAACAACAAAGGATCTGTCCTCTCTGCTTTTCCCTCGCACCATTCACTCCTCACCGCCAGCCATGTCTCAGGTAAACCCCCCCCTCTCTCTCTCCCCTTCCCTTATTACCTAATTCAATTCGATTCGGTCCATCCTCTTCTTCACTTCCAATCTTCAACCCTAACAAAATCGATCTCGCTTCTCCCTCCTCAATTAGGGTTTTGTCAATTATTCTCCTAATTTTCATAATTATCCTATTCGATTTAATTATCAATTTTCTTAATCTTTTATTCAATAAACCAATTTTATTAATGTCCAATTTTTTGTTTCCTTTATTAATTACAAGATGAAAAATCGGAATCTTAGTATTCGGTTTGGTTTTGCAGGTTGATAACAGAAATTCTTCAGCTGTTAAGCGTGCCAGGACTGATGGTGTGTCACAATTGTGTTGTTTTTGTTCTGTTTCGTTTTTTTTGTTTTATGGATAGTTCAACATGTTTTTTGTTAATTGGAATTATAGTTTTGTTTAATTTTTTACATACCGTAATCAATTTATGCATGATAAGAACATTTGCTGATTTTGTCTCTGGCACGGGGATTTCATGTGGTTCTCGGATGCATTTTAATTGGTTTTTGTTTGTAGGTAGTCGCAGGGAAGATGATTGGACATGTCCCAGCTGTGGTAATGTCAATTTCTCTTTCAGGACAACCTGCAATATGCGTAACTGCACCCAACCAAGGCCCGCTGATCATAATTCGGTAAGATGTTTTCCAAGATGTTGTACTGCTATTTATTTAATGCCGCAGTGTTTACTTTTAAATTGATTGTTTATGCATGCATGATGAAGGATGAACATATATCTTATACTTGATGTGCATTAACGGACGAGTTTATGCAATTTTTAAGCACTTTTTAAGAGTTTTGAGATATGCTATTTCGTTGGACACGAGCATTGGTCATTGGTCTTGGAATCTCCTCTTGTTGAAACCTACTTTATTGCTTCAAATATCTTAGTATGCATTGTTCTCTTTCCAGAAACCTGCTGTCAAGCCTCTTCAAGCTCCACAGGCCTATTCAGCTGCAGCTCCTTATTTAGGCGCCAATCCCCCCCCTTCAATATATCTTGGTGTCCCACCATACGGTCCGTCTTTATTCAATGGATCACCTGTTCCTCCCTATGAGGTTCCATTTTCTGGAGGATCAGCCTATCACTACAATTATGGAGGTCGCCTTTCTGCTGGCAGTCCGTATAGACCATTGCATCTATCGGCACCAGCACCATACACAAGTGGATCCATGGTGGGAAACGGTATGTTCTGTTCCCTTTTCCTATCATACATTGAATTTCTTAAAAATGATATATAATATATTGTACTTAAATTACTTTTAATTAATGAAGGAAACAATAAATAGGCGATTGGAATTGTATTGGTAGTTGTTGATTTCATGTCATAATACCCCTCTTGCTTTTGTAATGTTATCTTTTGTAGAGATGCTCCTATTACAGTTATGTTTAATTTTTTGTTGGTGATTCTTTGGCAGGTGGGATCTATGCCATGCCTCAGTTATTGGATCGCTATGGCCTCGGTGTCCCTATTGGACCTGGAGCAATGGTATGGGATAAATGATAAAACTTGATTATTTTAAACTTTCGCCTGGATAATGTTTTTTGAAAAAGAAAAAAAAAAAGCTAATTTGCATTCTTTCTTGTATCGTTGCATGATGAATACTTTATCACGTTCTGCAATTATGTTTTTTATATTAACCACGAGTATATTAAAAGTAGATATCTTATCTCTTGTTTTATTGGTTCCCTCTGAAGCACCAGTATGCTAATAATTAAAATATTGTTGTTTTTATATCTTTTATTGATGTACCCATGCCTTAGTTTTTTTTTTTTAAAAAAAAAAGCTGTATTCGGGACTCGTACCTTGTACTGTACCAGT
This sequence comes from Trifolium subterraneum, assembly GCA_951799995.1. Lineage (NCBI taxonomy): Eukaryota > Viridiplantae > Streptophyta > Magnoliopsida > Fabales > Fabaceae > Trifolium > Trifolium subterraneum. The sequence goes on from OX637468.1 coordinate 20,552,017, forward strand.
GCATTCTAGTTGGTCGCAATGGCCTTGTCAAGCTATATTTACTGCATGTTGGTTTAAGTTTTTCACCAACTCAAATCGTTTCCCAATGCAAATTTGGCCGTGATTTACAGATGCTACAAATTGTAGCTTCAACTTATCTCCAACCCACTGTTGAAAACAAATAACCTATTAATTTTTGCAGTTTGCACCATGACATGCCATAAATTTTGTGTGCATATGAAGCTTGCATTCATAATTTTGTATATGGTTTTTCATATCTGATCCTTAGTAATCTGAAAATGCAATACTTTTTATTGAATATACAATTTGATGATTATTGTTTCAAATTGGAACTTATAGTTAATCTTTGCCTCAGCAGGGCACTAGGCCAGGATTTTTTCGCGATGACAAGTCTCAGAAAAAGGGAGCAGGTATGCTTTATTTATTGCGTGTCATTGACTTTTGTTCCAATAGAAGATTCTTTATGCATAATTTTTTTAACCCCCACTTGTCCCTACAGATTCAACTCGTGACAATGATTGGGCATGTCCAAAATGTGGCAACGTCAATTTCTCATTTAGAACTGTTTGCAACATGAGAAAGTGTAACACTCCCAAGCCTGGATCCCAGGTATGCTGCCTTCATCTCTTTATGTAAAGATTGATTGTCACATTTTTTTCGTTGTAGAAAAAAGTCTGACAAGAACTTTTTTTGGATATGAATATTATGCTGCAGGCCTCAAAGTCTGACAAGAACTCTAGTAAGTTGCTTTCCATAGTTATCTGATTTTTAACGATATTGTCCGATACAAATGCAACAGTTGGTAATTCTGTTTCTATATTATGTAGAGCAAAAGATGCCTGAGGGAAGCTGGAAGTGTGAAAAATGTAATAACATAAATTACCCGTTCCGGACAAAGTGCAACAGACAGAATTGTGGTGCTGACAAGCCAGCTGATTCGGAAAAATCTCCCTCATCATCTCCAGATCAAAATGATCAGGTTTGTTTTGTAAAGCCTTTTCAAGTTGCGAAACTTCACTCATTGTTTCAACAAAAATTGGTTTTTCATGAGCAGCTTTGTCACATAGTGAACATTTTCAAAATGAAACCTGTTGTGAAGTTGCGGTTTAAATGGATTTTTTTTTTGGAAAAGCTTCTCTTATGCTTCCTGTCATTTGGATTCTCTTGCTGCAATATATACATTATACTTATTTGATTTTCTTTGTATCTATCTATTGCTATATTTGATTTTCATTTATTTACTGTTCCAGTGAGTACTAGGACATGTTTGAGGGTTGAGAAGGTCCAGAGTTGTCATCCAGCATTGCTCAATTTGGGTGTCTGACAGTCAGTCTTGTCGTCCTCTATGTAGAAGAAGTTGTCAAGTCACCCACCTTCTCATTATCTGTGTCAATTTGTTGTATTAACTGAAATGGTATTTTGGTCTTTGTGGATTGTTATGATGCACGTGTCAGCCAGCTTTCCTGGCTGAAAGGTTGTTGCAGGTTCCAGTTTTAAGTTACATTTTTGTTACTTTCAAAAAACAAAGTTTTCTTTTGTTCTGAACTGTCTGCATTTTAAGTATAACTTTAGAGGAATAGATTCCAAGTATTTTTAGTTTATTGAGGACTGCATTTCAGTTTTAGCTAGTTGGAAGTGTCTGTTATCCTACCACTTTTATGGTGTATGCATCAGCATTTCAGAAACCATTTTCTCTCGTGTCGTTGCTTGTGGTTTATTGTGCGGATGATGCATGTCGTGTCGTATAATTGATGTTGATAGTTGTTTGCATTTAAGCACCCCTTGCTGATGATAGGTTTTGGAGGTGGGGTGGGTGGGTGGTTGGGATCTTTGTGAGTGCTTTGTTGGGTTAATACTGGGAGTGCTAATCTTTGTATCTCGCCTTGTTATTTCGTTTCCCTATCTGTGTCACTGGAATACGACTATCAAGAAAGTTTAGTTTGACTAATAAATGATGTCAAATAGGCTTTCAACTGTGTCAATTATATCATATCATGTTACTCTTAGGAATTATTTTCTACTACTTGGGAAAGTTGAATACTTTCTCACCATGGTGCAGTTATTTTTAACTATTAGATCAACTAAGGAACACATTTTTATTTTAGACTCTCAGTAGCTTCACTGTCATTCTCTCTCCTCCATGCCCACTCACCCACCAGCAACATTCAAGCCTATTGTCATTCTCTTCTTCCCTTGTCTGTGTTTTTTCCTTAATTTCCTTTATATTCTACCACAAAATTTAGTGACAATGAGGGGAAAAACGGGTTCTTTCTCAAAAGCTTCTTTCAAAGGCATAGTAGAGAAAATCACATGTTCAAGAAGTTTCTTAAGCTCTCTCTTTGTACCGAGAAATGGATAGAAATATTCATCAATTATTATTATCTCTTCTAAATTTACTCTCTATAAGCATTTATATTCCTTCCTTTAGCATCATATTCCTCTTCAAATTTAGGATTCCCATCACTACCTATCGCAACATCATTCTTCTAATTGGGTTTTTTTATTTTTTGAAAAAATTGAATTGGGTATTGGGACAATGGACTTGATGTTGCTGGTAGTAGTGGTGGTGGGTGAGTGGGTTTGGAGGAGAAAGATGGAGAATGGCGGTGAAAATTGTATGAGAAAAAAATCTAGTGTTGAGGGTCTATGATAGAAGTGTGTTATTTATTTAATCTAATGGTTAAAACTTAACCGCACCATGGTGAGAAAATGTTCAACTTTCCCATGTGAAATTCCACCCGCATTTTACCCCTACAGTTCCCAAATATTCATACAATTCCTGGGTTTACCTTTGTGCTTTGTTGGGTCAAAAAACTGCGGGTGCTAATCTTCATGAAATTTTTGCTATCTCGACGCCTTATTTTGTTTCCCTATTTGTGCGTCATTGATTTACAACTATCAAGAACATTTAGTAAAAAATTTGGTCCGTTTGAATAATTAATGATGTAAAGTAGGCTATTTGCCTTGTCATTTAAATCGTGTCAAAAATCATTTTTTCGGCAAAGGCATACATCAAGTCAATATGCAACTCACTTCTGGGAATTATTTTCTACTTGCATTTTACCTGCATAGTCCCCAAATTTGCATACTGTCTCTGAATTTACTTACTAGTGCTTTGTCAGGTCAATATTGGTAGCGTTAATCTTTGTTAAGTTTCCGCCATCTTGCCTTCTTATTTTGTTTACCTTTTTGTGCGTCACTGACATACGACTATCAAGATGTGCTAAAAAAATTTGGTCAGTTTGAATGATTAATGATGTCAAGTAGGCTGTCAGCTGTGTCTATTAAGGTGAGTCAATATGCAATTCTCGTTTTGGTTTTTAGGTTGGTTCCTAAGAACTATATGAATATGGATTAGTAACAACAAAAAAAATATGAATATGGATTTTGGTAAATGTTTAGAGTAACTCATTTATGTAAATCAATTCAAGGGGCTTAGTTAGATTCAATTTATTCATCAAGTGCTCAACATATTACTCTTCTATACTATTTTTGGACCAAGTCTAAGCAGAGAACCGTTGAGAAGAGATGGAGAACTCGGCAGTGTGTTCCAATCAAGCCGCTAGCTGCGCTTTGGTCTAGAATGGCATATTGTAAAGACACGTAGAGAAATGGATGGAAATTTTTTTATGGTCCTCATTGATCTCATCACTCACCAGGATTTTGTATTAAAATGGTTAAAATTTTGTTTGTTAATATGATTACTTTTTACAAGATTGCCATATAGTGAGTTGCATTAAACTTAACAACAACCGGCATTGCCTGATTTGCTTAAAAACAATTTCCATGCAACTTAGTTGGGACCTTTTTTTGTTAGGAACTTTTGAAGGGTATACAATATGCAAATTCCACAATCTATCCCGAAGCCTCTTTTACAATGTTAGTAGGATCTCATGTAATAATAAGAAAATTGAAGCTTCAGCATCATTTAATAATGAATTAAACTAGAACTTCGACCTGTGCGGTGCACGAGTTTAATTAGCCTAATTAGCCGTAATATGGAAAAATAAGATATAAACTTTTTAACACTAATATGTATATAAAAAAGTTGATTACCATTAAGTATTAGTTCGACAATAAATTTGGATAAATGCTCATACAACAACAATTATGGTATATTACGAAATACTTTTTTATATACTACATTGGAAGTTTTATTCGTATTTTCACCGTCTTCGTCGATAATCAATATTTTTAATCATTTTCTTTAAATAACTCTTGAAGTTGCAATATACAACTGACCATGTAAAAACAATGTCGACAAAAGATATATTCCAGCATGCTTAAGAGATTGTCACCGACTCTTATTAATATAATGGACCACATGAAAAAATTAAAGGGATGTGGGTAATGGACCACATGAAAAAATTAAAGGGATGTGGGTTCGATTCTCATGCTGGACAAATTTTTATTTTTCTTTTGATTAAAATTAAAAGAACTAGTAGACTATACTAGTATATATATATATATATATATATATATATATATATATATATATATATATATGTATGTATGTATGTATGTGTATATATTTTTCTTTTGATTAAATATATGTAAATCAAATTCTTTTTTTATAAATGGCAAAATTAATTTTTACACCTAACTAACTAACAATAAATCGTTCTAATTCTAATTTGTAAGGTTGTCATAATATTGTAATTAGTATCCGTTTGAATTGACTTATTTTTTAAAACTGGTTTTAATTATATTATACTCTTTTTTAACCATTTTTAATTATATTATAATTATGAATGTTTTTATAAAAAAAAATCAAAATAATTGTTTTCAATGTTTTCAAAAATACATCATTCTTAGATAGCATTTCAACATCTCTTCGCCACAATGTTTATATTTATGATTTGCCCATAAAAAAAAAAACTCACATCTTCTAATTAACTAATTAAAATGAACATTACCAAATGATTGACCGTAAGTGGTTAAACGAATTTCATCAAAAGATGAATCGTTTGAGAGAATTTAAATTTAATTTTTAATTGGAACGCTTTTTTGTTTGACTTTATTTACCTCATGGTTGAACTTTGAATTATTAAAATCTCATTCTCTTTTGTGTAAAAAAAAAACCGTCATTCTCTTAAGAACCGGATAATTAATGCAAAATTAAATAAATTAAAATGAACAAATTTAAAAAATTTGAAAATAAAATATATTTTTATAAAGTAAACAAGCCCTAAAGCTGTGGAAGTTTGAAAAGAGCCGTATCTATTATGCTAAATTTGGATTAAAAAAGTGGCTTAATCCCTCTGGTGCATGTTGTGGTCATAAAAGTGGTTTAATCCTCTTTTAAATAAAATAGGTCTAAAACTTTATAAATATTTTTAAAATGTCTCTTAATCTGTTAAGTTTTACTCATCAGTCTTTCGAGGAATATGTTATGGACTAAATTGAGAATAAATATAAAATTTAAAAATCAAATTGATAGTAAGTTGTAAAATATAGTGATTTAATTAACATTAAATGATTAAATATTGTTGGGGAGTTTGGGGACCTCGTTAGAAACAGTATGGCCAATGTTCCAGGATCACTAGAGGGAGACGTCATATCTCCACCCAAAACCTTAAGGAATTTGGTTAATGAGTCACTTCTCTTATAAATTCAGCATTCTTCTCATTCATAGTCGATGTGAGACTTAACTACTCACACTTAAAACTCAACAATATATAATCTCCTCAAAAGTGAGTTCTCACATCCTATAGTTGCTCCAATATTAGGATCCACTTTCACTCCCCACCAAGTCGAACCACGACACTGATACTACTTGTTGGGTCACAGGGGGACAATCAGAGGATTATCCACATTGGACTTAAGTCACAGATAAATTTGATGGTTTAATAAGTCAACGACCTATTTAAAAGTGTCTGATTGAAACAAAAATTAGTTTGATGGTTTCCTCATATTTTTATTAACTTCACCATCATGGTGAAAAAAGTAACTGGACCATGCTAGAGGACCCTTAAATGGGATTTTATTTTAAATGAAACCTGAGTTATTACTTTTTTATTATATTGGTATAAAGTTTGTGCTGCCGTTAACGATGATTAAACTCCGTCAAAGAACTTGTGGTGCATATAAGGGAAATTCTCTCTTCGCAACTGAATTTTCTTCATATGCATGAGCCAAAAATTAAACTTCTGATCACATGCTTAAGGAGATCAAAATTTTTATCACTTGAACCAATTCATTGTTGGTGTAAGAGTTGTTGCTTGTAAGGCAACATTTAATTGAAATATTTAATCATTAATTACCTCATAAATTATAAAGAAGTGTACTCTAGCAAGTGTGAGAGTGCAAATAGTAGTAAGCAACAACTATTACACCATCAAACTATTTTTTTTAAGGGCAAATATAATATTATTAATAGCCGGTCTTTGCACAAAGACGAATAAAGGCCGGCAAAAGCAGAACTACAAAACAGACGTTGTATATAAGCGGAATACCAGTGAATAAAGCCAAAAACATATACCACCTAATAGAAATTCACTTCTAATCTCATACTTAGAATGACACTCCACAAACTCTAGACCCAAAAGCCTTTACACCATCAAACTATATATTATACTTTTGTGGGATTTATTAATTGACACACATGAGAGTCCAAAGTCCAAACGTCTATTTCATATATTTGAGGAAAAGTTCTCTTCCCCTGGAGACTCTTTTTTCCCCGAAAAATAATATAAAATATGATTTTCAACAGTAAAAAAAGTTGGAAAAATATGTTCTGAACTTTTGTGCTTTTTGAGGGGTGGGGGGAGAATTCTTTCATATTTGAGGTCATACCCAAGTATTACTGATGTGCACATGAGAATTTTCAAAACTATTTTATCCTTAACTCAATTTTCAGAATTATTAAAGAAATTTTATTTCCAGATAAAAATAATGTAAAGAATCATGGTAAGCCCTTTGAGTTATTAATTGCAAATTTTATATATGAAAATATTTAACATCAAAGCAATAATTTAAAATTTGGTGTAAAACACACTTCAACTGTGGATTTTTATATTTATAAGTTAGAGCATATTTACGAGCATGTAATAAGAACTCCAAAAAAAAATAACCACCTTTTGAAAAAGCTTCTTAAATGCCATAACCAGATAATGTGCACAAACCAACAAGGTGACAAATATAAAAAGAAAAGAGTTTAATGAACATGTTACGTCAGTGTAAAATATCTTTCCTCCACATCATATCATTAGAGTGGGGTGTAGTGGGATGATTTGGCGGATACATGATTGATATTGAATGAAAGTGTAAAAATTTTACACGGTCAATGCATGTCCCTTTTTCTCAAAAAGAAATTATGGTGGAACACATTCAAGGTTTGGTGTAAATAAAGTCAGGATTAGATCACTGCAATAAGCCATTCATAAAATAGAGTTAACAATCAGCATCCAAACAAGTTTTCTGATTAGTACTCTTAAAAAACAAACCACAACATTGCAAAAGATAATTAGGCCTTACAAAACATATGTATCACAGTAACATAATAGTGTTTGGACCATTTAAATAAGCATACTCATTAATCCAGCTGGTTGCAAGGGAAACTTGACTCAAAGGGTGCACTGAAAAGCTGAAAGTCTTGAAAGCGACTGGTATTGTCGTAACCTGAGAACGAGATACAGGTGCTGGTGGAGTTGGCGTTTTGCTGATCAGTGTGCCAGTATTCGGATGACGGAAATGGAGCGCGCTGAGCAATTGCATGTGTTATAGACTGAGTGGTTCCGGTTATTCGGTTGGAGTGTTCGAGGGAGAGGGACTTGGTATCGTATGTACCCAATGAATTGGTTGACAGAAGAGAGAGAGCACGGTTAACATCTTGTGTAGCATTCGGATCAGACAAAGTAGCTTGATCTTCTATACCTGTAACATGTATTCTATCAATGTGAACGATTGTTTCTACAAATAGACAAGCTTTAATTATGATTTATGAAATATGCAATAAATTAAGACAAAGTTAGAAATTCTACAACTTAGTTAGGAAACAATATGATCAAAACAATTATGATCTACATGTTAAATGAACCATTGAGCTACCTTAAATTTGTTTAATGAGAAATCTTGAGTCTAAATTTTTAAGATTTATTAACAACCTGGAAATGTACTCTTGGATCCTGCGCCTTTGGATGCAAGGTGGCCACTGGAATCATCAGAAAGCATAGTAGTGACAATCTTGTTGAAGGCTTTTGGAGGTTTGAGCATAAAATCTTTTGTTTGAGGGAGCTTGCTACTTTGTAAGCCTTGCCATGCTAAATTTGAAGCATTCCTTGAAAAATCGAACGAGCCCATTATTTGCCTCCGATCTGCAGAGTAAATCTAAATTAGATAGGTGGCCGTGTAATGATCTTATGATAAATCATAAGGGAATGTCTATAGAGTTATACCATAGGGTGAAGAATGCAGAGCTGATGGATTCAGTTGCACTGCTTCAGGCTGAGGTTTGCGGCGCCTTGCATTGTGATCTGAAAGACGTCGTCTGCAGCTTCTTTTTTTATCATCAAACTCTGACGGAGCATGGAACCTTCAAAATCAAGTTTAGGTGAAAATCGTTAACCAATTTATTCAAAACAAACCAGAAAGACAGAAACCATAATGTGAATGAACAAATTAGCTTTTAATGAACAATATTTGCATGAAAAATAACATTGGTATTCGAACGGCATTTGCATTGGGGAAAAAAATCACATGTACCTGCTACATTGCTGGCAAAATCGAAGCTCTAAACCAGCTATAACCACCATAGGTGATTTGGCATGACTTTCACAAACACGATGTTTTCGATGGTACTCTTTAGCAGAAGAGAGGTCAAGGCCACAGCCTTGCACCTGGCAGCTTGGATGTGGCAAGTTCTGACTTTTCGATTTACCTTTCTTTTTGCATGAAAGCGGAACCGCAGAGGAAGAGGCTTTCTTGGAATGAGTTTCAGGGCAAACATCCTCAAAGTAGAATCTTTTACCAAGCTTTAGTGTGAGCAATGGTTCTGCCGCTGGAGAAGTTTCAATTGGATCTCCTTTAGACAATTCTTTCTTACCGGTGGAATCGTCTTGAGAACCTTCTTGAGTTAACATTGATGTCTTGCTGTCTCCATTTGATGATGAATTATTGGAAGGAGATTTTGAGCTCCTCAAGGATGAAGCATGTGCTAGTTTCGACATGGAATAACCATTACCACCTGATGGAAGCAACACCCCGACATTGATTTCTCGGTCTGTCTCCGCACTCCAATCGGTAGACTGTAACTTGTGATTTTCTGTTGCCTTTGAATTCAAGAAGAATAAGTTTTCCCAGTCCCACTGCCCGGGAGATTTCGCGTTCCACTCCATGTCAAGTACTCACAAATTCATATACAAATGATCACAATAATCTGCAAACTACCAGTCAAATGATTAGTCACTCATTTAATTTCTATAGAAGTCGAGAAAAACCGTACAAGATTGAGATTCTATCAGAGAGATTAAACAAGTGAAAGAAATACTACTACTATAGTAATACTACTTTTTTAATACTACTTAAACATTTATAATTGCATTTTACAATTTTATTGAATCCAATCCCTATTGATTTAAAATGTTTATCAGTAACTTAATCTCTGCGCATGTAGAGGATTACTTCTATAAGTGTGATGTCAAATTCACTCGTGAACTCTTCCTACAAGTGCGTACTTACTTACCTATACTAAGTGTGTGTTTGGATTAGTACTGAATTTGACAACATCACAGTGTCACCGTAAATTTTAACAAAAGCTACACTTTAGAAGCTTCGGCAAAATCACGACGCTACCTTCCAATCCAAACATACACTACCTACTAAACTTCACTTTCAACATGTGAAACCTTCAGATTCCAATTCCAATAATTCACATTTATCACAGCAATGCCAGGAGTCAGTCATTGAATGAGACCCCACAATAATAACAACCCCAAAAATGATATGACATATTTGAGTTTCCAACAAAACACAGATCTTGGCACATGGTTTATTTTAGTTAACAAAATTAAAAGACCAACAACCAAACCTCCAAATCATAAATGCCACAAACCAATCAACCTAAACCTGAAAAAGCATATATTTTTTAATGCTCAAATCTAAGAAGGGAAATAACCTACTTCTAACATCTTAAATGCTGAAGTTTAAACCATTATGTAATAGAAGAGTCTCTTTCCTTTAGGAACCTTGTTAGCACTAGAAAAAAACTTTGGCCCCTTACCCTAAAATAGCACAAAGATTTGCACAAGAAAAATTTCATGAACCTTTCTCAGAAGCTTCCTCAAGTATGCTAATTTCCAAAGAAAGAAAAAGATTCCAGAAAGAAAGGAAAAAAAAGCATTTTTTTTTTCATAAGCTAATCCAAAAGTCATTATGAAAGCTTAAAAAAAAAATTATATTGCAAAGCAACTACAAAAGGAAATAATAATAATAATAACAATATAAAGCAACAACACTTGAACAAAAATAGTACTGAGAATCATCATCGAAATTAATACTACCAATCATAAATCTAGAAAAATAAAAAATGACCCAAAAAAGAAAATCAATAAGTCATTGTCATTTTGGTATCAAGTTTTCATTTTTATATGATAAACAAAAAAGGGTATTGGAAATAGTGCTGTATTACTAGTATATGGTACAACTACACCCATTTTTTCTATGGTAATCTGAGAAAGACACAGAAACAACAAAAGAAGATATAAACCATAAATGGGTTGAAAACAAACAACAAAAATAATTGTTCTTTACAGATCAACACAGAACTCGAGGTATTTTGTAAGCTAAATCAGGAAAAACATAACTTAACATACATAAAATCATTGTTTTTTGTTTCTTTTTTCTGATTCTTGCTTAAATAAATCACATTTTAAGACACTAAAAGTAGATAAAATAGATAAAGATACTTACAGAGAGAATGAACTAGAAGAAAAAATGTAATGTAAGGATTGCATTGGTGTTGGTCATTGTTTTGTTTGTAACAAAAATTGAAATTGTTGAACCGTACTAGTAGAGTAGAGTATAGTACTAGACTACTAGCCTTGTGGTTGAGGCTTTGTACCTCTCACTCTTCTCTTCCTTTTCCACTCACACATTTGTTGTGTGTGGTGATTTTGCAGTGTGGAAAAAACAAAGTAGAGAGAAAAAAACACAGCTGTTCCTAACTTTTTTGTTTTTTTTAAACTAAAGGTATCGTGAGTGTGCAACTACGGAGACTGATTCTCTCGAAGTAACTGAGATTCATTTAAGGGGTTGACTTTTTTCAACAAATGTTTTTCCATACGCACCGACCAAGGATCAAACCCACGACTAAAATGGTTAAGGGTCCAAGTATCTACCACTTGTGTCACACTATGTTGATAACGTTATATGCGCATACTACTCCATTTTAGTTTTTGAAAGTGTAAATCACTATCCTATTAATTTCATGATCTCTCAATTTATCAAAATTGCAACAAAGTCCCTAGTGCTCATTTGTTAGTAATTTTATGGAGTAAATTGAGAATCAAAATAATTAATAAAAGAGACATTTATGGATCTAATTGTAATTTTGATATGTTCAAAGATAGATGTGGTATGTCCAACTCAATATTGTAGCATGGACAGCTCAGCTAGAATATAAAGAATCAAGAAATTTTTTGAGACAAGAAAAAGGAAAATCGAATGAAAACAAAATCAAACAACCTGGATGTAACTGTTTGTTTCAGTTTAATAAAACAAAGTTGGATTAGAAAACAGTTTTTTTGTTTTGATTTTACTTAGTTCGAGTGTTAGACATTATTGTATCGAGGAAATTATTATGGGTTAAAATTAAATGGGAACGTTTTTTATATTTTATTATAGTCATGAAAATTTTATACTAATTGTTAGATTGATAGAATCAAATTGGTCTCTTTCTTACAATAGGTGTTAGATCAGGTCAATATTGAAATATTATTCAATGTATGAAAGTATTATAAAAGTAAAGAACAAAATTCTATGGCCTCGTTAATAGTTATTTTTTAATGAAAAATAGAATTAAGGATGTTTCAGCATAATAAAGCAGAAAAAAAAAATAATCTATCAAATACATATACATATTTATATATATTTTTTTATATCAAATATATTTATATTTAAGTTCTTCCAAAAAATACTAGATAGTTGTTATTTTTGTTTACAATATCAAAAAATCCTTTAATATTTACAACACTCACACACACTATTTTAAAAATTGAACCAGCCAAATGGATTCCAGTCGGAAATCAATGGGTGATTAGTTGAAGTTGCATAGTAGACAAATCATATTTTCAAACCAATATGAGCTGCTATGACCCGATCAAAATTGTCAACTTAAAAAATAGCACATAAAAGGACTGAGCATACAAGACTTACGTTGCAATACAACCACTTATATAATCATGAACACATTTTTAAATCAAGATCATCATTTAATTGTCTCAAATAAAAGATGGAAATTACTAAAATGTCCTTTTTTTCTCTAAAAACAAAGGGGTTTTGGATTTAGGGTTTGTAGAAATGGAAGGTTGAAGACGATGAACAATGAAATAGAATGTTGAAGACAATACTTCCACAATCGCTCTCCCTCAATTAAATTCACAATCTTGTTTTTTGAGTTTGATTCATTGCTTCTGAACTAGTATAATATGGATTGTGATTGAAGAGCAAAAAATAATTCGAAGAAAAAATAATGAAGATTATGAGTTTTGAGTTGAAAAGAAAGGTGATTCGATCATATCCATCTTTCATTCGAGGCATAAGGACAATTTGGTCCATTAACTACAAAACTAAACGAGTCGTCAACGGTGACATGTCAGCAAAAATGCGCAACTTTAAAAGAAATGGATTCAGAGACCAGATTAAAAGTTATTAAAAATTACGGTGTCAAATTAAAAAGATTTGAAATTACATGGACCAAAATTTAATTGATCTCATCATTGTTTTTTACTTGATAATTTAAACCACTTTTGCAATTTGATTCTTAAATCAACATTTCATCAAACCCTAGATTTACAATACCGTGAATTCCAAACAGTTAAACCATTTCCAAATTCATGTGAATACAATAATCACAAAATACTTTGATACTGTTAATTATATGCTTTTCACCAAATGCACTCTTTGATTGATTGTAACTAGTAGGTTGTACTCAACAAATGCATTCTTTGATTGATTGTAATTTGTTGGTTGTATTGATTTCTTATATTATTGTTCTTACCCTATTGGTGCTTATTATTGTTAACAATTCATTCAATTTATGTAGGTGATACTTGCTTTTTACAAAAACCACTCCCACTGTTGCTCTTACAAACACATGTTTCTAGCTTCAATTCTTGTACAATTCTCTTGCCATGTCCTTTTCCCATTCATATTTAGTCACATTAATAATTTAATAGCTAACTATTTATGAATGTTTGGAAGTTGAGTGATTGTCGTATACACTATCGAGTTATTAATTAACTTCGAATCACAATTTAATATTCCACCATTGATCTTTAATCTATCCGAGGGAAAGGGAAAAAGTTCGAAAAAACCCTATTTTAGAGATCAAAGTCCGGGGATTAGTTATACGAAGGGAATGTACTAGCACCCTAAGTATCTATAGTATCATATAGGAACCTCTTGTTTTTATTCAAACTTTGCGCTTTATTTTTAATTGCTTGTAAAAAATGTATAATGTAGGAATTAAGGTGATAAATAAAAAAATGTTTTTGTTGATTTTATTTGATTTGCAAAGACAAGTCTCATGCCTACATACCCGAGGGATCAAAATCTCGTAGTTCGGGGTAAAAATTACGAGTAAATTTGTTTGTTTAATTTTAAGGTTTTGAAAATGATTTTAAAGACCAAAAGTTAAAAGTGGCAAAATGTGAGTTTGATTGATGTTAGTTTATGAAGAAAGTCTAAATGGTTAAATTGATTGAAGTTTGATTATGAAAGGAGACGCGAACACTTGGTTTAAAATCCAAAGTTTATTGAGAAAAAGATTTGAATGATAAAAGACACTTGGTTTAAAATCCAAGGTTTTTGCATGATTAAAGATGTTTGATTGAAGAAAATGCAGTTGGTTTAAAGTCCAAGGTTTTTGCGAAAGGAAAATGAACACTTGGTTTGAAATCCAAGGTTTTGAAAATGTTTGATGACAAAATATTTTTGTGCTTTTGAGAATAAAGTGCTTGAATATTTTTGAAGAGGTGTTGACCTCATTTTTTGATAAAAAAGAATTAAGTAACGGTTGCGCGCGGAAAGAAACGATACTAATGTTATAACAAATAAATAAGCGCGAAGACAATTCGTAATGATATTTTGATCAAAACGATGTCTTTTCCCTCGGAATTTAATATTCTAACGTTTTTTGCGGAAAGCGATAAAAATAAATATGCATGAGATGCAAGTTTTCATTTATGGTGTACATTTATTCCTATTTACATTCTAAAATATTTGCGAGAAAAATAAACATGAAATGATGCAAGAGAATGGATGCTATGCAATTCTCATTTATATTTACATTAAATCCTAAAATACATACTAAGGTCCTTGCAATAAAATAAATAGTTAATTAAAAAGGCAATAAATTAATTGTTAGATTAGATGAATTATTAACAATAAATAAAACCAACTTGTATGAATTAAAATGATAAGTTAGTAAGTTAGTAGCAATAATAAAGGGCATGAATAATAAAGTGTTAGATTAGTGAGCAAGTATGAAAAGAACTAAGCAAAATAAATAAACACAAATAATCATGAAATAAATAAATAATAAAAATAAAAAGACCTCAAATTAGTGCTTATTTTGGATTTAATAGCTCATTGAAGCACATTCCATAAGCACTTTTATCATAGGTAAAAAAAAAAAAACAAAATAAAAAAAAAAAAAGAAGGGTGCAAATAGCAACAAAAACAGAAAGGGGGTGCGAATAGTAAAACGAGTTAAGCCCAGTCCAACAAAAAGCCCAACTGCACAAAAAAGTAAAGGGTTTGATCAGGGCCGTCTGATCGATCAGACGGTTCTGATTTAAACAAAGAGAAAGAAGATCTGAGGCGTTAAATTAAAATCAGAAGGTTTAAGGCGCGCAGGTACATGGTACGGCCATAGACCGGCACACACCAGATCGGGTTAGGGTATAAATACCCCCAAACCCTAAAAAAATTCATTTTCTCATCTTCTTTCTCTCACTCGGCCACCGTTCCATTCCTTTCTCTCATTACCTCTCTGTTCTGTTTTTAGCCATTTTTCACCTTAACTCCAAATTTTCCAACGAAATCAACATCAAACATTTATGAAATTAAATCACAAACTCAAATTTAAACTCACAAAACATCAAAACAAAATCAAAAACCGGCTGAAACCAGACCAGAAAGGAACGAAAGGAAAATAATATCAACCTTCTTTGAATACTGACCTCCCCTCTTCTCTTCGTTTTCGTTTTGGTTTTCGATTTGGAGAAGGATCTCGGGTTTGTGTTCTAATTTGATTTTTGGTTCTGGGTTTGTATTTTTGATTTGATTTTTTTTGCGTTTTTGTGTCTCGGTTTCGATGATGATGAAGGTTGTTTGACTTGGATCTGTTTACGATTTTTTTTGGTTCTGTTTGAGGATGAATGGTTCGGTTTTGAGGAAGATTTGGATGTGATTTTGATTCGGTTTGTGTAGATGAAGGTTTGATGATGATGATTTGTGTGTAGATGAGGGTTTGATGATGATGATTTGTGATTATTTTTCTTTGATTTTTGGTTTCTGTTCGTTTTTTATTCAAAGGAAGAAGATGAAATTTTTCTTTCTCTGTTAGTGATTTGCGGCTGGATAAAAAATTTGCTGACCTAGGGAACTGTGCATTTAATATTGTACTTATAGTGTCAGAAATTAGGGTTTTGGACAGATGAAAATTTCCCTTTTTGGACAAAATTGCCCTTTTGGGCCTGGATGAAGACAAAAACACAAATTTGGACTTTTTTTTTGAAAAACTGACAAAAAACACCAG
Organism: Trifolium subterraneum; assembly: GCA_951799995.1. NCBI lineage: Eukaryota > Viridiplantae > Streptophyta > Magnoliopsida > Fabales > Fabaceae > Trifolium > Trifolium subterraneum. The sequence goes on from OX637468.1 coordinate 20,567,996, forward strand.
AAAAAATAAAAACGAAAATAGGAATAAAAACAAAATAATAATATATATATAATAATAATAATAATAAAAACGAATTTAAATAAATAAAATATAAAAAAATAAAAAAATAATAATAAAAAGAAAATAAAGATGAAACCAAATAAATAAGGTATTTTAAAATACCTCCCTGCCGAAATTTCGTCAGAAACGACAAAGGGAAAAAAACAGTTTTAAACGCCGAACAAAAGTGATCGGTCAAAAAATGGGGTATGACAAATGCCCCTATTTAAGTTTCTTCCATCGGAGATAAAAGGAAAAAGATGATTTTTGATGATGTTTTTGTTTTGGTTCGACGATGGAAGAGACTTAAATACAGAGTACACCATTTTTTGACCGAACTAAACTATAAAATGCTATGATATGATGTTATGAGTGTTATGCTTATGAGTCTTATGTAATGAAGATAGTTTGATAAAAGTAATGAAGACAGAAGGTGATAAAGTCCTGTGTATGGACAGAAAGCAGTAAAGTCCTGTGTATGGACAGAGGTAAAGACAAAAAGCGATAAAGTCCCGTGGGCGGACAGAAGTAAAGACAAAAAGCGATAAAGTCCTGTGTGCGGACAAAAGTAAAGACAGAAAGCGATAAAGTCCTGTGTGCGGACAGAAGTAAAGACAGAAAGCAATAAAGTCCTGTGTGCGGACATAAGTAAAGACAGTGTCTACCAACATTGTGGGATGGTAAGGACACAATGAGGAAATAAATTGTCTGCTGTCGTTGAAGGAGAGCGAGACATAACAAGAATATGTATTTGTCTGGACCAGACACACTGGAGATGACTTCTTTTGGGGAAATTAACCACAAGTTTGCAGTTGGTTGTTTGCAAAACCTGCTACTTGAAATATGTTTGATGAAGACATTTCTAGACCAGATTCACGGGGGATGACTCTTTTTTGTGATGTATGATTGATGGAGACATCTCTGGACCAGATACACTGGGGATGGCCCTTTTTTGTGATGTATGAAGCAAGACACATGATGGTCAATGTAGTATGTATGAATGATTTTGTTTGCATGTTGCATATTAATATGAATATATGTATGGACATGTGAATGATTGTATGTATGGACATGTGAATGATTGTATGTTATGAAACTTGTATTTGTATGATTGAATGATATTTGTACATGGCTGGATGAGACAAAGGCTTGATCATATAAAATGAGCATTGGGCCGACGTATCCGTACAACCACTCAATAGTTTTCCACTGGGGCATTACCCTTATATGTGAAATACATCAGATCCTCGGGGTAAAACCCAGTATGGTATGTCAATCCAGGGTAAGAATGATTGCTTCTTGGGGTAAATCCCGTCGGTAAGAGGTCTGGCAGAAGTCGCCATTTCATACACTGAAACCGAATATTTTCTCATGATCTTGTTTCGACAGTCATGCTTTTCGCTTTTTTTTCTTTTTTTGAAATCCTTAACTTTTGTCTGGATCGCCCTTTTAGGTTTTCAATCCACCGGGAATATATATCTCCTCTTTTTTTTTGTGCCCCTAATTTTTGCCTGGATCGCCCTTTCAGGTTTTCAATCCACCGGGACGCTCCTTTTTGCCTAAGCCGCCTTTTCAGGTTTTCGACTTAGCGAGCTGTTCCTTTTTTTTTTTTTTAGCAATGACTGTGTTCGCCTTGTTGAATCTATCTGCTTTCGGATCAATGTTGATATATGTTTGTATGACTCATAAATCTAAGAAATATGTTTGTCATCTATATTTTTTTTCAAAAAAAAGAACAACTAAAAAAAAAATGTTTGAATCATATATTTTTGAGTTTTTGCTTCAAGTACTTTAAATTGAAAGAGGAGGAAACAAAATTGCAAATAAATTTGAATTTCAAATAGAGGGCACAAGCTCGAATTTGATTAAAAGAGTAGTGATTGGCAAAAAGCACAACCCCACAAATCATTACAAAGCTGAAAAATGGTAATTATGTGGGAAAGGTATATTAAACACAATGATCGCTATTCTCCCTAACAACTTTGAATTCCGCAGTCTAAAATGCTGTAAGCCGGAGATATTCTGCCAACCAAAGTGTTTTGAATAAGTGATGCATAATCCGATGCAGTTATTTGTCATATTCCTTAACTTTTGCATAGATCGCCCTTTCAGGTTTTCGACCTATCAGGATAACTTTTTCTGTTTATGTCTCTAATTTTTGCCTGGACCGCCCTTTCGGATTTTCAGCCCACCGAGACGCTCATTTTTGCCTAAGCCACCCTTTCGGGTTTTCAACTTAGCGAGCTGTTCTTTTATTTTTTAGACAAAGTATTTCTTGACTGCATCGGCATTCACAAGACAAGAGAGCTCATCACCATCCATGGTTGCGAGAGTCATAACACCACCAGAAAAAGCTCTTTTGACAACATATGGGCCTTCATAATTACGAGTCCACTTGCCCCTAGAATCTGGCTAAAAGGTCAAAATCTTTTTGAGCACGAGGTCGCCTTCACGGAACTCACGAGGTCGAACCTTCCTGTCAAAAGCTTGTTTCATTCTTCTTTGATATAACTGTCCATGACACAAAGCCGCCATGCGTTTCTCCTCAATCAAATTCAGTTGATCATATCTGTTTTGGCACCATTCAGCTTCGGCCAGCTCAGTTTCCATCAAGACTCTCATTGATGGGATCTCAACCTCTACGGGGAGCACTGCTTCCATGCCATACACTAAAGAAAAAGGGGTTGCCCCTGTCGAAGTACGAACTGAAGTATGATATCCATGTAAAGCAAAAGGTAACATTTCATGCCAATCTTTGTAAGTGACCACCATTTTCTGCACAATCTTCTTGATGTTCTTATTTGCAGCTTCAACTGCGCCATTCATCTGAGGCCGGTAAGGAGATGAATTATGATGTTCAATCTTGAACTCATCACACAGATCTTTCATCATCTTGTTATTCAAATTTGTCTCATTATCTGTAATAATCTTATTAGGAACACCATAGCGGCAGATAATATGATTCTTGATAAAACGTACGACCACCTGCTTGGTTACATTGGCATAAGACGCTGCCTCAACCCACTTGGTGAAGTAATCAATGGCCACTAAGATGAAACGATGTCCATTGGAAGCCTTTGGTTCAATCCGACCAATCATATCAATGCCCCACATGGAGAAAGGCCAAGGAGAAGAGAGAATATTCAAAGAAGTTGGCGGTAGATGTATCTTATCCGCATAAATCTGACATTTATGGCATTTTCTGGCATGTTTGTAACAATCAGACTCCATTGTCAACCAATAGTAGCCAGCCCTTAACATTTTCTTAGCCATTGTGTGTCCATTAGGATGGGTTCCGAATGAACCTTCATGTACTTCATGCATCAATAGATATGCCTCATGTTTGTCCACACACCGAAGTAAGACCATATCAAAATTTCTTTTGTATAACACCTCTTCATTCAGGAAGAAACTACTGGATAACCTTCTCAGAGTCTTTTTGTCTTTGCTAGACGCCCCAGGGGGATATTCTTGCTTCTAAAGGAACATCTTGATATCATGAAACCAAGGCTTGTCATCAACCACTTCTTCAGCTGCAAACACATATGCTGGTTTTTCTAGGCACCGAATACTAATGGTTGGTACCTCGTTCCGACGATTAACTCGGTACATTGAAGATAGAGTGACTAAAGCATCTGCCATTTGATTCTCGTCACGAGGAATGTGATGTAGCTCAACTTTGTTGAAGAAAGTCAACAACCGCCTTGCATAATCTCTATAAGGAATCAAACCAGCATGGCGAGTCTCCCATTCTCCTTTGATCTGATTAACCACAAGAGCTGAATCTCCATAAATGTCAATGTTTTTGATCCTTAAATCAATAGCTTCTTCAAGGCCCATGATGCAAGCTTCATATTCTGCAATATTGTTGGTACAATCAAACTGTAATCTTGCAGTAAAAGGAATGTGAGCGCCTTTAGGGGTAACAATGATTGCCCCAATTCCACTACCGTAAACATTAACAGCCCCGTCAAATATCAAACCCCACTTGGATTCAGGATCTGGTCCTTCGCCAAACACCGGTTCATCACAATCTTTCATTTTCAAATACATGATCTCTTCATCTGGAAAATCAAACTTGATTGGCTGGTAATCTTCAACTGGTTGGTGAGCCAAATGGTCAGCAAGAATACTACCCTTGATTGCTTTTTGGGTACGGTACTCAATATCATATTCGGACAACAACATCTGCCAACGGGCAATTCTTCCGGTTAGAGCTGTCTTCTCAAAGATGTACTTAATTGGATCCATTTTGGATATCAACCATGTAGTATGATTAATCAAGTAATGACGGAGACGTTTGGCGGCCCAAGCTAAAGCACAACAAGTCTTCTCGAGCATGGAATATCGAGATTCACAATCTGTGAATTTCTTACTCAAATAATAAATTGCATGCTCTTTTCTACCAGTTTCATGTTGTTGCCCCAGCACACAACCCATAGATTCTTCTAGTACAGTTAGATACATGATGAGTGGTCTTCCTTCAACTGGAGGGATAAGGATCGGAGGTTCTATTAAATACTCTTTGATGCTGTCAAAGGCTTTCTGACAGTCCTCTGTCCAAACAATCCCTTGATTTTTGCGAAGTAATTTGAATATTGGTCCACATGTGGCAGTCATATGGGAGATGAACCTAGAGATGTAATTTAGTCGACCCAGGAAACCTCTAACTTGCTTTTCTGTTTGTGGAGCTGGCATTTCTCTTATGGCTCTGACCTTGTCTGGATCTACCTCGATACCCTTTTGACTGACAATGAAACCCAGGAGCTTTCCGAATCTAACGTCGAAAGTACATTTGTTGGGATTTAAACGGAGACGATATTTCCTCAACCTTTGAAACATTTTCAATAAATACTCCACGTGTTCTTCTTCAGTGCCTGACTTGACAATCATATCATCTACATATACCTCAATCTCTTTGTGCATCATGTCATGGAAAAGGGTGGTCATGCCCCTTTGATAAGTAGCACCCGCATTTGTTAGACCAAAAGGCATTACTTTGTAGCAGAAAGTGCCCCAAGGTGTAATAAAGGCAGTCTTCTCTCTATCTTCAACCGCCATCTTGATATGATTGTACCCGGAAAAACCATCCATGAAGGAAAAAACCTTGGATTTAGCCGTGTTATCAACCAATACATCAATGTGAGGTAAAGGAAAATCATCTTTTGGACTAGCTTTGTTCAAATCTCTGTAATCAACACACATTCTGACTTTGCCGTCCTTCTTTGGAACCGGTACTATGTTAGCCAACCATTGAGGATATTCTGATGTAATAAGAAAACCAGCATCAATTTGTTTTTGTACTTCTTCTTTGATCTTGAGAGCCATATCAGGATGAGTTCTTCTTAACTTTTGCTTCACTGGAGGACATTCTGGCTTCAGAGGCAAATGATGTTCCACAATCTCAGGATCTAAACCGGGCATATCTTGATATGACCAGGCGAAGATGTCAACATACTCTCCGAGTAAAACAATCACCCTTTCTTTGACAGATGCTTCTAAGGATGCCCCGATCCTGATTTCTTTCTTCTCCTCATCACTACCTAAATTGATCAATTCTATAACTTCTTTGTGGGGCTGAATAGTCCTTTTCTCTTGATCCAATAACCGTCTGATCTCATCTGGAATCTCTTCATCCTCCTCCTCTACAGCCTCGTAGACAGGGAACTCAAAGTTGGGAGAGGGCCTAGGAACATTGTGTTCAACGGGTTTATTGATGTTTAGTCTGCATATGATTTATGATTGATTTTAATAACCAAATAGTGGATGCAAACTTCTGAATTTGATTAAAGCCAAGAAAATAAAAGGTGAAATTAAAAGATGTGTGTATATTTTGGTTTTTTTGTATTACCATTTTTCACAAAAATATAAAATAAAATAAAGTGTCACGATAAGAAAAATGACAATATATATATATATTTTAAAATACTTGAAGCTTAAACAAAGCCCTATTTGAGTTTCACTTTTGCCTGGGGCAGGACAAAAGGATTTTTTTGGAAAAAAAAATGGACAAACATATTACTTAGATAAAGGTGTGACAGAAGAGACATCAACAACAACCCAATTGCAGCAAATTCCTCCGGGAGTCACAAAACTAGGTGGCTCTTCCTCACCCTCATGCTCAATGATAGCGTTAGTTTCCGGAGGGGCATTGATAAATCCAGCACCACGAAAGATATCTGCGATGGGCTTCCGAACCATATTCGGCTTATTCAACTTTGTAGACGGAGTGCAACCCAAACCTTCTTTCTTCTTGTTTTCTGTCAATTGTAACGGACGTCCCCAATGTGAAGTTACATCTCCTTGTATCACCTTTTGTGCATCCTTCACAGATTTCATAGGTGCCTCGGCCTTTCCCAAACTTCCCTCCTCAATAGAAAGCCCTTGGAAGGCTGTACCATCCTCAATATCAGCACCGATATAAGAACAAGCGGACAAATGACTTACCAATAAGGCTTCCTCTCCGTTCACGATCACCAATTTTCCTTCCCGTACAAATTTCAGCTTTTGGTGAAGCGTGGAAGTCACTACCCCAGCTTCGTGAATCCACGGTCGCCCCAACAAACAACTATAAGATGCTCGAATATCCATGACTTGAAAGGTAATCTGGAACTCATAAGGACCAACTGAGATGGGTAGATCTATTTCCCCAATTACTGATTTTCTTGACCCATCGAAGGCTTTCACGATTAATGCACTCGGCCTTAAAGGCGCACCACGGTATGCGAGCTTGTCAAGAGTGATCTTAGACATCACATTCAAAGACGACCCGGTATCTACCAACACGTTGGATAAGGAATCAGATTTACAAATCACTGAGATATGTAATGCTAGGTTATGATCCCTTCCTCTTTCAGGGAGTTCCTCGTCACTGAAACTTAAGTTATTGCAAGTTGTGACGTTCCCCACTATGCTCCCAAATTGGCCCAAGGTTACGTCATGATCGACATATGCCTGGTCCAGGACTTTCATTAATGCCTCTCTGTGAGCATCATAATTCATTAAGAGCGACAAAATTGAAATTTTGGAAGGGGTTTGCAGCAATTGATCCACGATCTTATACTCACTTCTCTTGATCATTTTCAAAACCTCGTCTGAGTCCTCATATACTCTTTCACCAGTCCTACTAGAGTCAGGAATTTGTGTTTTTTCTTCAACAAAATTATTGGTTTTCCCTTGAACGGTTCCCGGAAGAATACGCCCATTGATCAGTATTTTACTATTATCTGCAATATTGTCCACGGATATCAAAGAGGGAATAGGTGTTTCCACCCCATCCTGCAGCATGGTGACATCATATCTATACGACACAGCTCTCAGGGATGTATAGGGCATAGGCCCCGACAAGCAGATCACTAGTGGAGTGACAGTGGGTTCTCCACTATTATATATCATCTCGAGACGGTCAGAGACATTGAACTCCGGGACTATGACGCAGACGTCCTCGCTCTTTCTTGTGATTACCAATTCTCCCTTATCCATCAACCTTTGTATATCCTCTTGAACTCGGGAACAACCTTGAGGTTTCTTCAAACATTCCTCACAAGTTGCATGATCATGGCTAAACAACTTTGCTTCACACATTTTACTATGAATGGGAACCAACGGGGTTTTGATATCATTTACACTGAGAATGGTGCTTGTTTCTTGGCAACTTTGGATAAAATGGACGGAGGACCCGTGATTGGGCAAATGATTGTTTTGAACGTTAGGATTCTCATCCTTGAAAGACAGCAACTTATTGCGAATTAATTCTTGAATAGCCTTTTTGAGAGCATAACAACGTTCTACATCATGGCCAGGGGCCCCTTGATGGAAGGCACAAGTTAGGTCACTGCGGTACCAGGTAGGTAGTACTGCTGGCACAGGTGGAGGTGGTCTCGTCTGGACAAAATTTTTAGCAAGTAAGGCGGGGAGTAGGTCGACATATTTTATGGGTATGGGGTCAAATGGTGGATTTCTCTGGGTGTGATTGGGATAATTATAGGGTTGTTGGGGAGTTTGTGGTCGAATTTGTGGTTGTTGTGAGTATGGTTGTTGATAGGGTTGTGGATATTGTGGTGGTGGTGCTTGAGTCATTTGTGGTTGGGATATAGGTGTAATGGCTGAGACATGCTGGTACATTGGGTATCTAGACTGGGGTCCTCCTTGAGTCACCATGCCAACTTCTGATTCTTTTTTCTTCGAAAAGCTGTTGCCATATTTCTTAGCAGTATTGGTCGGAGCATTCTCTCTTATCAGCCGTCCCTGACGGATTCCTTCTTCTAGGCACATTCCCATTTCCACCATTTCGGTGAAGCTTCTTGATACAATACCAACCATTTTCTCATAGAAGAACGGGCTCAGAGTATGCAAAAATAACTTACACAATTCTTTCTCTTCCACTGGAGGACGAATCTGAGCAGCAAGCTCCCTCCATCTTTGAGCATATTCCTTAAAAGATTCCCTCTCTTTTTGTGCCAATGCTCGTAACTCATCCCTATCAGGGGCCAGATATGAGCTGTAATTGTACTGTCGAATTAAAGCACTAGCCAAATCATTAAAGGAACTGACGTTAGCCCTATCAAGGTCCATGTACCACCTCAGAGTTGCACCAGTCAGACTGTGCTGAAAATAATGGATCAACAACTTATCATTACTGGTTTGGGTTGACATCTTTCTGGCATACATTATCAAGTGAGCCTTGGGGCCAGTGTTCCCCTTATATTTCTCAAAATCCGGAACTTTAAACTTATGAGGGACCACAACATTAGGGACCAAGCATAGTTTATGAGCATCATGACCGAACAAATCTTTTCCTCTAAGAGCCTTCATCTCTCTCTGTATTTCATCATACTTGATCTGTAAGTCATCCACCCTGTCATAACCTCCCACACTTTCAGCATGAAAGATGGGCATCTGATTTTGCTGGATAGTATGAACCAATGGTGCAGTCACAGTTGCTGTAACTTGAGGAAGTGCATTGCCAAGCTGAGGAATTGGCACTGCTGGTTGGACATGAGGAATCTCATATACTACAGGACGTGATTCCTCCCCGAGAAAGCCAACTGGCATGCCCCATGGATAACCTTCGGGCATAACAAACTGAGGAGCGCTAAGAGGCGCAGACGAAATACGAGGAGGTACAAGAGTATTACTAGACTGAGGTACCGGTGCTGGCGTCTGATTCTGGGTAGCCATCCAAGAAGCCACCATGCTAGTCAATTTCTGTTTGCATAGTTGTCATTTTTTCACGGAGCATATGGTTTTCTTCCTCGAAATTGTTCATCTTGCTCTTCAACCTAGACCGGGTATTGTAGACACGGGTTGGTTTGTACCGAATACGCCGAGCCACTTTAACTGAGACGGAGAGAAAAAAGAAAGAACATGAGACTCTGTTTTGGAAACTTATGTATGCAGTATGATGCATGATATATGTTATGCTAAAATATGCAAAGTTTTTTCGAAGGACTTTAAGACAATAATTTTGTAAACATTATAAGAGATAAAAATTGCATTAATAATTCAAAGATTACAACCATCTTTTCAAAAAAACAAAAAACATAAAAACAAATCTAAATCCGAACTCTTGAAGCCGACTAGCCATCAAAATGTGAATCGAAGCCAGAGGAAAATAAATCCCCTTGCCTCTTCTTCCTCTTGTTATCTTGTCTCAATAAGGCATCCTTTTGCTGGAGTAAATCATTCTTCTCAACAATTTGTTGGCTTTGGAGAAAGATTAAATGGTCCTTTTGTTCTAACTCTCCTCTTAGTGTTTCATTCTCAAGTTCGGCTATCTGGCATCTTCTTTTCCAAGCATCTTTTGCACGGGTCAGCTCTGCCAATTGCTCTTGGAATTCTTCTTTGGTATCAAAATGTAAGGGCAAGGATGACGGTGCCGGGACAAATAAAAGTCTTTTGAGAGGGTAATGTATCCCAAGTGTTGTAGTCCGATTGATAACCCATTTGGTATAAAGCTCAGAGACACTGCCCAACCTTTTCCCTAACTGATTCCTATCCTTTCGGTGAATGGTGCACCAAGCTTTCACACATTTGTTTCTTGTATCCGAGCTTCCTTCTTGGTTAAGATAGAATACCCTAGTTAAATAAATGTTCTTAGGTTCATCTCTCATGGGATATCCAAACTGACGCCTAGCAAGAATATGATTGTAGTTAATTACTCCACGTGTACCAAGAAGAGGCACATTAGAGAACTCTCCACAACCGTCGATGATTACTTCAACATCACAATATGCATTATGCCACACTATATCCTCTGGAGTGAGAGACGTGATCCTTTGAGGCCATCAGAGCTTATCCGGGTTTTCTTTGAAGTGAGGGGTTTGGGGTAGGTGTGACATAAACCACCTATATAGCAAGGGTGCATAACACATGATGATTCCATCCCCTTTCTGATGCATGGGTACTCCGTTTTAGATAGAGTACCGGTACCGGGTACCGGTACGCGTATGGTACTCCCCCGGTACGCACCGACGCCGTACCTAGATTTTTTTTTTTGTTTTTTGTAATGGGTACACGAGTGGTACATCTGTGGTACGCGCGTAGTACACCAATCCAAAAAAACACTATTTTTCTTCTTCTTCTTTTTCTTTAATTTGTTTTTTTATATAAATATTTAGGTTTTTATTTTTGTATAATATAAAAGTAGCACCTACTGCTAAAAAACAATAAAAAAGCAACCATCGGAATTATTCACTCATTCATTAAAAATGAATAGACTAAATTCAAAGAGAATTGAAGATCTAGTTTTTTTATTCATACAAATCTTCGTATTCTCTCGAGAAAGAGAAATAGTAATACTTATGATGAAAAAACAACAAAAATGTGGAATATTCGTAGAGATGAATGAGATTTATTTAATATATAATTGATATTTTTGAATTGCTAGTCTTTCTCACGATAAACCTAAATTAGAGGCCGCTCTTTTTAGTGATGATGGAGGTGGAAACAATTGACTCTTTTTGAGCTAATTGCTTTTTAATTTCATATTTTGATGTTTTTGAACAATTTGAATTACTTTTAAATTGTGGTGTGATATTTTTTATGTTTAATTATTTATTTTAACAATATAATTCTATTATTTGATTTATATAATTATATTTTAAAAAAAATTATAGGGACGTACCCGTACCTTAGTTTTTCTAAAAATGACGTACCCCGTACCAGTACCGGATACCGGTACCGTACCCGGGCAACATTGAGTCCTAAGGTGAATAGAATGATAGGTGTCGGCGAGCAAGGTAGGGACTGGGTTCTTGGATAAGAAGATCTAGATCGCATTGACGTCTACAAAATCGTCCACATTAGGGAACAACACGAGCCCATATATGACTAAGGCAAGAATAGCCTCAAAAGCATCCTTGCTTGCGGCTTTAGCAAAGAAAAAAGCTTTGTTGAACAAAAACCTAGAGGTCAGACCTTGGAGACCTCCCTTGATAGTGAGATTAGCCGATATTTCGGTTTTGTTCAAATGAAGGGCCGTTGCAATACCCAATGGTTTAGGAACCTCCTCCAAACCACTAAAGGGTACCGCGTCCAACACGGGTAAACCAACCAAATTAGCATATTCTTCCAAAGTGGGGACTAATTGGTAATCGGGGAATGTGAAACAATGATAAAGCGGGTCATAAAATCGGATCAAAGCCTCAAGTGCCCCCACTTCCACATCAGTCTTGAGTATGCTCAAAATTCCCCCAAGATGCTCTCGAAACTTTTCTGGATCAGATACCAAAGACCCTAGCTTTCTCAAATTTGTCAACTCGGGCTTCTTGAAACTTATCTTCTTAATATTTCTCCTTACAATATCCATATCTACAATGTTTACAAAAATAATTTGCTTAAGTCCTTCGAAATTGGATGAGTGAAAATGAATTTATGAATGGATGTATGCATGCATGATGCGGAAAACATGATGAGGTTAAGGTATAGTGTTGGAGTCAAAGGTAAAACCCTCCCATATGGTAAGTACTAGGGTTCATGTGTACCTGCATTACGGGTTCTAACAAGTTCCCAAAGTCATCAACCGTCTTTCGAATATCACCGACTTACGGAACTAATTCCCGGTCCAATAACATTCTCAAGACAATCTCGTTTGAGTGTAGTCTCGCGTATCGACTAATTCCAAGACCATTCTCGGTTAGCCACCGCACTACGTCCTAAAAGGCCAAGATGGGTTAATGTGTTTCTAAGGTTCTCAGCTTCTCGGGACACTCACATTGATAAGTAATAACGCCGACATGACTATTCATGCCAACAGAGTACTACTATCATGAGGCCTCCACTGAGCGGGATTATATCACATGCATCGGGATCTAAGACTATTCTTAGCCCAATACTTTGATTATACCGCATCCTATCTTATTGTTTCTCTCAAGCCCGGGTTAGGACTTATCTCACCACTCAAAGCATTCCCAAACATATATATATACAAACATACATTCATACAAGCAATAGAATAATAGCGCAAAAATAAAGATTAAAACAAGTTAGGTTCAACCCGCTTGGTTGTCCCCAGTGAAGTCGCCATTTCTGTCGCGGTGATTTTTGGATATCGAGTTATTAATTAACTTCGAATCGAAATTTAATATCCACCACCGATCTTTAATTTATCCGAGGGAAAGGGAAAAAGTTTGGGGGTTAGTTATACCAAGGGAAGGTACTAGCACCCTAAATATCTATAGTATCCTATAGGAACCTCTTGTTTTTATTTTAACTTTGCGCTTTATTTTTAATTTCTTGTAAAAAATGTATAATGTAGGAATTAAGGTGATAAATAAAAAAAGGTTTAAAGTGAAAAAGAAGAAAAATGTTTTTGTTGATTTTATTTGATTCGCAAAGACAAGTCTCATGCCTACGTACCCGAGGGATCAAAATCTCGTAGTTCGGGGTAAAAATTACGAGTAAATTTGGTCGTTTAATTTTAAGGTTTTGAAAATGGTTTTAAAGACCAAAAGCCAAAAGTGGTAAAATGTGAGTTTGATTGATGTTAGTTTATGAAGAAAGTCTAAATGGTTAAATTGATTGAAGTTTGATTATGGAAGGAGACGCGAACACTTGGTTTAAAATTCAAGGTTTATTGAGAAAAATATTTGAATGATAAAAGACACTTGGTTTAAAATCCAAGGTTTTTGCATGATTAAAGATGTTTGATTGAAGAAAATGCACTTGGTTTAAAGTCCAATGTTTTTGCGAAAGGAAAATGAACACTTGGTTTGAAATCCAAGGTTTTGAAAATGTTTGATGACAAAATATTTTTGTGCTTTTGAGAATAAAGTGCTTGAATATTTTTGAAGATGTGTTGACCTCATTTTTTGATAAAAAAGAATTAAGTAACGGTTGCGCGCGGAAAGAAACGATACTAATGTTATAACAAATAAATAAGCGCGAAGACAATTCGTAATGATATTTTGATCAAAACGATGTCTTTTCCCTCGGAATTTAATATTCTAACGTTTTTTGCGGAAAGCGATAAAAATAAATATGCATGAGATGCAAGTTTTCATTTATGGTGTACATTTATTCCTAATTACATTCTAAAATATTTGCGAGAAAAATAAACATGAAATGATGCAAGAGGATGGATGCTATGCAATTCTCATTTATATTTACATTTGAAATTCTGGCGAAGTGCTGACAGATGTCGTATACAAAGCTGTAGCACTTGTCTTATAATAACGTGATGCTAAGACAAATGTTTCAGCATCTCGTACCAGTACTGAACAAAACAGACAAGGTAAAAATAAATTGCAGAAATTAAAGAACACACGGAAATTGTTAACCCAGTTCGGCGTAAACAACGACCTACTCCGGGGGCATACCAAGCCAGGAAGGAAATCCACTATTAGCAGTATTAATTCAGAGCTAAACTCCCCCGTTTACAACTCCTCACTTAATCTCTACCCAATGCAACTTCTACCTAGGAACTCCTAGATATGAGATCCCATCTCACTTCCTTTCTATCACAAACCTTGTGATTATACAGTTCTACAAACAGTGCGGTTTCACTAACCAAACAGTCTCCGTGCTTAAAAGCTTGGGAGAAGTTTCACAAAATGCAAACCAAACAGGCCTAAGCTTGTGTTATAGAATCCACAAGAAAGGCTCACAATGACACGAAACCCTAAAGACTATATTTATGATGAACAATGGCTTCGGTATAATACACAAACTTGGAGTTGCTTACAAGCTTCCTCCAATGACAATAGTGACCAACTCACAATCCGAGTGGTTCACTTTTACACCGACTCTCCTAGAGAGTGGCTACACGACTAAGCCCTAATAATATTACATTGTCGGCTTCAGTAATCTTTAGGCTTTTAGTCTTCACATATATATACCCTGAGTTAGCATAAGCTAGATCTTCGTTTTTGGGCTTCACAATACAGCTGGTCGTTGAAAAAGTCCAGCAAACATATTCTTGGATAAAATCTCTTGTTTCCATAAATGGCGTAGCATATTATGAAAATATAACCTGGTGCAGCCGCCTTATAAAACCTCAATGAAAACGTGCGTCTTGGTATATAAGGAAAGGCGAAAATATTGCTTAGGAGAATCTTCAAGGATATGGCGCATAAATACAGCGAGAATTACCGTCACGACAGATGCTGTACCCACATGCTACGGCATCTGGTCCAACATCTTGCTATAACTTGTTTTTGCAAAATGAGGCCAACATACAAAACACCAACAACATTAAATCCTAAAATACATACTAAGGTCCTTGCAATAAAATAAATAGTTAATTAAAAAGGCAATAAATTAATTGTTAGATTAGATGAATTATTAACAATAAATAAAACCAACTTGTATGAATGAAAATGATAAGTTAGTAAGTTAGTAGCAATAATAAAGGGCATGAATAATAAAGTGTTAGATTAGTGAGCAAGTATGAAAAGAACTAAGCAAAATAAATAAACACAAATAATCATGAAATAAATAGATAATAAAAACAAAAAGACCTCAAATTAGTGCTTATTTTGGATTTAATAGCTCATTGAAGCACATTCCATAAGCACTTTTATCATAGGTAAAAAAAAAAAAAAAAAAAAGAAGGGTGCAAATAGCAACAAAAACAGGAAGGGTGCGAATAGTAAAACGAGTTAAGCCCAATCCAACAAAAAGCCCAACTGCACAAAAAAGTAAAGGGTTTGATCAGAGTCGTCTGATCGATCAGACGGTTCTGATTTAAACAAAGACCGGCACACACCAGATCGGGTTAGGGTATAAATACCCCCAAACCCTAAAAAAATTCATTTTCTCATCTTCTTTCTCTCACTCGGCCGCCGTTCCATTCCTTTCTCTCATTACCTCTCTGTTCTGTTTTTAGCCATTTTTCACCTTAACTCCAAATTTTCCAACGAAATCAACATCAAACATGTATGAAATTAAATCACAAACTCAAATTTAAACTCACAAAACATCAAAACAAAATCAAAAACCGGCTGAAACCAGACCAGAAAGGAACGAAAGGAAAATAATATCAACCTTCTTTGAGTACTGATCTCCCCTCTTCTCTTCGTTTTCGTTTTGGTTTTCGATTTGGAGAAGGATCTCGGGTTTGTGTTCTAATTTGATTTTTGGTTCTGGGTTTGTATTTTTGATTTGATTTTTTTTTGCGTTTTTGTGTCTCGGTTTCGAAGATGATGAAGGTTGTTTGACTTGGATCTGTTTACGATTTTTTTTGGTTCTGTTTGAGGATGAATTGTTCGGTTTTGAGGAAGATTTGGATGTGGTTTTGATTCGGTTTGTGTAGATGAAGGTTTGATGATGATGATTTGTGTGTAGATGAGGGTTTGATGATGATGATTTGTGATTATTTTTCTTTGATTTTTGGTTTCTGTTCGGTTTTTATTCAAAGGAAGAAGATAAAATTTTTCTTTCTCTGTTAGTGATTTGCGGCTGGATCAAAAATTTGCTGACCTAGGGAACTGTGCATTTAATACTGTACTTATAGTGTCATAAATTAGAGTTTTGGACAGATGAAAATTTTCCTTTTTGGACAAAATTGCCCTTTTGGGCCTGGATGAGGACAAAAACACAAATTTGGACTTTTTTTTTGAAAAACTGACAAAAAACACCAGAAAAACGAAAATAGGAATAAAAACAAAATAAAAATATATATATAATAATAATAATAAAAATGAATTTAAATAAATAATAATAAATAAAATATAAAGAAATAAAATATAATAATAAAAAGAAAATAAAGATGAAACCAAATAAATGAGGTATTTTAAAATACCTCCCTGCCGAAATTTCGTCAGAAACGACAAAGGGAAAAAAACAGTTTTAAACGCCGAACAAAAGTGATCGGTCAAAAAATGGGGTATGACATACAGTATACACAACATTATTATTAAGTGGTGGGTGTGAAATGGATTAATCAAATAGGAGAGAGTTCTGTGATTTATCGAGGCATGTTCTTTGGGCCAGTAATGTACAAATGTGAGAATTAAATGTAGATTATTTTTTCGGTCAATAAATTTCATTGGAGAAAGCTACTTTTACCACCCCCTCCAATGGTTTTTATAAGCCCAAAAAATAAATGAAAAATTACCAAGAGAAAATATCTCTCATAAGTCATAAGTTCACAACAAAAAAAACTCTTCGGAATAAAATGTGTGTGTGACCTTGGGGCGCGAAAAGAATACCTCAATTTATATTGGCTCATTCATATATGTGAAAATCCAAAAAAGAAAATTATGTAAACATTTTGCATGCCTTTAGATTGATCAATCTGACGGTGTAAGAAAATCTTGAAAGTTGAAGCTTAATATAAGTTGTTAGACTTCGTTAAGGTAGTGTTTCGCCGGACTTAATTTCAAATTCTTCTCTCCATAAAAGGAGAAATAGGGCCAAAAGTTATTTATAAAAGCCATTAATAAAAAAAAGTACAAAACTTACATGCATTTCTTGCTGTTCCACTCACAAATAGGTAGTTATTTTAATTAAAAAATAGTTTTCTTTTATTTTTTTAAAATAAAAAAACACCAAAAATCAACTCTTTGTGAGTGGAACAGCAAGAAATGTATATATGGAAATACATGTAAGTTTTGTCCTAAAAAAAATTAGTGTGTGATGTTAAACTTTTTATGATACTTGATTAAAATTTCTTGAAAAATTGCATTTTAAACAGGTAGGTTAGAGGGAGTTGGGATCCTCTCCATTTTGCATTTACTCAATTTCCTCCATTACTATATAGTTTTGGAAATATAAATACAAAAGTTTGACATTAAATGAGTCAAAATATCTTTTATACCCCTCGAAATATTAAAAAACTTTGGTAATGGAAGAAATGAAAATCATAGAAAATGGAGAGGATCTTAACTCGGTTAGAGGTGGCAAAATAAATGGATTGGATGCATTTGAACTTGGATGATAGTGGGCGGATCATACAAATCCATTAATCCATTAATTTTTTTAAAAAAAGAATTCCAATCCAATCTATTCACAATACGTAAAAATCATTTAATCCAATTTCTTTTTTTAAAACTCGGTATCCGACTTTATGATCGACTAATTCAAGGGGATCAATTCCACCATCTACTTGCCGGACCCCAATTAAAGCAAGAGAGTTTGCTCTGCATGGACTAGCTAGTCCACCGAAATTGGCAGTAGAAGGAATCGAACCTGAGACCTTGAGAGGAGCATATTCCAAGGACCAAAGTCAACACCACTAGACCAACCCAAGTGGGCTAATCCATTTATTTTTTACAAACATTCAATCAATATTTATATACTATACCCGTCCCTAAATATAAAACCCTGTTGAGATTTTTCTCTGTTTATTTTTATAAGACCCGTTTCAAATTTTCAAAATTATTTCGTTACCATCATACTTGCCCTTTTTGAGAAAACTTAACTTATCAACTTCTGAACCAGTTTAGAGTCTGATAAGTATTTGTTTTGAAAAAAGTATGCAGCAGATATAAAAAGCAAAGAGAAGAGAGAAGACAACACAAAACAATTTTATATTGGTTCATCCCACAAATTGAGAGTAATCCAATCATCAATGGACTTCCAAGGAATTTTACTATAATCACCAAGATTAACTGCTCAAACACCAAACAAGAGACATCCAAATGCTTAAACACCTAGTAAAAGACTTCATATGCTAAAGCACCAAGCAAGAGACTTCTAATGCCGAATCACCAAGAAAGAGACTTTCAATTCTCAATCATTAAGCAAGAGACTTCTACAATCTAGCATATACAAAAATAGATTGTTTAGATTTACACTTGATATACAATCAAATGTGTATATAATAAAACTCAGGTTCAGACTCTAGACCTTCAAAATTTCTAACATACAAACAGTGATAAGAAATTCTAAGTACAATATATACTTTTGAATTTGACAGAGTTTCAGTTCAATGCATTCATAATCGACTCCAATATTCAAGCCTTCAACTCCCTTATATAGGCCAACAAGAAAAGAGTCGTTGATGATGACTTGACACTATCTTTGAGTCTTTGAGAAGCTTGATCATGAGCGTTAGAATGTTGTCTGATATGGATAATGTCGTTGATAAGTCATTTGAAATTCAATGTTGAATGTAGAATTATCCGTTCATTTCCTTTGTCTAAGAAGGTATTTGTTTGTTTCTGTTCAGGATCAATAGAAAACAAATTAATTGACTTCTGACTCTGTTAGTGACACTTCAAAAGCTTCTAATGCTGACGTGTCATTCAAAATTGTCTACAGGTTCTGAGACCTCAGAGGCCAAGTCTTCAGGGTTTTATGGCTTCAGGTTCTGACCTTCAGGACTACAACTTCTCTTTAGAAATCGCTTTCTGCTCTTTATATTTTCTTTGGTATATAAAATTCTTAATTCTCCATAAGAATTTTAGTATATGGCTCTGTGCACTTAGAACATACATTAACATATCCAATTTGTACTTTTAATACTTTGTTATCATCAAAACCCAAGTGGAATTGTTCACAAACTAATTTTGTTCCAACAATCTTCCCCCTTTTTATGATGACAAATATAAGTATTTAAAGACAAGTTGTTGTTAATTTTATTAACATGTTGACTTTGGGTTTTGTGGTTTGGAAGCTCCCTCTCAAGCTGACAATATATAGGGATATGTTTGTAAGCTCTCTCTAAGTCTTATCCAGGTTAATTAAATTCAGTATTAGAAATTTATCAATATATTTGAATTAAATTGACATATTTATCTTCGGTGTTAGAGTTTTAACCTATTTAAATTAAGTCCAATAAAAATCAATAATTTTTATATTATTCTATTAATGACTACCAAATATACAAAAGAAGAAAAAAGAAATTAAGGCTCTGTTAGACAAACACATAAGCTACCTTATATGTTGTAAGCTAAAAATTCTGTTTAGTAACAATTTTTAAAAAAGAGCTTATAGCTTATTTTTTGAACGCTATTTTAAGTAGTTTATAGCTTACATATTTTTTTCCAGTTTTACCATTGTCTTCTTACTTGAAAAAATTGAATATTAATTAAACATTTTTTTATGTCATTTATATTTATAAGTTAGTTCAACCGCTAATTTTACCAAACACTTCAAATTCAATCAGCTAGTTTATCCGCTATAAACTAAAAGCTAGCTTATAAATTATTCGTTATTAACTTATCCACTATAAGTTAGTTTATCAGCTATCCACTATTTTTTACCAAACAAAACTTAAATCCCACTCATGTCAATTTTACTTAAAGGCATCTCATTCATTCATGTTAGGGGATGGGGAAAAGGATACGGAAGAAAGATTGTGAATGCACATGATGGAAGCTCTCGATGGAGGTTGATCTATTCTATCCATATAACGCGGTGGGGTATGATTATGAATGATAAGGTTAAAAAGTAAAGTGAAAATCAAATGGAAGCACTTATGCACACGTAAAAGAAAGGAATCATCATGATGATCATCACCATCATGGCCATTTTGCAATGATACTACATTACACACCCACCAAAGAGTGATTTTAATATCTTGAGTGTATGTTTGTATCCATTTTTAGAGTGATTTTGACTTGTTTGATTTTTTAAAAGTAGAACTGATCCTGTCTATAGAATTGATTATATTTTAAGCTAAAAATTGCACTGTTCACAGATATTCCTCATATATTTTTATTTATTTTTTGAATCGGATACTCCTCGTATATTTATTTAGATAGTGATTTTGATACTTAAATATATTCATTGTTAATATATTAGTCACTAAATTTGTTTTTCGTTAATCAACTTATTCAAAAAATTACAAACACATAAATATTTTAAAAACGCAATTTTCAATACAACATCTCACACAATTAAATATAAGGGTGTTGCTATCATGTGCCTTAAATACACATGTTAAAAGAACGTAAATTTTTACATTGAGAAATACTACATCCGACCCTATTTATAAGACTATGTTTGACAAAAGTGTACTATTCATTTACTTTGTTTTGACCGTATTTTTTTAATAATATAGAAATGTAAATATTAACCTATAAGATTTTGTTCAATTTGTTTTGATGAGTATTTTCAAAATATTAAGTTTTTATAATTTTTACTAATAGACAATTAAATATATTAGTGATCAAAATTGTGCATTGGCATACGTGCAGTGATGAAACATGGTCTTATAATTAGGGACAAAGGTAGTATGACAATTTAACTTTTAAAAAAAAAAGTAAATGTACGACTTTTGAAAAAAATATATTTCTATACGGAGAATGTTAACGTATGTCTTAAAGGTACATGTCTTAAATGTACGACTTTTTTAAAATGTGTGAATTCGGCAGTCACGGCCGAAATAGAGGAAACGTAACCTCCAATTGCCCGCAACTCCTAGCAAAAGCCATCCCATGTTATTTTATCAGGTTTCGGCGCGTGATAGCCGAAATGTTTATGGTTCGGCCCGTAGGTGCCGAAGCCATACATAAGGGTAAAATTGTCTCGTTGGGGGGCTAAAGAGTAAACTAGAGGGGCGAAAAAAGGAAATTTCCTCATATATAAGCAACAATTTTTTTTTGCAAAGTCTTAAATATAAGCAAAAGTTACTACAATCATTATATTTATTTTGAATATTCTAATTTTACCCTTAGTTTTACTTTTTCATACTACTACAAGCCTACATCCTTGGAAACTGTGAAAGAAGAATACCAAAGGTTACTTTTAAGGTTGCTTCTATTTTGAACTTTAACAATGAGGTAAGTGTGCACATGTAAATAAACTTTTAATTTATTTGAAAATAAAACTAAGGATAAAATAGTAAATGACATTTTTTTTTTATATTTTATCTATTTTTCTTAAAGGGTGTGCCTTTTTAAAATTTATACATTTTAACTTTTAAACATTAAATTTTTTATATTATTAAATACGAAATTTATATATTATCCAAAATACTTTCTATAATATGTAAGTTTAACGGTGTAATCTCTCTCATCTCTCCTTCATTTTCCTATGCAAAATGAAATCATTACTCACAACAAGAATTATGCTAGCAATACATCTTCTAACGCACGTTTTATAACACACTATTTCTAATTGCTTGGATTTCAGATGAACCTCACTAAATTTATGTGGGGCCTACATAATTTAATGAGATTCATTTGAATTTCACCCAATTAAGTATGTGTTTGGTTATGCGGCAAAAAAAAATGATTTTGGTAGAATTGAGTTTGACATAATTGATTTTGATAGAATTGAGTTTGACAAAATTAATTTATGTTTAGATACATTCACATAAAATTGATTCTTATCAACTCATGATGTTTGGATAGATTGAACAAAAATTGCTTTTGAATGCATAAATGCATAATGACTAAAATAGGTCTTAAACCGCCGCAAAATCTCCTTTTTGGCCGCCGCAAAATCCTGAAATTCTTGTAGTGATTGTATTCAAATCTTTATTATTACCATTTTATGAAACTCATTAATTTTTTTTAGTAGACGAACTGAACAATAAGTCAATAACAATGTTAAATAAGCTTTTAAAATTCCCTTAAAAAAACCCTATAAAAATAAGTATAATTTGTGCAATGTATAACTTTCACCGTGTGCACCGGGATATAATATTTTCCACTTACAAAAACAAACAAAAAAGTGAAATATTTTGTTACGCAATTAAAAAAAATTGGAATATTTTTTATGAAAAAAAGAGTTGGAATATGTAACTTACATAGCACAGGACACAAAAATTAGGGAGCAAAATAATTCTATACAATATAAGGTGGTTATGAGGATATATATGAGTGGTAAATAGAGAAAAGGCATATCTATCTCAGAATAGTAATAAAGATCAAACGCAATTACACTTGCCGTGGAAGCTCCAAATTCTAGCTTCAGCTTGAATCACGTTTAAAGTCCATAATCGCTTTTAAGAAAGACAACCAAACATAATGCAAAATGACAAAATCATGGTGAGGGCTGCTAAACGTGAGTATGTGGGTTTGAAACGCCAAACCAAACAGGCACTAATAAGAGTGTGTTAGAATGTGTGTTGTTAGTATCACTTCTCGCCACAAAATACTCTATGCATCTCATTTTGGTTTTCACAAACCTAATCATTCAAAGAAACCACTCTTGTCTAAACCCTTCTAATATCTTCTTTCTTATCATGATCATTGATGTTGAACACCTTATCAAAATCATCTGCTAGTATTCTTTTTTCTTAAACTGCAAATCACATTCCCCAGCCCGCCACTCCTTTTTGTTTAATTTCTTTCTTAATACATTGCATTGATTTTTGCTTTTTCAGGTTGTTGGATGTTGATGTTTGATGTGTAATTATGAAGGGATAGAAGAGAAACCAACAAAAGTTATGGACTCCAAACTTTTTCAATCTATTTTAGAGCAAATAGAAAACTTATAAGAGTGAAAAATAGTTTTGCATACTTAAATCCTCTCCAAAAAATTTCCTCGTGTTATATCTACTTAAATAGTAAGTTTTGTGAAATTTTTAAGGAAATACGTGTAAAATCAACACATTAGAAATTAAAATATTTTATATTTTGAATAATAAATTTTTAAGGCACCAAATGTGGTAAAATTGTCCTAGAACTTGTGTAATTGACCTTTTAGAAAGAGAGAGAGAAAATGGTTAAGATTAACATAAGGAAAATACTAAACAGTGTCCAAGGGCATTGTTTAAACTTATTAATAAAGAAATTTTGCCTCGTAACTTGGGAATTAAACACCTCAAAAGTATAAAAAGTTACTTTATAAATTTTAATTTTACCTTTTCTTTCCATTTTTGACATACTTAACAAGTGCATCGAGACACTGTTTAGCATGACCCTTAACATAATACTATGACCAATATGAGAGAAGAAATTGAAGAGAATTCAAATTCTTTTGAATAGATATTCAATGAACATATCATATTGCATTAAATTACAAAAATATTTTAAAGTGAGTTTAATTGTTGTCCACTGTCAATGTAAAATTATTTTACACGTGGTGCATCTAATATTGTGTTACCATATCATTTAATGAATGTGACATGTCATGTATTTTAATTGCCTGTGCACTTTTTTTTTTTTTTGGTTGGTTGCTTCTGCACTGTTTTATTTGCTACATTTGTGATTTTTAGAGTATGCTAAAAAATGTATCTCATATATGCTATTTGATAAATTTAACTCTGAAACATTAACGATCATAATTGTATGATAATATCAATTTGAATTGATTGTGGTGTTAGTCTCTCTATTTTAAAACTTGAAAGTTTTGGTACCCTATTATATTTTTTAACTATAAATTGGCAATATAATATGTTTTAAACAATGTAATATATGATCCAATGAAGAGAAAATATCAATGTCGATGAAATTCTAAGAAAATTTCTTTATAAACTTAATTTAAAATATATTGTATCACCATATTTTAGACAAAATATTTGAACGAGGACCAAAACTGTCAAGTTTTAAAATAGAGGACCAATTCTGCAAAATAGTAAAAATAAGGGGACCAAAACTGCAATTAAACCGATTAATTTTGGATATATCCTATATAATTTCTTAAATTTCTTGTATATGCAGTAATTTCTTTTATCATAAACAACAATTTTAAAATAAAATAAAAATAGATTCACCATCTTTTAACACATCATTTTTAAGTATGAAATTTTCACTATGGCTGAATAGTGCTCAGTCTCTATGAATAAACATATTAATTAAACATGCACAACGATTAATTTTCATCGAATAACCTGTTAGACACAAAGATAAATCCACACTCAATTAATAATTTTGTCGTTAAGCAGAGACTAACTGCGTGCTGCTAGACTGTCTCGGTAACATTACCTCTCTGATCGAAAATCCTAAGTGTATCTCGCCACCTTTTCCCCCCAAATCCAAACTTGTTTCTCCACCATGTAGCAGCACAAGGCGGTGGTGCGATGAGTCTGGCTCCGCATCATCCTCAACCGCGGAGATTCTTTGGTGGTTATCTCCCGTCATCAGTTTCCATGGCTTTTTTGTTCGCCGTCGGCCGCGTTTCCGTGTTCCGGCGAGGTTTGTTTTCTTTCGTTCTGTTGTTCTGTTTGTTCCGTTCGATCTTATTTCCAACGAGGTCTCGTGGTTTCCGTTCTTGTGTTCTATATTGTGGTTTGTTCATCGGTTGCTCGTCTATTGTTTCCGGCGATGTGTTGTTGTTGCTTCGGTTTCGTGCTGTTTTCGATCTATTCTTTGTTTGTTTCTATTTCGTGGTGTTGTTTGCCTCTGTTTTTTGTTTGTTTCTGTTTCATGGTTAATGTGTTATGTTTTGGATCTATGATTGAGGTGGCTTTAGTTCTTGGCCTCTTTCATTGGTGGTGATTTTGTTTCTTGGCGTTGATGTTGTTGTTCTACTAGGGCCACTTCGTTGGCCCCGACTCTGTTTGGCTCGAATTTCATTGGTGCTGGTGTGGTGATGTCGTGGCGGTGGTCATGATGGGTGCCAGTTTTGTTTCAATGGGTTGTGAGCTGTGGTTTTGGGGTCGGTGCCATGGGTGTCGAGATGGGTTGATGGGGGTGATGAAGTGATTTCCATTCCATATAAACAAAATTGAAGGTAAGTGGTGGTATTGGATGAAATTTATTTCTTCCTATTCCATTTCATTATTATTTTTTAAATCCAAACATTGAAATATTATTTTATTCCATCCCGCTCCACTTCGAGTTGGAATCCTCTCTATTTCTTCAAATAAATGACAAATGCAATTACTATAGTTTTGATGTAAATCAAGAATATAAATGCATGTTTTTTTAGAATAATTAATATTATTTAAATATTTAAACGTTAGTATTTACATTTGTCATTTCTTTTAAGAAATGGAGAGAATTTCTACTCATCCACTTCATTCCATTATATTTTGAGTTGGGATCCTCTCCATTTCTCATTATTTCCATTTTCTCCATTAGTGTATAGTTTTGGAAATATAAATGTAAAAGTGTGACATTAAGTGGGTCCAAATATCTTTTATACGAGTTGGAATCCTCTCCATTTCTTCAAAGAAATGGTCAATGCAATTACTATAGTTTTGATATAATTAAGAATATAAATGCACCTCTTTTGAGAATAAATGATATTATTTGAATATTTATACATTTAAACTTTAGTACTTGCATTTGTCATTTCTTTTAATAAATGGAGAGGATTTCTACTCCTTTTATACACCCCAAAATATTCAAAAACTTTGGTAATGGAAGAAATGGAAAGAAGTGAAAATGGAGAGGATCCTAAGTCTTATATTTCATCGATCCAAACAGAATCTAAGCATTTTTATTTGTTACTTTTTATTTATCTTATTATTATTGCTAGTTAGTATTTCAAAATTGTTAATTTATTTCTGCTGCAAACAAAGTGGATTAGTTTTTATTTAAATAAATTAAAGATAAAAAAACAGGGAAGCGACTGTGCAACCATAATCACCACCTATTATTCTACTCAATTGCGTGACACTTATGAGTTATGACCATTGAATGGAAAAAAGGGAATGGCATCGAGTGGTTTTTGGAGGGGCATTTCATTTTCACTGAAAAATAAATACAGTAAAATCTCTTTAAATTAATATTCGGTAAATTAATAAATTTTCTAAAATAATAAATTTGTCCGGTTCCAACTTGAGCCAATGTAAAAAATCAAAAAATTTGATAAAATAATAAGATAATAATTTTTCGGGAGATCCCTTTATAATTTTCGGTCCTAACAAAATCATAAATTAATAATTCATAGAAATTGAAAAAAATATATTACACTCTATTGAAATATGATTCAATAGTTGTCTCTTTTCCTTTAAAGTTCAAGTCTATTTGGAGTTCATCTCTAGCTTTTCTTATTGCATCCATTTGTTCCTCTTGTTTACATCAAAAGTTATTATTGATTTCCAATGCATATTACTAACTCTCTCATATTACATTTATTGTGCCTTTTTATTTGGTATGTACAATATAATTACTTAAAAACTCTTTAAATTAATAATTATTAATTATTAATTTATCAATAAATTAATATCTCTCTAAATTAATAAATTTCTCTGGTCCTGACATTATTAATTTAAAGAGATTTTACTGTACAGTACATAGGAAAATAGTTAATATATAAGTAATTAATATATTTAATATATAATATAAATTAAATAAATTAGTTACTCAACTTAATGCATTTAAAAAATAAATTTTCTCTTATATACCAAGAATCAGATGTAGTACTATATAGAACAATAGGTCATAGGAACATTCACAACGGAACTTCCAAATTTTTAGTATATAACCGAGTTTTACGTGTAAACATTATTTATTTATAATTTTTTAATCATAGTAATTAATAAACACTTAATTCCTCCGATCCAACACCTCTTAAAATATTTTAAATGAGTTTCACTAATAACATTACATTATATCAATAACTCTACATCATTATAAATGAATAACTAAAAAATATACCGATACCAATGTTTATTGTAGAAGTGGTACCTATAGGTACTCAATGTTATTTTTCTCCAACGATGTACCAATATGTACCAATGCTAAAGTAAAATAATTTGATATTAAATTAAAAATAAAATAATTAATTTTTAAATATATACATGATGTTCTTATAAGGGTAATTTTGTAATTTACAAATCTAAAGAAACAAAATCCTACTAGAATTTTAGAATATTTAAAAGTAAAATAAATATTAAAAATTTCAAAATAGGGATATGAATTTTATAACAAATTAAAAATAATTTTCTTGCAATTGTAGTTTTATTATTGACATATAAGATATATGATATATTTATTTAGCTTATATTTTTTTTTTGTCAAGTAGCCTAATAGGTAGAAATTTCACCCTTAAGGTGGATAAGTGGGATGACCGGAGTTCGAACTCCAACCCACTACATATATAACACAATGTCCTACTAACTGAGTTAAGCTCATGGGACATTTATTTAGCTTATCTAACATATATAATTGAGTTATTTATTTGATCATGATTCGTGTAAAAAATTTAACTTGTTTATTTGCTTATAATTTTAATGCAAAATTATATATAATTATTTAATTACTTATTTATAAAATTTAAAGTATCACGAAATAATTTAGAGAAAAATTGTTTTAGAAGAGAAACTTTGTCATTTAAATATGATAAATATTTTTTTTACGGTAATTAAATATGATAAATATCTTACCATATTATCATGAAGTATGTATAAAAATTTTGATATGATAGTTATCATTTCGCATGTTATAATAATGGTTATTCTGCTTATATCGTATTTTATCCTTATCATATTTTACAGAATAACCTTCGATTTAGCCTCTAAACTATCAATCTCTCTCCAATTTGGTCTCTAAAATATAAACATATACTAAATAGTCCCTATACTATTAATAATTCATCAATTTGGTCATTGAACAATCATTCTTTTCATTGTTTTAAAAGAATTGAGAGACTAAATTGATGTATTAATAATAGTTTAGGGACTATTTAGTATATTTTGATATTTCAAGGACTAAATTGAAAAAAATTGACAATCTAAAAACCAAATTAAAGGTTTATTCTATTTTACATCATCATATCATATCAATATAATATAATTGAAGTAGCAAAGTTTTTCACAAGAAGGGGGGGGGGGTTTGATTTGTGAACCTTTAAAATATTGCCTATAAAAATTATCAAACACAATATACTTGAAGAATATTATTAGATTGTTAGTTAAAGCAAACATTCAAAAAGTGTTGCAGACTGGAGAACGTTCTCCCAACACTCTCTGACAGTATATATAAAGGCCAGCTGTTATGGATAAAATCAGCAGCTCGAGGTTGTACTTGATGTTCCAAGATGTCCTTGTTGTAAGTACAAGTGTCATAAAGAAAGAAAAACAACATTGGAGAATGTTCTTTCTTTATTCCTTTAAAGTACAAGTCAAATGCAAGACTAGGATGTGCTGTCTAATTTTCCATGGTCCAGACACAGTCAGTTCCATCAATTGTGTATAAAAATATCCTTGTGTCATATGCTCAATTTTCACATGTTCAAACATAGAACTTGGTAAAAATAGTAAGTTCTCTATTCATGAGAGAATCTTTTGCCTTAAATGATCTCTTGGACTGTAGAGATTTTGTGAGTGAAGCCCAAGATAAAAGTGATCATTTGTCTTGTACATGGTTGACTTATCCATAAGTCATTTTGCCTTGATTGTGTGAAAATGATGTTGCGCAGATTTCAGAGATCAATCTGAGACCGTTCTCCACGCTTTTGTTTTTATCAAAATAAAAACATGATATTTGATCTAAATAGCTCAATTGTTCCTAGCTTAATCAAAACACTCAAGAGCACTTGTTAGATACCAAAAAGATTAGAATTACACTTAAAAATAATTAAGAGGTTTGTTATCTTTAAAACATCAATTTGGGATTTTGCCTCAACAATCTCCCCTTTTTTGATGATGACAAACTTCTTGAATTATGTTTTGAGATGGAATTTTTTTTTTGATCAAAATTTAAAAGTGCTTGAAATAAAATGTCTAGTGTTTTTAATTTGTAAGCTCCCCCTCAATTCAAGCATTCAATTTTCAAAATGATCATGCTTATGACATAAAAGAATTGAGTAACATGGATTGGATTTGAATCAAGCAATAAACATTAATCATCAATCTCACATAAATGAGCATCCAAACACAGTGTACATCATATGATTAATTCAAAATGATTCAAACATTCATCAAAAGCAAATTAAAACATAAAATCCTGGTTTAGACAACAAATACATAGTAGGATAAGTTCATATGACATCAAAAGAAACTTCCCAAAATATCTAATCACTAAACAGGACCATTAAAGCATAAGTTCATAAATTAGAAAAAACAGAACAATAATTATCAAATATCCAATGGCAGCAGCTAGACAAGCTTTTGTTCCAAAACATCATTTGAGCTCCCCTTGATTTTTCAATTTTTTTCAATTCATTCCCCCCCTTTGTCATCATTGAAAAGGGGCAACCAGGAGCAAACACACAAGCAAAGTTTTATCATTCTTGAGCTCCATCAGGAGCAGGTGAGGTGGGAGGACAATCATCATTATCAGACTTGTCATTTGAAACAGGGAATGGAGCAAATTGAGGTGTTTCAACAGCAGGAGGTGGGTTAATATGAAGCTGAGGACAGACAACATTGGCAAACCAATCCCTTAAAGTTTTTGATTCCAAAATTAGGTGATTCATCATAGAGTGCTGGACAGTCATACCCTTAATCACATTATCCAAATCTTTTCTCATCTGTTCCATATCAGTTTCAATTCTTGAGCGTTTGGCAGGCCTTGAAGGGCCAGGAAAATCAACATTGATATTTCCCTCAAACACTAATTGTCAGGTTCCAGCATTTGCAGCATTTACTGATGAACAGAATGAATCAAATGTAGCAAATGAAGATGGAATAGATGGCAATGTACTATCTGTAGGATTTGGAATAGACAAGGTTGAGATTTCAGGGGTGTCAGAGGTAACGATATTCCTTATTAACTCAGAAGTGCAAAAGGAAGAGAGACTTCCTTGGCTTGAGGTCATTAATGGTGAAAACATGGTGGTGTTTGGTGGAACAGGCATAGGTTTAAATTCTTGAAGAGTAGTAGCAGCAGTGGTTGCAAGTTTCTCACTTTCAGTGGTGGGATCAGCATCACCATTGATTTGAGTATTTCCATCAGTCTGGAGAACGTTCTCCAAACGGTCTCCAGAAGCATCAGCAAACACATTTAAGTTGGATTTTTCAAATACATCTCTTTTTCTCTTAACCCCAACATCAACAACAGGGGAATCAACTTC
Organism: Trifolium subterraneum; assembly: GCA_951799995.1. NCBI lineage: Eukaryota > Viridiplantae > Streptophyta > Magnoliopsida > Fabales > Fabaceae > Trifolium > Trifolium subterraneum. The sequence goes on from OX637468.1 coordinate 20,598,275, forward strand.
TTTCTTCATATGACTCACATTTTTCAAGCTAAAAGTGTAATAATGGTTTTCACTAGGTGTGTTACTCATGTCAGCATAATAAAGTCTAAAAATTCTTGTCAAAATCATGGCATATGGCAGGGCAATTTTCTTAAAACCAGAGGTGGCAGCATGAATCATGTGGTGTAGGATAATGTATGGAAGGTTTAGTTTGACTCCTTTGGCCATATGATACATCATGAGTAGGTCAAGATCAGTTACCTTATCTTTGCTTCCAGTGCGAGGGAAAAAGGAGTGTTGACACATGTTGTGGAGAAGCTTGTACTCAGTCTTCAACATGGATGATGGAGGTGCATTCTTCTTGGCTCATTCTTCAGTAAACATCTTTTTCTTCAACTCTTCCTTATTAATCTTGACTTGATCATACCAATCATTTCCATAAACTTCCAGCCCTTCACTTTTGATTCTAATAACACTTCCAATTACATACGGATCCACCACAATTTCTACATCCTTGATGTTTGAAGTAATCAGGTCTTTTTCAAGAAAAACTTGGGAATTGAAGTAGAAAGTTTGGACCAATAGAGGGTAAACTGTTTCTTTGATGTGAAAGAAGTTTTTCCATTCAAAAGGTTCCACAAATTTTACTAAATCAACCCATCCAATAGATAATTCAGCAAAGTTGTACATCCTTGATACTGCTACAGGTTTGGTATTCCAATACTTGTCAAAAATCTCTTCATCTTCAGGTTGAATGAGTGGAGCAGGCAACAATTTTTCCTTTGATTTGTTCACAGTAACCTTCTTCTTTGTTTGTGGTGCCTTGACTGCAGTTTCAACCTCCTTCTTCTTTGGAGTTGGAGTTTTCTTGGTCTTGACAGGTTCTGACTTTGTAGATGTAACAGGCTCAAGTTCAAATTCATCAATCTCCTTTTCCAAGAGATCAATCTCAGAGTCAGATTGATCCAAAACATGAACTGTGGTGTCCAGCACAGGTTTCTTACCAGCACCAGACATTATTCTTGATGACCTTCTGATTTTGGAGGAATCAAAAGACTTGGATTTCTTTATTTTGACCAAAACAGGTGGAGAGTCCTTTGGACTTGGTATAGTAGCAGTTGGAGATGGAGAATCTTCTTCATTTTATGGATTTGGAGATTGTTTGGGTGAATCAACAGGTGATGGTGGTTGATTTTGAGTGAGGTGAATAGGTGAGTTTTCTGGTGATTTAGAGGGTGAGTTTTGGAAAACAGTGTTTGGAGAATTTTGAGGATTTGGGGGATTCTCAACAACAGTTTGCATGTTGGTGGTAACAGGTGATGATTGGATTTCTGGAGTAACCTCACGTTCTGAGATTGATTTGTGAGACTCAGAAGCGGTTTCATAGGATGATGATGATGATGATTTTGGAGTAGGTGGTTTTGGGGGTGATGGAGAGCGTGGTGGAGAAGATGAAGTTGAGGGGTTTTTGGTTCTAGGAACCTTTCTTCCACCAGCATTTTTAGTACGAGCCATTGATGAAGATCTGAGCTTGAGTTAGTTTAATGGAAGTTGAGGGAGTTTGAGAGATAATAAAAAGAAAAATCAGAAACTTGGGGAAGAGGGAGAGTATAGGCTAGGTGTACTTTGATGGGAGAGATGAATAGTGAGATTGTACTTTGGTTTTGGCAAAAAGCATGGGAAAGAGAAAGAGAACATAACCGTTCACCAATGAGGGAGGAGAGAGAAGAGCCAAATTCGTTTTGCCATAAAAGCCTTGTCCATAAGCCCATTTAAGGTAAAAACCGTTATTTGTTTTGTCACTACTCAGCGCAGTATTCAGAGAACGTTCTCTGAACGGTCTCCCAGATACACAAATAAGCATACATCAAGTAGGATTGGGATTTTTGATGATTTTCAATTTTTCTTTGATAAAATTAAAACGATCCTCAACCAATGGTTTAGTAAAAATATCAGCAAGCTGATTTTCACTATCAACAAAAACTAATTCCACATCCTTTTTGTTAACATGATCTCTAATAAAATGATGCTTGATTTCAATATGTTTTTAGCTTGAATGCTGAATAGGGTTTTTAGACAAATTAATAGCACTAGTGTTATCACATAAAATTTTGATGCATGTGTACCTTAGTGAGAAATCCTCAAGTTGATTTTTGATCCAGATGACTTGAGAACAACAATTTGATGCAACAACATATTTTGCTTCAGTGGTTGAAAGTGCAATGGTGTTTTGTTTTCTACAACACCAACTTACCAATGCTTCTCCAAGGAATTGACATGCTCCACTTGTGCTTTTTCTCTCAATTTTATCCCCAGCATAGTCAACATCACAATATGCTTGTAAATCAAAGTATGATCCCTTTTTGTACCATAATCCTACATCAGGTGTTCCTACCAAGTATCTAAAAATTCTTTTGACAGCAATCAAGTGTGATTCTTTTGGAGATGTTTGAAATCTAGCACAAAGACTAACTGCAAACACTATGTCAGTTCTGCTGACAGTTAAATAGAGGAGAGATCCAATCATTCCTGTATACTCTTTTTCAGAAACATCTTTTCCTTTTTCATCTTTGTCCAAACTTGTAGATGGATGCATTCGAGTTGACATTATCTTGGCTTCATTCATCTTGTATTTCTTGAGAAGATCATTTACATATTTTTTTTGACTGATAAAGATTCCATCTTCTTGTTGCTTGATTTGCAAGCCATGAAAGAAACCAAGTTCTCCCATCATGCTCATCTCAAATTCACTTTGCATAAGGTTAGAAAAATCTTCACACATTTTTTCATTAGTAGCACCAAAGATAATATCATCAACATGCACTTGTACAATAAGTAAATTATGCTTTTCATTTTTTGTAAAAAGTGTAGTATCAATTTTTCCTCTAGAAAAACCATTTTCAAGTAAGAAAGTGCTTAATCTGTCATACCAAGCTCTTGGAGCTTGTTTAAGTCCATAAAGAGCTTTGGTATGTTTATAAACATGATTTGGTTTATGCTTATCAACAAAACCAGGAGGTTGATGCACATAAACTTTCTCATTTAAAAATCCATTTAAAAAATCACTTTTTACATCCATTTGAAAAAGTTTGATGCATTTATGTGATGCATATGCAAGCAAAATTCTAATAGCTTCTAACTTGGCAACAGGAGCAAAGGTTTCATCATAATCAATTCCTTCTTGTTGATTATACCCTTGTGCTACAAGTCTTGCCTTATTTCTGACTACCTTACCATTTTCATTAAGTTTGTTTCTGAAGACCCATCTTGTTCCAATAATTTAATGATCTTTTGGAAATGGTATCAAATTCCAAACTTCATTCTTCTCAAATTGATGTAGTTCTTCTTTCATAGCCTCAATCCAGGATTCATCAATGATTGCTTCATTTATGGATCTTGGCTCAATTTGGGAGATCAATCTCAGATTGGTCTCTACATCCTGCAAGGCTTTTCTGGTTCTTACACCATATTTAGTATTACCAATTATTTGATCAGGAGGATGATAGCCAACAATTCTCCAGGTCTTTGGTGGTCCTTGAGATGTAAGATTTTCATCTGAATCATGATTTTGTGCAATGATTGGTTCATCTTCTTCATCATCAGTGATTTGCACAGTTGGTTGATCTTCAAATTCATCAAATTTCACATGCATGCTTTCCTCTAAAGCTTGAGTTCTCAAATTGTAAATTCTATAAGCTTTTGAGGTCAGAGAGTATCCTAAGAATATTCCCTTGTCTGACTTTGAATCAAACTTACCCAAGTTGTCTTTGATATTCAAAATGTAACAAAAACATCCAAATATATGAAAGTAGGAAATACTAGGTTTTCTGCCTTTCCAAAGTTCATAAGGTGTTTTGTTTAAATCTTTTCTAATGGTGACTCTGTTTAAAATATAGCAAGATGTGTTAATGGCCTCAGCCCAAAAATATTTTTCAACATTTGATTCATGAATCATTGTTCTTGCCATTTCTTGCAAAGTTCTATTTTTCCTTTCAACAACTCCATTTTGTTGGGGAGTTCTTGGACAAGAAAAATTATGAGAGATTCAATTATTATCAAGGAATTATTCAAAGAGAGAGTTTTCAAATTCTCCTCCATGATCACTTCTTATAGAGATAATATTGATACCTTTCTCATTTTGAACTCTCAAGCAAAAAGTTTTAAAAGCTTCTAAAGAGTCATCTTTATGTTTTAAAAATAACACCCAAGTGAATCTTGAAAAATCATTTACTATGACAAAGCCATAATTTTTGCCACCAAGACTTGTAGTTTTGACAGGTCCAAATAAGTCTATGTGAAGTAACTCAAGAGGTCTTTTTGTGGAAATAAATTCTTTTGGTTTAAAACTGCTTTTAACTTGTTTCCCTCTTGTGCATGATTCACATACTTTATCTAGATCAAAACTAATCTTAGGCAAACCTCTAACTAAATCAAGTTTGGAAAGTTTTGACATAGTCTTCATACTTAAATGACCAGCCCTCTTGTGCCAAATCCATTTGTCTTTTTCAAGAGAGACAAAGCATGATTCAGGAGGTAGTTAATCTAAGTATAATACATAAACATTCTTCATCCTTGATCCATTAAATAGGACTTTGTTAGATGAAGACTGTTTTATTTCACATGAGTCTGATTTAAAACCAATTTCAAAGCCATTGTCACACAGTTGACTTATGCTTATTAAGTTATGTTTTAAGCCATCCACATAGTGAACATTCTCAATCTTAGCAGAGTCAGACTTACCAATTGTACCTATACCTTTGATGCTAGCTTTCTCATTGTTTCCAAAGGTGACTGATCCACCTTCTCTTGTTTCAAATGACAGAAAGCTGTTCCTATCTCCTGTCATATGTCTTGAGCATCCACTGTCCAAGTACCAAGGCCTTCTCTTGACTGCTAGAAGGCATTCCTACATTTGAGTTTAATAAGTTTTTAGGTACCCACAATTTCTTAGGTCCTTGAATGTTAGTCTCAATATTCTTATAAGGGATCTTCTGAGAGTAAGATGATCTCTTATAAGGTGTTCTCTTATAGACATCTCTTCTGAGAGTGTTCAGAGAATGTCTATATACAGGTTTTCTAAAATTTCTGTTTCTGAGACTATTCTGAGAATGTTCTGGTGTTCTATAGAAAACTTGTTTTCTTGCTTTCTTTTTGAAACAGAAGGCTTCAAGATGTCCATCCTTGTGACAGAAATCACATTTGTATTTTTGAAAATTCTTTTCTTTATTTGGAATGAGACATTTTTCATATAGCTTTCTGTTCTGATAAGGATTATGTCCTATACCAGATTTATCAAAAAATCCAGCTTGTGATCCCAAAATATTTTCAAAAGTTGTAATAGTGCTAATAAACTTTGTTAAATCATTTTCCAATTTAGAAATATTCCTTTTCAAAATACTATTTTCTTTTAGTACCTCAGAACATTCTTTTTGATCATTTCTAAGAATTTCAAACCTTTTAGAAAGTTCTGTGTGAGCAGTTTGCATACCTTTGATAACTTCACTTATAAGACTGCTTTCTTTCTTATATTCATCTCTTTCTTTTGTTAAAACAGTAATCTCATCTCTGAGTTTAGCATTTTTTTGATTTAAGATTTGAGTGTCATATAGTAAGTTATCAAAGAGATGTTCAGTTTTTTGACAAGATGAACAAGGATCAAATGTTACCTCTTCTGCATTTGAGTGTGTCATGAGACATACATTTGTTTATTGTTCTTCATCTTCTGATTGTGCTTCTTCCAGATCATCCCAAGTAGCCATCATGGATTTCTTTTTGAAGAAAGACTTCTTCTGCTTGTTCTTTGGACAATCATTTTTGTAGTGACCAAATTGATTGCATCCATAACATTGTATTTTGCTTATATCCACTTCTGGTTTAGCTCAATTCCTTTTGGATTGAAAGTTCTTCTTGAGTTGATTTCTTCTTGTCATTAATCTCTGAATTCTTCTTGATAGGAATGCTAATTCTTCTTCATCATCTTCTTGAAGTGATTCTTCATTCTCACAAAGTGTTTCATCTTTCTGAGAGCATTCTCCAGATTGAGTTTCTAGAGCAATCATCTTCTTTTTAGGTTTATCCTCTTGAAGAATAGATTCATGAGCTTTTAATGATCCAATAAGATCTTCTAGTGATACTTTAGTGAGATCTTTTGCCACTGTGATGGCTGTGACTATTGGTCTCCAAGTCTTTGGTAAGCATCTAAGAATTTTCCTTATTCTTTCATGTGTAGTATATGCTTTTCCCAAAGAGTTGAGTTCATTTATGATGCTTGTGAATCTACCATACATTTGATCTATGGTTTCTTCTTCTTTCATTTCAAACAGTTCAAACTTCCTTACACCAATGTTTATTCTTGTTTCTTTGACACTGTTGGTTCCTTCATGATGAGTTTGCAGAGTTTCCCATTTTTTTTTTTGCTGTTTTGCATTCCATTATTCTATCATATTCTTCCCTGCACAAAGCACTTTTAATAAACAATTTAGTTTTAGTATTAAGGAGTACTCTATCAGCTTCTGTTGTTGTCCATTCAGCTTGAGGTTTAGGATTTGTTGAATCTTTAGCCAATGGAACATATTCTCCAACTTCCACAACATGCCACATGTTGTTATCTTGTGATCTAAGAACGAGCTCCATTTTGTCCTTCCAATAGTAATAGTTATCACCATCAAATAAAGGTGGTCTGTTTGATGATCCTCCTTCAGATATAAACTTTGCATTCTTAGCCATTACTTCCTTCCTGAATCTTTTCCTCTAGCACTTGTTAGATGCTTATCCTTAGAGTCAATGCTCTGATGCCAATTGAATTGAAGTAGCAAAGTTTTTCACAAGAAAGGGGGGGGGGGGGGGGGTTTGAATTGTGAACCTTTAAAATATTGCCTATAAAAATTATCAAACACAATATACTTGAAGAATATTATTAGATTGTTAGTTAAAGCAAATATTCAAAAAGTGTTGCAGACTGGAGAACGTTCTCCCAACACTCTCTGACAGTATATATATAACTATTAACTTGTGATCTGTGTGATTAGTGATTGCGCAAATTAAATCAGAGTAAGGCAAGAGAATGCACACAACAATTTATCCTGGTTCACCCAAAATGTTTGGGCTAGTCCAGTCCCCACACTCCTTGTGAGATTGTTCACTAAGAGATGCTAATGATCTCAAGTTACACTTCCTTTGATCTAGATCCAAGACCAACAATTCTTCTAAGCCCTACAAGCTTAATTACCTCAGTCACACTGACTATGAAGGTGTCACTCAATTAGTAGTTACGTACTAACTTGAGCCAATGGTTACAATAATGGAAGATTTGGTAATCAAAGCCTATTCACTCAATACACTATGAGAAGCTTTGAAGATGGATGGATAAACTCTCAAAACACTCAATGGATATTCTGATCCTAGATATATGAATTACAAATCTAAGTGAGAGAGAAAAGAAGAGTTCTTGATAAAAACTTGTATCACAAAAACAAGTGTTGAAGATGTAGTGAGAACTTTTGCTCTTCAAAGTTGCCAAGGACCTCTATATATAGATGAGTGATGATCAGGGAGTCTTGGCCATGAAGTATATCCGTTGGAAGCTTGAAAATAACGGCTAATAGCTCTGCATAATGACAACTCATGTATTTTGAAGAAAACTGATCAGTCTGAGATTGATCTCCAAAGTTTCTTCTTCTGAATTTTGAAAGAGGAGCGTATGGATAGTTGTTGTTGAGCTGTAATGTTGCTGTATGTTGCTTAACAAATAAGTATAGCCGTTGTGCAGCTTTTGGATAACCTTTGAACAGCTGTATTCAAGCTGGTGTCACTCCAAGTGAATGTTTTCTCTTTCCAGCATTGGTCTGAGACTGTTCTCCAAATTCTGGGCGTGACTGAAATTCTTCCTTATGATGCAAAGAAGCTAGAGCACGTAAAGGCCAACTGTTATGGATAAAATCAGCAGCTGGAGGTTGTACTTGATGTTCCAAGATGTCCTTGTTGCAAGTACAAGTGTCATAGAGAAAGAGAAACAACATTGGAGAATGTTCTTTCTTTATTCCTTTAAAGTACAAGTCAAATGCAAGACTATGATGTGCTGTCTAATTTTCCATGGTCCATACACAGTCAGTTCCATCAATTGTGTATAAAAATATCCTTGTGTCATATGCTCAATTTTCACATGTTCAAACATAGAACTTGGTAAAAATAGTAAGTTCTCTATTCATGAGAGAATCCTTTGCCTTAAATGATCTCTTGGACTGTAGAGATTTTGTGAGTGAAGTCCAAGATAAAAGTGATCATTTGTCTTGTACATGGTTGACTTATCTATAAGTCATTTTGCCTTGATATTGTGAAAATGATGTTGCGCAGATTTCAGAGATCAATCTGAGACCGTTCTCCACGCTTTTGTTTTTATCAAAATAAAAACATGATATTTGATCTAAATAGCTCAATTGTTCATAGCTTAATCGAAACACTCAAGAGCACTTGTTAGATACCAAAAAGATTAGAATTACACTTAAAAATAATTAAGAGGTTTGTTATCTTTAAAACATCAATTTGGGATTTTGCCTCAACAATAATGCGCATCAAACTCTAAAGATCTCCAATACCTGAGATAATGTTAATTGAATGCACTAATAGTTTTCCATTTACGTGCTTAGAACGAGTTGTGATCCTCTCCATTTCCACTTCTTTCCATTTCTTCCATTACTATATAGTTTTAGAAATATAAATGTAAAAGTGTGACATTAAGTGAGTCCAAATATCTTTTATGAATTTATGTTTATTCTATTTATTATCCCTCCATTTATTCTTCATTTAGAGAGAGATAGACACAAATAAAACTAGTGGGACCCATTAAAAGTGGTTCCCACTAATTATTAGGTCCCACTAATTATTAGGTCCCACTAATTTTTATTTGTGTCTATCTCTCTCTAAATGGAAGACAAGTGGATGAATAATAAATGGAGGGAACCCAAACCTATCTTTTATACTCCCTCTAGTCTCATATATAAGAAAAAGTTGACTTTTTAGATTCATTATAGAATTGATGTATCTAGACAATAATATAGTCTAAATACATTAATTCTACAATAAATCTAAAGTGAAATATTTCTTATATATGAGACTAGAGAAAGTACACTCCAAAACATTTAAAAACTTTGGCAATGGAAGAAATGAAAAGAAGTAAAAATGGAGAGGATCCCAACTCGCTTAGAACAATATTATCTATGTGAAAAAATAGTTAAATAAGAGAATAAAAATAAAGATGGTAAGTATTGAACAAACTAGGACAAAAGTTGAAGAATTAATAAAAAGAAAAAATGGAATGGCATCTAATCCTATTCCTTCCTTCTTTTTCTTTCCTTCCCATTGTTGAAAGTCATCATGATTACTAATTTGTACTAAAAACAAAAAAGCAGTAAGTAGCACACGGGGGAGGATGAGATGAGTATGTTATATAGTTACACTTACTTACAAAACTCCGTTTCGTGAAAGAAAAAACCCAAGCGAGTGGGTAAAAAATTGTGTATAGGATAAGAGAAGAGATAGAAAGAGAAAGAAAAAAAGGGAAAAAGTAGATGAAGGCGTTATTATTACAATCATCGGGTGTGGTGTTTTGAGAGGGGCATGGAAGGGTTGGCCATGCTCAAGTATCTCATCTCTCACCTTCACCAACTCTTCGATTCTTCTTCTTCTTCTTCTTCCATTCTTCTTCTTCAACAACAACCTTCTATTCCCACCACCATCTTCCTCCAACCACACCCCCCTCTTCCTCCTCCTACTACTACCACCAGGTTTCTCTATCTCTCTTTTAGATCTATTTATTTATTTTGACTCTCATTCACTGTTTCTCAAATTACTCATCATCATCATCTTTTTCTTTTTCTTTTTTATTTATTTCTACTGAATTGTTTTTATATTTTTTTGCCTCACATTTTTATTTTATTGTTAATTTTTTTATTTATCTTTGAAGCGAATTAAGTGGTTAGGTAAGTTAGGTTGTTTAATGCGTCACTCTGGGATTTCATTTCAACTCTCCATTTCGATTATTATTATTTTTTTTATGCTTATTATTATTATTATTATTTCATTTCATGCTTTTGGAAAGAAAGAAAAAAGATGCCCTAAATTCTGTAAGATTTCTGTTCAAATAATCTGCAATTACTTTTTCAATTTTTATTTTTCTTCAAAAATTCAAGTTTAATATTTGTTATTCTTCTAGTTGTTGTTCCTTGTTTTCTATTGGTTCAGAATTTACTTGTCCTGGGGTAGTTTGGGTTAGGAGTTGGATTGGATGGATGGAGAAGAATTTTCACTTGATATTGTGAAGAATTTCTGTCATATATGCTTGATGTTGCGGTAATTGTGATTGTAAAGCTATAGAAGAGAGATAAATATCTTGATGCGGCGATCACAATTGCAATTGTTGATAGATTTTTAAAATCTTGTTTGGCTGCAAATGATCCTCTCGAAGATCATTGCTAGATTATGTCCATTTAATTTGATTGTTTGGTTTAACTGTCACATAGTATCTATATATGCTACTTGTTTGGTTGTCATTATTCCATAAAGAGTGATTTACTCGATTTTGTGCATTGTTTATGTGTGGGTGATTACTTGTACATTCTAACCATCCTTTTAGATCCAATTTGCTCTATATTATAGATGGATTTCATTTTATTTTGTTGTAATGAAAATGGGATTCTCGAGTAGCACTTTCCATTTATTCCTCCTAGAAAATAAGATGTTAGAGAATAAAGAAATTTGCTTTTATTACATATTGAATGTGTAGTTGGGGTTTGGGCGAGTGTTTCTAAACGTTGGTTGGAATTTACTTGTTTACAAAAATTTAATTTGGTTAAAATTGAGTTTGAAGTGAACTGATTTAAATTTAGATATGTTACGGTTACACCAAGGTTGTAGTATAAAATTTTCTCTTTAATGCAAAAGTAATATTTTACAACATCAAATCAAATTGAGATTTGGAGGTGAAATCAATGTTAATTTCAAAGTTACCAAATATTTATATTTATACCAAAATCACGGTAGAGTGGATCCGTCATGATTTTGACGTGTTTGAACACGAATCCGAACATGCTACAAATGTACTAACATAAAATTATATTTCTTGTATAAAGGTGGTTTTGAAAATGTCTATTTTGGCACCTAGGGAATCTCTGTGAAATCTGATCAGAGGGTTGATGGGGAAAGTTCTATGTGGCTTTTCTTTAAGTAGAGTCATTTAGTGTGTGGATGTCCATCATGTAAAATAATTAGAGTTTCATCTTGATCCTTGAATTGAGGCATGTACTAATTTTTGAGGTATGCTTGAATTGATGTTCTTTAAAGTCTTCTTGATCCTTGAAATATGAAGTTTCATCTAACACGTCATTTACTATCATATCTTTTAGCTTGCATGCAAAATGATCCTGATCACACGGGCTCAGTCTACATGTGTTGGAGTAAAATATCAATTTGTACTTTAGTGTTTTGTTCCGTAATTTGCTTTGATTTCCAAGCCTTTATTTTACCTGGTGAAAATCATGTTGATGTCCCTATGAATGTCAGTCTTTCTACTTCACATGGGAAAGCTTATGAAAATCTTTGTATGTCTATTTTGCAGATGGACCTCCTTTGATAGTGAAGATAGCTCTGTAGATGACTGTTGTGACCTTGTAATGGCAGCTGGAAAGTCTCATAGTTTCAGGATGTCGGAGCCTCTAAAGTCTCCACCTGCTAAGAAGCCTCGAAAAGATCGAAGTAAGGGCAAATCGTTAGGAAGATCCTGTACAAGTGAAGTTATGGAACAAGAAATCTGGAAAGATTTTCCTGAAGATTTATTTGAGGCTGTAATTGCACGACTTCCCATTGCGGCATTTTTCCGCTTCCGCTCTGTGTGCCGGCAATGGAATTCCTTGCTGGCTTCTCAAAGCTTTTCTCAGCACTGTGCCCAAGTCCCACAAGAAAATCCATGGTTTTACACCATAACCCATGAAAATGTGAATTCAGGAGCCATGTATGATCCTTCTTTGAAAAAGTGGCATCACCCGTCTATATCACCACTGCCCACAAAGTTGATCGTTTTGCCAGTGGCTTCAGCAGGGGGTTTAGTTTGTTTTCTTGACATTGGCCACCGTAACTTCTATGTGTGTAACCCGCTGACTCAATCCTTCAAGGAGTTGCCAGCTCGTTCGGTTAAGGTCTGGTCTCGCGTTGCTGTAGGGATGATGGTAAATGGAAATTCAGCTGGTTCAGGCTACAAGATCCTATGGGTCGGTTGTGATGGAGAATATGAAGTTTATGACTCGGTGAAAAACACTTGGAATCGTCCGGGAAACATGCCTGGAAGTGTGAAGCTGCCATTGTCCCTTAACTTTAGGTCACAAGCTGTCACTATTGACAGCACGCTTTACTTCATGCGTTCCGATCCAGAAGGGGTTATTTCCTATGATGTGGCAACAGGGGTTTGGAAACAGTACATAATCCCAGCGCCGCTGCATCTGACCGATCACACTCTGGCTGAGTATGATGGTCAGATCATGCTTGTGGGGTTGCTCACAAAGAATGCAGCCACATGTGTATGCATATGGGAGCTGCAGAAAATGACACTCTTGTGGAAGGAGGTAGACAGAATGCCAAATATATGGTGCTTGGACTTTTATGGTAAGCACGTTAGAATGACTTGCCTGGGGAACAAAGGCTTGCTCATGTTGTCCTTGAGATCAAAACAAATGAATCGGTTGGTTACTTACAACATAGCGAGGAAGGAATGGCTGAAGGTTCCCGGATGTGTGGTCCCGCATGGGAAGAAACGGCAGTGGATAGCATGTGGTACTGCATTTTATCCATGCCTGACTGCTGTGGCTTAATTATCATTGTATTGTACATCAACGGCCTGCCGTTTTCCTCCTCCATTCTCGTGGTTCTTTGCTATTTTCAGGCCTTAAGTGTTGTTGTACCTAATCCCAACGATCATTGCTATTTAGCAGAGTAGATGAAAAATAATGTGGGTTTTTGGTGATTCATGTTTCATCATGCTTGCAAGCATGTAAACATTGGTTTCATGTTTAGAAATGTCTTATTATCCTGTAACACCTTGGCAAAGGTGATGTAAAACTGCAGTTTCTTTCTGTATTCAGTAAGCGAATTGTTTTCTTGTTCTTATACAATATATTGCTTTGAGGAGGGTAGTGAGAGGATTCTTGGATGGAAAAGTTACTGTTTAATTTTTATTATTTTCATGTAATAAATTATCAATAGTTTGATTGTCTCATTGGAACAGAAAACAGCTGTGTTATTATGCTGTGATAGATTTTGAAACAAAATTCGGACTCTTCGGAGGATCCAGTCATCAAGATTTAGTACAATTGCGGTTCGATGCTTCAGATTTTTGCACATGTTTTTTAGTGTATGTTTGGTATCACATTGCTGGATTTGACAAAAACATGGCGACTCGGTGATACTGTCAAACTTGCAACAAAATCAAATGCATTTAATGAGAATTCATATGGGAATGGAGACTTATTCCAATGCGTGGTCTTGTGACATTTTGAGCCTTGGACATTGTCTGCGAAATGTTATGGTTTCATTTCAACACATTATGCTTCAGTTTAGAGTTTAGGGTTTACACAGTGAACTTTCTATTTTCAGGCACAAGTAGATAAATTTAAGACGGTTTAGGTTAAGATAGATAAACTTAAGTAACTCTACTAAGACTTGCATTTAATATTTCGATTGGAATAATTTAGAAAGATTGGTTCAGGTTAAGATAGATAAGCTTAAATAACTCTAATAAGATCTTATGCTTTTATTGTGTCAAACTCATCTAAACTCAGCCTCTAAAACCTCCAATTTTAATCTTTTAGTGTGGTGACTTTTTACTTCAAAATATATGCATATTGAACGGCAAACACCCCTAATCTCACATACAATTATGGTAGTATGAACTTCATCTCTTGGTGCCAAGCTAACTGGTTAGGTTCCTGGTCAACATCAACGAAATATTTTAGGTTGGTTGGATGATTCTGGGTTGAGATGGCTTGAGCAGACTAGTTTGAGAGTAAGGTCGATCCGCCATTTTTATCAGCATTTGTTGAGAGGTGGCATCCAGAGACGTCGTCATTTCACATGCCGTTTGGTGAAATGACGATTACACTTGATGATGTGGCATGCCTGTTGCATCTACTTGTTAGAGGTATCTTTTACATGGAAGAAGCTGCGGCACTTGTAGCCGAGTTGTTGGGGGTCTCTTATGAGGACGCGAATGTTCAGACTTTAGAGCAGAGGGGAGGATATTTTACTCAACAATGGCTATATGAGTATTGGCAGAGGAATCAACATTTATACAAGAGATATGATTGTGCTGCCATGGCGTATATGTTGTTGGTTGGATGTACCTTTTTAACTGACAAGACTTACACACGAGTGAACACAGGCTACCTATGTTTAGAGATTTTCCACATTTAATAGATTTTCATGGGCTAGTGCTGCGTTGGTTTGTTTGTATGATAATTTGAATGATGCATACATGTTTACCATAAAGGCTCTTGCATGGTATCCTACACTTGTACAGGTAACAATCATGTTAAGTATGTTTAATTGGATTCTAATTGGATTTTTTTTAGAATATGAATATGTTTTGTTTTAGGGAAATGAAGATTCTAATTGGATTTTTTTTTTGTAATAGTGTTGGCGTCCGCTTGAAAGTCATAGAGGTAGCATTCCAGCTGATCTGGTTACTTGCTTTAGTGATTATTTGCGTGGGTGCACTGTAGTTCCTTACTTGCCTGAGAGGTGTCTTAGACAGTTTGGATTCGTACAGTATATACCACCATCACCACCACATCCAACTCCTACATTTGTTGATATTGATAGTGAGTGGTCTGGTTATCACGCTTCTGTTGATCTTATCCTTCAGTTGACACGTTGATGCAGAGGCTACAACTGATTACTTGCAGTGGTACTATACGGTATCACATCCTAGAGTGTGTCGCCCTCATGATGGACCGCGTGGAGCACCACTAGTTCCACAGTATGTGCCAGCACCACAAGATGATCCGATAGCAGAAGATGCACCACCAGGAGATGCATGTACCACCAGAATCATCACAACAAGGTGAACGGAGATGGAGACATGTGGTTGTTTCTGCGCTGGAGAGATATATCGCGCAGGTAGACGCTTATAGAGATGATGATGCCTTTGATGATATTTTTTTGGCACTGGATGTGGCCCGTGGTGATAGAGATGGTATCGACTAGTTTTTTTCCTGTGTTATTGCATTGTTAGTTTGAACACTGTAGTCTAATATTCTTGCTTATGTACCGGTAACATTAACATACCGGTAAAAAAAAATGGCTTACCGGTACAGTTTTGAAGGGGTGCACAACTTTCGAAACAATTTACCGGCAAAGTGATAAAACGACAAAGTAAAAAATGATAAAATATATCAGAGTAACATAATGTGAATGTTTTAAAATGTGTTGGGGTATAAAGACAAATGTTGAGGTAGAAAAAAAAATTCTAAAAAATGATATGGACTTAGCCCCTCAATAATAAAAATAATAATAATGAAAAAAACATAAGAAAACACTCGAAAAGGTTAATCTTCTTTTATTAGCCAAAATATTGTAGGCCTGTAAATCTATCCCCCCAATTTGCGAAAATTCGAAACTTCGAACTTTTCCTAGTTTAAATATTTTTTTAACGGCAAAAATTGTTCAGAAAATACGTTTGGAACATTTTTCGAAAGGGAAAAAAGAGCGTGTGTGTGGGGGGATGGGGGAGAAAATCTTTCTTGGTTCAGCATGAGGTCTGCCCTATTGGGCTGTATTGTTGAACTATGGTAACAAACACTATACCTAAATCTATAGGTGTACCCCTACAACTTATATTCATACCCCTTAAATATGTCATTGTTAGGCCCATACCATTTCTTTAAAAAAAAATCACATTTTAAGACTTGTTTTCTTAACTTCTCTGAAAAAATAACTATTGTAATTTGAAGTTTAATCGGATGTTAAGTATTGATTGGAGGGGAAATGAAATTTAATAGTTTAATTTAAATTTTTTGTGCGGGAGGAGATAGATCAGGGAGCAAAATTGGAGGAATTTAAAGGAGATGATATTTTTTTTTAGAGTAATGCTACTTATCACAACAAAATTGTTCATGAAAGCATCATTGCCTTGTATGTTGTAACTTGCAACCATGTCACACTCTTTTTTTTTATCCAATCGTCCATATTTTCCGCCACAAAAGATCCAACGATGGCAATGAATTCTTGACATGTTCGTGATAATTTAGTTCACTATATCATTTTTTTTTAACCAAAGGTATCCTTTGTAACAAATGTTTTTACATACGCATCGATCAAGAATCGAACTCAAGACCAAATGGTTAAGAGGCTCAAGTAGGTACCATTTGTGCGACATTATATTGGTTCATTTTATTTAATAAGATATTAAATAATAAACGAATAAAAAGAGAGTAAATTTACACGTTTTGTTGGATGAACCAAACACAACTTATATATAAAATAAAAAAAATTGAATCTCATGCCATAGCAAAACTCATTAGTCATTTGGAACATGAATAACAACCTTTCTTATGATATACTACCCATAGCGGATAAATGACACCAAACAAAAGATATTTGGAAATCATTCCATTCATATAAACATCCATGAGCACTCTCCCTCAAGATAAACACATTTCATCAAATTCATATACTCTTTTCCTCGAGCCGTCACTGACTTGAACACTTGAATGCTACCATTTTTGCAGATACCTTTTCTCTTGGTACTTAAGCTCAAATCATCAGCACAATCATTCTATTCCAAACGCACGGTCCAAATAAACGTCCAAATTTCATATACATTGTTTTGGGACTGAAAATTTGAATTGTATTATTAGTATGTATTGGACAATACAATACATTTGATACAAAATGGTTCCGTACATACTGATAAGCTTTAAATTCGTCAAGTCCAAATATTACAACTCAATTGCTTAAATGCATGAATTGGGTCAGAAAAAAACAGACAAGCTAGTTGTTGTGTGTTTTGGACCAAAATTAAACCAATATCGTCAGTGCTCACAAGGCTATGTCACCATCTTTCATTGGAATATAAAAGGGTATCCTAACTTGAAGAGACCCTTATAGTTAGACAAATAAAAGGAAGAAAAACCATTGAAACTTATTAGTTAGGAGATGTAACAAAACACCACAAACGACACTCAATCATTCACAAACCTACGGCCTACTTTATCAGGATGTGGGCACAGCTATTAAGTCACATTTTGGCTTTGTTTGTTTTTTAAATTGTTTTATTGTCATTATAAATGTGTATATATTTTTTGGACATATTAGTGTTCTATTGAAAATACATCTATAGTGTTTTAAGTTCACAATGCATGCCTTTGTCTGTCTTTCAAGTTTGTTTTTTGTCACTATTGTAAGTAGTAGTATTGTGTTTGGGACAGACAGATTAGTGTTCTCTTATGTGGGGACATAATTATATTTGATATTAACTTATATTTTAAAATGTAAATTGCAAGAATTAAAGGTATTGTGAACTTATATTTATTCTCTTATGTGGGACAGATTAGTGTTCACTATCATTCTCCATATAAACTCATGCAAAATTTGGCCTCTAAATACACGTATACCTCAAACACCAAAGGTACGTGGTACACATATTTCACCCAATTATCTTAGCATTTCCTTCGTTTAAATACTGATTTGAGCGTTGGAGTACTAACATTCTTGCAGGTACATTTTTCCTCCGTACCTGAAACCCTGAACAACCACAAAGCTATCTAACCTTTTCCCTCAGAGCAATTCACTAGACATGAATTTATCATACTAATTATGTGTATTAAAATGACTAAAATACTTTTTCAATTTTGAAAGAAATATATTAGTAAGCTTGATGTGTATAGCTCACTAATGTGTGTATATAGATTAACTCTGACAAATTTAAAAATGATGTCATACAGTTAGTAAATCTTATACACATCAAGCTTATAAGTTATATGTATAACTTACTAGTTTCTATTGTGTACATCAAAAGATCTACTAACTGTGAAAATTTAAAGTTGTAACTTGCTAATTAAGATGCACATATTTTAGAATACAAGTAGAAATATACATTTCCCTGAGTTGAGTTTTGGTTTATCTTTTTGAGTTAAACCACTCTCTTTAACTTGTCTTAGTATAATTCATGGTTAGAAGTCCCACATTGGCTACAGATATGGCAAATATAGCCTTTATAAAGTAGTGCAAACCTCAACTCTCAAGCTAACTTTTGTGGTTGAGTATATGTCTCTCAAATTCTAATATTAATCAAATATAAAAAGTAAAATCATAAAAATAGTTAAATTTTCCAAAACAGAAGAGAGTAGTGTGTATTTTAGTAATTTTATGTAGCAGGTACCTGCATTATTAACTAGTAATATTTAAAGGAAAAAATGGTTGTTTTTTTTTCATTTATCATATATGCCCATAAATGTGTTGTGAGTTTTAACTGTGATTATTACAATTATTTATTTGAGGATGAGACGTACTATCTCTCGATAATTTAGAAACATTTATTTAATAATTTATAAAAACAAGTTACATAAATAAATTTACATGTAATACTCATAACTAATTTTTAGTTAACTTTTATTTTACATGTATGTAATTTTTTTCATCGGTCGTTGCTGGTTAAATATTTCAAATCCATATAAAAAACCTTATATGAGTAGTACTCCTCTAGGTAAAATGTTCCATATTGATATTGGATTCTTAATGAGGTAAAACTTAGAAGAGAACACAGCTGTATGATCAAACACAAGCACTTTCATTATTCGTGTGATTGCTTGTGAATTCACCTTAATTCTTACCAAACACTTCTTCATTATTGATAAGTGGTAAGATTAGGCAAATATTAAATATTATTATTATATGGTTTTAAGTAAACTTTAAAACTAAAAAGCAAACCGTGAGTGCACCTAATCACTTATATACATCACCATAATAATAATAATAATAATAATAAAAGTCTCGCTAACGAATGCTTCTGAGACAATCTTTGAGGATTTCAATTTTTAATGTATTAACTTTACATATTTTTACAATAGCTTCGTAAAAATTTATTATTTAATGTCTTAAAAAAGTGTCCCAAAAATACTCGTTAGCATTTTCCTAATTCCAAATAATAATTAAGAACTCAATGCTGACCCACTTCAATTCCGTGCCGTGCCTAATTTTACAGCTCGCTGTGCACGTAAGCCAAACTTTACTTACATATCAATCAATACCACACAACACCCACTAAAACAAAATTAACCTTAATTAACTTGAGTTTGTGAAGATTAATTAGGACTTTTGTGGCAATTACTATTTAAAGTCATCGTCACCAAATTTGTAATTATTTAGCCTAAGGCCTCCAAATACATATGATGTTACTATTGTTATTTTTAAATTAAATAATAATGATATAGAGAGATTAGTAAGAAGAGTTTAATAATTTTGTGCTGATGTTTTCATCTTTCAAACATCAACATCTGGAGCCAGTTTGCATTGCACTAATGTTAAAGCCCTTCAATAATGTTGACACCTTTTGTCCAATATGTTTTGTCCTATACGGTAACCAATCAATAAAATAATAATAACTTTTTTTTTCAATGCAAATAAGCTGGACTTTTTACTTGTTTGGGGATTTTACTTACACCTGGATGCTTCTTTGGTCAATGACTTAACCCTTTTTGGAGGAAAGGGAACTTTGTGAGATGTTTTTTGCTATTATAAAAATGGAAATTAATTAGGACCTTGTCAATAAATCACCATTGATTAGGTAGAATTCCATCACAACTAACCTAAATCTAGTCGCAATTAATAAACTCCGCATCTTTTCCTATAAATATAACTCAGTTGATAGCTATCAGAGATATTATTGACAAGATCAAAATTTAAACTCTAATTTTTTATTTCTTCACATTGAAAATATGAATCTACAGTAGTCAATTTGACAAAAAAAACCACATTTTAGTTACACTTGAAAAACTTTTTAGGAGAGATTTTGAGGCGAGTGTTATGTCCATATTATTTTAATAAAAAGAAAAATTGGAGAAGAATTAAAATAACATTAAAAACCATTTTACAATTATCTCCAAATTTATGGTTTAAATCATATTCTCCATTTAAAATCATTTTAAGTGGAGAGCATGATGTAAACCAAATACTAACTCATACACCTCTTTTTCCTTTTGTTTAGCACTAATTTATTTATGTCAATGTCATATAATAAACAGTAAAAAGACATGCATGTACTCATGCTTCCTTGTTAGTTTACTTACTCCCTTTTTCTTTTTTACCTTGTCTGCCCTTTTATAGATTCACAAAGTATTCAACAATGATTGAAACAACGATAGTTTTGTATATCCATTTTTATTTTCACACTTAGTAATTGCAATGGATTATTCATAAGGGATCGAGATATATATTCCTAGACAATACGTCAAACGATTTATAATAATTAATGTCCTATTTTTTTTTATTCTTACTATAGAGTTGAAGATCAAACTCATAATTTCTTCTCTAATATACAACTTAAATTCCTCATCACTAAATAAAATATAGTGGTTTTCTATTATTGTATATATATATATATATATATAATCAATTCAATCGCAACTTAGAATATGGAATTCAAAGGTATCAAATACAAAATGATATTGTGAATCATAGATCTAGAAGGAAATACACGATTAACCGACATTTCTCAAATTTGAAAAAGAGTCGGAAGAATTGTCTAACCGTGAGATCCATGAATAAGGATCCAAATGTATATAAATACAAATGGTCCAATGGGGGCAAGAATTTCCTGGAATATTTGGACCATTTCATTTCGGAGTAGAATATATATATATATAGACACACACACACATATATGTATAAATAATGAGTAGGGGTGCTCAAATCCAATCCAATCCAAATAAAACCCGCAAACCAATCCAAAAAAACCGAAAACCGCAAAAAACCGAATATTTTTGGATGTCCTTTTGTGAAAACCGCTGGATCGGATCAGATTTCGGATTGATTTTTCAAAACCGAACTAAACCGAATATTAGTATGAATATATATTGTATTAACCTATTTTGTTCATTATACATTTTATTATACTATTTGTTAGTTTAATTTAATTTATTTTTTACTTTTTAATATGTTTCAAAATATAATTGATAATTGTCATTATAAAATATTAATTTTTAATATTTTTATATGTTATATTTTATATAAAATTTAACATTTATTTTGTAAAAAAAATCAAAATATTATTTTATAGTGTTTTTTATAATATTAATATTTAATAAAAAAATTTACAATTTATAATTTGGATATCCAAAAACCGATCCAAATTAAATCCCATAAAATTGGATCGGATTTTTTTATTTGTCATCCAAAACCGAATCAAACCGCAAATAAATTTATTTTTGGATCGGATAAATTTTTGTCTCAAAACCGATCCAAACCGAACCGCGAGCACCTTAATGATCGTATAAAAATGTATTAAAAAAAAAAAGAAATCCTATATATTAACAAATTCATTTATAAGAGGTCTCTGATTCTCAGCTGAAATGTGAATTGGAATTCGGTTTGTCGGTGTGAATTAAAAAAAAAATGCAATTCTAAAAAGTTTATATTATAAAAACATAAGGATTTTTGATTTTAAAAACTTGATACATTGTTTGTGAAAAATAAAAATTATGAATAGCTTTAAGCTGGACACATGTGTAGGATGACAATTTGACACATATACACTGGATACCTACAAAAAGTATCCACAACGGATAGGGTAAAAATCCACATTTTAGATATGGGGACGGATATAGGTAATTATTCAAAAAAATTAGTAGGTATGGATGCGGATACGTGTACCTTAGTACACACCCCGCCCCATACCCAAATAATATATATTTATTTATTTTATTTATATTATTAAATAATTATATATGTATATAAATTTAAATAAATACCACACTATTAAATTATTACACATTTTTAATCAAAATATTTATTTATAACATAATGCAAATATAATGTGAATATGTCAACAAAGTTATCAATTTTAGCATGAGGTTAGTAGTAGTACTAGTTTAATTTGTTTATAATTTTCAATATTCAACATTAAAATCTTTGATTTTTTTTTTAATTTTATTAAAATGATATGATATTTTATAATTGATCGATTTTTTTCAGTAAAAGTGCAGGTAACAGGTACAGGTATGGGTACTTAGGTACCCATAAAATATGGACACGGGTAGAAATGTTGTTACCCACACGGGTATGGGGATGTGTATGAGTATCTCTTATATTATAAGCTTATTCCGTTTTGCATTTGTTAACCCTAATTTTTTTCCCGCTCATTTTTTCTATCATTTTACCCTAACATTAATCTCTTATTAACCCTAATTTGTTTTCCTGCTCATTTTCTCTTCCTTTTTACCATAACATTAATTCGAATAAAATGTTAAAAAGTACTTCACTAAGAATCGAACCCACAACTTTTAACTCACCATGATAAATATTATTATTATTATTATTATTATTATTATTATTATTATTATTATTATTATTACTACTATATCTCTTATATTCTAAACTTGCTACAAAATGCTAATCCTAAACCTATATTTTTTCCTCTCTTTTTCATGTGGTCCATATATATTATATTAAAAAAAATTACAAATTTGTCTAGCATGTGAATTGAACCCGCATCCCTTTAATTTTTTCTTTTGCGATGACTATGTTAATAAGAGTCAGAGACAATGTTTTAAGCATGTTGGGATATATCTTTTGTCGACAGTGTTTTTACTGGTCAGTTGTATGTTGCAACTTCAAGAGTTATTTAAAGAGAATGATTAAAAATATTGATTATCGACGAAGACAGTGAAAATACGAATAAAACTTTCATTGTAGTCTATAAAAAAGTATTTCGTAATATACTATAATTTATGTTGTATGAACATTTATCCAAATTTATTGTCGAACTAATATTTAATGGTAATCGACGTTTTTATATACGTTTCAGTGTTAAAAAAATTTATATTTTATTTTTCCATATTTTATTTTTTTTTAAACTGCGAGTATATATGAGAACGGGCACTATAGTATCCTATTCATACGCTACCCATTGCATCCCTACACGTGTGGTCATTGTGGCACTGTCACGTGGAACCGTGTTATTTTATAGGCAAAATGTATGTATAAGTCCTTTAAGTTTTACGTTTGTATCAGATATGTCCTTTAAATTTTTTAAGTATCAGATAAGTCCTTTAAGTTTATTAAGTATCATATAGGTCCTTTAAGTTTTATGTTTGTATCATATAGATCCTTTAAGTTTTAAATTTGTATCAAATAAGTCCTATTTCTCATATATGGACCTTTAAGGACCTATTTGATACAAACTTAAAACTTAAAGGACTTATTTGATACTTAAAAAACTTAAAGGACCTATCTGATATAAACGTAAAACTTAAAGGATTTATCTGATACTTAAAAAACTTAAAGGATTTATCTGGTACTTAAAAAACTTAACCTATCTGATACAAACGTAAAACTTAAAGGACCTATTGATGCATTATGTCTGTAGAAACTCAGGAGGACATGAGAAATATTTGTATATTCATTGTATAATTTGAAGTACAAGTAGGTGATCCTATTTATACTATAGGATTGAAGACAAAGAAACATAAAATATAATTACACATAAAGTCTAATTACTCCTAATATAATTATAATATCAATGATAATAAATAGAGAATAATAATATATTGTAACATCCCCGCTCAAACTCAAGTGGGTGAAACCGTTACCAACTTGAGTTTGGACACTAGAGTGCGGAAGCGTCCTGGAGAGTGAGTTTTTGTGAACAAGTCAGCCGGTTGGTCAAGAGTTCCAATGGAGATAAGATGAAGTTCACCACGGAGAAGATGTTGTCGAATGAAGTGACAATCAATTTCAATATGTTTGGTTCGCTCATGGAAAACATCATTGTGGGCAATTTGAATGGCACTACGATTGTCACAGTACAAATAAGTTGGAGAAGATTGTGATGTCTCCAAATCAGCAAGAAGCCACTGAATCCACAATATCTCAGAAGTAGTATCAGCAAGAGCACGATATTCAGCTTCAGTGCTAGAGCGGGCTGTCAAGGTTTGTTTCTTGCTACGCCAAGATATAAGAGAATCTCCAAGAAAAATACAAAAACCTGTGGTCGAACGACGGTCAATAGGATCACCAGCCCAATCAGCATCAGAGTAGCCTCTAAGAATCAATGATGATGTAGATGAGTAATTTAGACCATAAAATAAGGTACCCTTGATATATCGTATAATCCGAAGGACAACAGCACAATGTGTCGTACGCGGAGAAGACATGAACTGACTAACAAGATGAACAGAATGTGAAATATCCGGCCGAGTAACTGTGAGGTAAATCAGGCTACCTACGAGTTGCCGATAAAGAGTAGCATCATTAAGTAAAGTACCATCTTGAGGAGTAGACCGAACATTGTGTTCAAGAGGAGTGTTTTCAATTTTACAATCAGTGAGACCTGCTCGAGAGACAAGATCGGAAGCATACTTAGACTGTGAGAGAAACAAACCATCACTCGAAGATAATACTTCAAGCCCCAAAAAGTAATTTAGTGGTCCAAGATCCTTCATCTCAAAATGTTGACACAAGAATTGTTTGAGCTCTTCAATTCCAACTGTGTCATCTCCAGTAATAATCATGTCGTCAACATAAAGAAGCAAGACAACAGTACCGTTGTTAGTTTTTCGAGTAAAAAGAGCAGAATCATGAGCACTAGAAGAGAAATTCAACTGAGTGATAGTCTTGTGAAATTTAGCAAACCA
The DNA here is from genome assembly GCA_951799995.1 of Trifolium subterraneum. Classification (NCBI taxonomy): domain Eukaryota; kingdom Viridiplantae; phylum Streptophyta; class Magnoliopsida; order Fabales; family Fabaceae; genus Trifolium; species Trifolium subterraneum. The sequence continues at coordinate 20,623,144 of OX637468.1, forward strand.
AGCTCTAGGTGCTTGTTTGATACCATAAAGAGCCTTACGGAGACGACACACTTTGTTTTCCGGGCAAGTGTATCCTGGAGGAGGACGCATGTAAACCTCTTCTTCTAAATCTCCATTCAGGAATGCATTTTTAACATCCATTTGAGTAAGTCTCCATTTGCGAGTTGCAGCAATGGCAAGAAGAGTTCGAACAGATGTGATGCGTGCAACCGGGGCAAATGTTTCTTCATAATCAATGCCATACTCTTGAGTGAAGCCTTTTGCCACAAGACGAGCTTTGTAACGCTCGATAGATCCATCAGAAAGAGTCTTTATTTTATAAACCCATTTGCATCCTACAGGAGTCTTATCACGAGGAGGATCAACAAGGTCCCACGTATGGGTTTTCTCCAATGCCTGTATTTCTTCCTGCATAGCTTGCTGCCAATGAGGATTTGAAGATGCTTCCTTATAAGACTGTGGTCCATGATGGTGAAGCATAGTGGAATAACAATGGTAATTATCACGAAGGTATGGAGGTGGATTTCTTACCCGTGCAGGAAGCTCAATAGTGGGTGGTGTAGGATCAACAGACGAAACATCATCACTAGAAGTGGATGGAATATCGGAAGGCGTCGGAAGCTCACTAGATGAACCTACATGCGTCTCAGAACCTGCAATTGTATCACTAGGAAAATAATCGACATCAGGGTTAGTAAAGAGAGGAGTTGGAGTAGAAGGGATTGACTTAAACTTTGACAACGAAGAGAACATTATATGTTCCCAAAAGACAACATGACGGGAGATACGAATGCGTTGGGATATTGGGTCCCAACATCGATAACCTTTGTGTTCAGTCCCATAACCAAGAAAACAACATAGACGAGCACGAGGCTCAAGTTTAGTATATTCATGGGACTGGAGGAGGACAAAACAAGCACAACCAAACACCTTAAGTTGGTTATAATCTGGTGTAGTGAGATAAAGACGCTCAAAAGGAGAGACATTGCCAATGACAAAGGAAGGGAGACGATTGATTATATGGACAGCTGTAAGAGCAGCTTCACCCCAAGCACGTTCTGGACAAGAGGCTGAGATAAACATAGCACGAACTGAGTCAAGAATGTGGCGATGCTTTCTCTCAGCACGACCATTTTGTTGAGATGTATATGGACATGAAAATTCAAACAAGGTACCCTGCTCATGAAGAAAAGACAAGAGTTTAGAATCACGATATTCCATGGCATTATCTCGACGAAAAGCTTTAATAGTTTTAGAAAATTGTGTTTGAATCATTTTGGCAAAATTGATGTAAATTTGAGGAAGCTCGTTGATCACGGTCGTTTCGTGGTCAAATAATGTTTTAAGAAAAGTAGTACAAGGTAGTTAACCTTGGTCGTTTCCCAAAGACTCACAATCAGTTTAACTATATTAGAAACAATTCAAAAACTGTAAATTATGGGGGTTTTCGATAGTTGAAACAGAAAATAATAATTCGTGAAAATTAATAAGTAGCAAGCAATCAATCCGTTGGTTTCATCTAACTTCGTTCATCATCTATCCTTGGTTCATGGCAAAAGAATAAATTTGTTTCAGTTTCTATCCTTGATTGATCATAAAACTAACTAATCAAGCGTCAATTAGTTTTATATGAATTCGAACTGTTTGAAAAGCTTATAACAGAACGTTCAATTGATTATGATAAAGCAAACAAGCGTCACAGAATCACGATCAATAATATAAATTAAAAAAACGTGAATTCAAATCAATCCTATAACAACAAGCGTGTGTAGACTCTGTAAATTCCTAACCGAATTAAATTAAACAAGCGGTAACTTAATTCGAATAATCTCGTAAACTTGCAAACCGAATTATATGTAATTAAGCATCAAATATGATAAACGAATTGCAAGTTAATAAGTAGAAATTTACAGAGAAAGAAATAGAAACATGAATTGAAATTGCATTAGAATCAAACCTCAAAATAATGAATCAAAGTTTCTCAAACCAACGGATTGATAAAAGGAATTAGTTCTCCATTCAAGTGGTGGCTGCTAGGGTTCTTTTCAAATTCGTGAATAGAGTGTAAGAGCTGCCCTAGGTCAGAATTTTGGGTTTTTATAAGCAAGCAAAACGGGCCACAAAACAATTGGGCCGAAAAATATAGTTATGCTGGAAATTGGTAATTTTAAATCACGTCTGGGACATAAATGTAATTATTTGACTTATTTGCGCTCCAAATTGGCTTTCGACTTCAACATGAAAGTTGTAGCTCTTTCTCTTAGCTTTCCAACGCATTTTCCCGCGCCTCAATCCGATATTCGTAGCTCAAGTTATGGTCTGCACAATCAGGAGGTGTCAAATTACTGTTTATTACGAAAATAAATAGCAAAACATAAATAATAGCAAAACTAGACTCTAAACACAAAACATGATAAAAATACCAAATTAGCAGGAGAAGTCATAAAATTGCCATAGCACAGAGTGATTAAAAAGTGCATTAAAATGCACTGATCAAATTCCCCCACACTTAAGCTTTTGCTCTCCGTGCAAAACTCGAAATGAAAATCACATCACAAGTAATCAACACATTCTAAGATTCAAGCTACAAGCCTTGGATTGTTTTTCAAAGATTGGTATAACTTTTATATGTCAACTATCAATGATGATCAAGCGTGCGTGTGTGTACTGCCTATTACTATCAACCAGAGTCATGACAGGATCCTTCTCTAAAATACACATTCAGAATACTAAGCTTTCTTTTTCCTTCCTACAATTAAGAGTTCGGGTTCAGATTTCAGCTTGAGGGGAAGCTGCACTTTTCATGTTCTCACAGACTTTTTGACTTTTATACGCAGGGACACTACTTAAGTTCATTTTAGTTATGCTTTAGGTGCCACTCTACCTTTTCACCTGACGGGATCTCACTTGTAATGAGTCCAACCTGTTACTCCGAGTAGAGCACCCTACACAGCATTTGTTCCTCCAGTTTCAGGCACAGGAACTCCACATATGTCTTACTGTTCCTCCAGTTTTAGGCACAGGAACTTATTTAATTTTTTTTATTTTATTTTAAAGAAATGCAGTGTCCCACCATTAAATCTAGCCATGATCCTACAATCAAGTAATCTCGCTTTTCCCCCAAACTTAGTCCTAATCATACTTCCTCATTGTATTCTATACTCAGATAACTTAGGCTAATGATTGTGTATTTTAAAGACTTATCAAGCCATTACTAAGTTTGCAAGTTTTCAGCAGTTGTGCATTTAGGTGCAAAGATCATCATATCAAGTATCAAAACAAAAATTTCCAAAAATTTCACCAACCCTACAGCTATACTGCTCTAGTCCTAAAACATGTGACTACTCATGAAATTTATTTTTGTATTTTTTTTTTTTTTTTTTTTTTTACACATAATGTAAAATGTTCCTCCCCCACACTTAAACCAGACATTGTCCGCAATGTAATAATAAACATAAAGTGAGAGTAAAGGAAGGAACACACCCGAGGGGCTAAGGTGTAGCAGATGGGGTGTAGGAAGGCTCGTCCAAGGAGAGCTCTTCAACAGGTGCTTCTTCAGTTATTGAAGAATCATGGAACAACTTCAGCCGCTGTCCATTTACTTTGAAAACTTTGTCTGTACCTGTACTTTTTATTTCTATAGCACCAGAAGGAAAAACATTAGTTACAACAAAAGGGCCAATCCACTTGGATCTAAGTTTCCCAGCCATTAGTTTAAGGCGGGAGTTAAACAATAAAACCTGTTGGCCCACAGAGAATTCCTTCCTAGAAATCATCTTATCATGGAAGTGCTTAGTTTTCTCCTTATAAATTCTAGAGCTTTCATAGGCTTCAAGCCTCAGCTCCTCAAGTTGTTGTAATTGGAGTTTTCTTTCTTTACCTGCTTCTTGCATTTCCATATTACAGCCCTTCACCGCCCAATAAGCACGGTGTTCAATCTCTACAGGAAGGTGACATGCCTTACCAAACACAAGTCGATAAGGAGACATCCCTATGGGTGTCTTGAAAGCTGTTCTTTGAGCCCAAAGTGCGTCTTCTAGACGGCGGCTCCAATCCTTCCTGTTTGGTTGCACCATTTTCTCTAAAATTTGTTTGATCTCCCTATTTGAGATCTCAGCTTGCCCATTAGTTTGGGGATGGTATGCAGTAGAGACTCTGTGCACAACTCCATACTTCCGGAGCAGAACCTCCATGGTGCGGTTACAGAAATGAGTGCCTTGGTCACTTATGATGGCTCGGGGTATTCCGAACCTGCAAAATATATTAGACCTGACAAAATCTGCAACAACTCTAGCATCATTAGTCCTAGTGGGGATAGCTTCAACCCACTTTGAAACATAATCAACAGCAAGTAAAATGTAAAGAAATCCAAATGACATAGGAAAGGGGCCCATAAAGTCAATCCCCCATACATCAAATACCTCACAAAAAAGCATAGATTGCTGAGGCATTTCACTCTTACGAGTGATAGCTGTACCTGCTATTTGGCACTCCTTGCAAGTGCGGTAAGTCTCATAAGTATCCTTAAAGATGGTGGGCCAATAAAAACCTGAGTCTAGTACTTTTCTCGCGGTCCTTTGAGGACCAAAGTGTCCTCCCACTTGAGAGGCATGAGAGTGATGCAAAATGGATTCAATCTCATAGTCGGGGACACATCTCCTAATAACCTGATCATTACCAAACTTCCAAAGATATGGATCGTCCCACACATAATGCTTCGCATCACTCTTTAGTTTATGAATTTGTGTCTGAGATGCACCTGCAGGAAAAACACCAGCAACAAGATAATTAACAATATCAGCAAACCAAGGAGTTACCCCATGTAGGAGTAGCAACTGTTCATCAGGGAAGTCATCCTGAATGGGAGAGGTATCTCCATCACGCTCAATCCTGCTTAAGTGGTCAGCCACTAAATTCTCGGCTCCACTTTTATCCTTAATGTCCACATCAAACTCTTGAAGCAACAACATCCACCGAATCAATCTCGGTTTTGCTTCAGGCTTCTTTAACAAGTATTTTAAAGCTGCATGGTCAGTAAAAACAATAACCTTGGAACCTAGCAAATATGATCTGAATTTATCAAGTGCAAAAACAATAGCTAAAAGTTCCTTTTCAGTGGTAGTGTAATTAGCCTGTGCAGAATCTAAAGTCCTAGAACCATAATAGATAACATGGGCAGCTTTTTCCACCCTTTGTGCAAGAACTGCTCCCACTGCATAGTTAAATGCATCACACATAATTTCAAAAGGAATGCTCCAGTCAGGGGGCTGGATAATGGGAGCTGAAGTCAATGCTTTTTTCAAGAAATCAAATGCCTGTTTGCATGCATCATCAAAATTAAAAGTCACATCATTCTTGAGCAAGTTGGACAGCGGAAGAGCTATCTTGCTGAAATCTTTTATGAAACGCCTGTAAAAACCTGCATGACCAAGAAAAGAACGAATCTCGCGAATGCATGATGGGTAAGGCAGTGTAGAAATCACATCAATTTTTGCAGGGTCAACTGAAATTCCTTTTTCAGAAATTATGTGACCCAAGACAATTCCCTGTTCAACCATAAAATGACACTTTTCAAAATTCAAAACAAGGTCAGTTTCGATGCATCTTGCTAAAACCAAGTTCAAACTAGTCAAACATGCATCGAAAGAAGCACCATAAACAGTGAAATCATCCATAAACACTTCCATGCAATTTTCAATAAAATCAGAGAAAATACTAGTCATGCATCGCTGGAATGTGCCAGGTGCATTGCAAAGACCAAACGGCATCCTCCTGTAAGCAAATGTGCCGAAGGGGCACGTGAAAGTGGTCTTTTCTTGATCTTCAGGTGCAATATGGATCTGAAAGTAACCTGAAAAACCATCAAGAAAGCAATAATGTGATTTACCTGCCAGCCGTTCAAGCATCTGGTCAATGAATGGCAAAGGAAAGTGATCCTTTCTAGTTGCCTGGTTCAACCTCCTGTAATCAATACAAACTCTCCAGCTGTTCTGGACTCTAGTGGGTACAAGTTCATTTTTTTCATTTTTCACCACAGTGAGTCCAGATTTCTTAGGTACAACTTGCACCGGACTTACCCAACTACTGTCAAAGATCGGATAAATGATACCCGCTTGTAACAATTTTGTCACCTCTTTCTTAACAACATCAAGAATCAAGGGGTTGAGTCGCCTTTGAGGCTGTCTCACCACCTTAGCTCCCTCTTCAAGGAGGATCCGGTGCATGCACATCGCAGGGCTAATGCCCGGTATGTCAGCTAAGGTCCATCCGATTGCCTTCTTATGCTGCTTCAAAACCTGCAAAAGCTTTTCATCCTGTTCACAATCAAGGTTAGAAGAAATAATCATAGGTAGCATTTCATTTTCCTCTAAGTAGGCATATTTCAGATTTTCAGGAAGTGGTTTAAGCTCTAAAGACGGTGGCTGTTCTATGGATGGTTTTGTTGGAACAACCGGAATGTCAAGAACTTCAACCGTACAAACCGCCGCATTAACAACTTCACCTTCACCTGTATGAAAGTTATTATTCTGCAAAGCAGGTTCAATCTCAGCACAAACAGAGCAAAGGTTAGTGTTAGTACATGAATCACATGAGTAAATATCATCAAAATCAGACAATGAAGGAAAATCTGCAGAAAAGAATTCAGGACAGGTCTCATCAACCAATTCAGAAATCAAATCCATATAAAAAACAGAGTGCTCCTCCAAGGGATGTTTCATGGCATCAAAAATGTTAAATTTAACGACAATGTCGCCAAACTCCATGGACATTGTTCCATCATAAACATCAACTTTTGTTTTTGCCGTTCTCATGAATGGTCGGCCTAGAATGATGGGTGCCCTGCTGGAATTAGTTTCTCCCTCCATATCTAAAATGTAGAAGTCTGCAGGAAAAATTAAATCATTAACTTGCACAAGGACATCTTCTAGCACTCCAGCAGGGCGGGCATTGCTCCTGTTCGCCAATTGAACGATCAAACCTGTAGGCTGCAAAGGACCAAGATCAAGGTTATTATAAACAGAAGTAGGCATAACATTAATACCTGCTCCCAGATCAAGCATGCAATTTTCGAATTTTCTATCCCCAATGGAACAAGGAATAGCAAAAACTCCCGGATCCTTGCACTTTTGTGGCAGGGTCTGAATGAGAGCTGAGACATTAACTGAAGAACTGGAGTTTGGATGAATGAAAGCAGAAACGTTTCTGCCCAAACTGACTCTGTCATTTTCCTTCACCTTCCTCTTGTTTGTGCACAAATCTTTCAGGAACTTTGCATACTTAGGAATCTGCTTAATTGCATCAAGGAGAGGAATGTTAACTGCCACTTTTCTGAATGTCTCCAGAATCTCTTTATCTTCCTCAACTGTCTTCTTTTTATTTTTCTGCACCCTTTGAGGAAAGGGAATTGGTGGCACATAAACTTTTTCTTTTTCAGCTTCAGTTGGAGCAGAAGGCTCAATATCAGGAGTAGATGATGATGCAATGATTTTCTTTTTCTTTTTTTCTGGAGCTGGTTCTGGCACTCTTCCGGATCTCAAGGTAATTGCACTGACATTTGAATTCGCATTTGGATTTGGAACTGTTTGTGCAGGAAGGTTACCGGAGCCCTGAACTTGCAATTGGCCTATTGCATTAGCCATTTGTCCCATCTGTGTTGTCAAGCTCTGAATGCTAGCATCTGTTCGTTGTTGATATTGTGTGTTACTTACAACCAGTTGCTTGACAAGGTCCTCCAGTGAAGGCGTGGCTGGTGGGGCAGAAGGGGCTGCAACCTGTGATTGATTCCCATATCGGAGGTTTGGATGATTCCTCCAACTAGGGTGGTACCTGTTAGTTGAAAGGTCAGGATTGTTATACCTGTTCTGATTGTAAGGGGCTGCTATTGCTGCATATGCTTGAGGTAGCTCAGTTATTGTATCATCTTGCAGAATAGGACATGTGTCGGTTGGATGTTCAGGGGAAGTACAGATACCGCACACTTTAGCCGTTTGAGGTTTATTAACTGCCAACTGTTTCACCAAAGAAGTAAGTTCATCAATTCCGGCATCAATTCTAGTTTCAAAAGCCTTGAAGGAAGAAGAAGAAGGCTGAATTTCGTTGACACCCTTTGTTTGGTTCACAGCATTGTTTCTAGTTGAGAATTGTTGAGAATTTAGTGACATATTCTCAATCAGAGTTTTGGCAGCAGCTGGAGTTTTGTCAACAAGTGCTCCACCACTGGCAGCATCCAAGATGTTCCTGTCCATCGGTTGCAAGCCCTCATAGAAATATTGGATGAGGAGTTGTTCCGTGATTTGGTGTTGAGGACAGCTGGAAACTAGTTGTTTGAATCTCTCCCAGTACTCAGCCAATGACTCATTGCTCTGCCTGATACCACATATTTCTTTTCTGATCGAGGCAGATCTGGATGCAGGGAAATATTTTTCTAGAAAAACCTTCTTCAAATCCGCCCAAGATGTGACAGAATTTGGTTGAAGGTAGTAAAACCAGTCTTTGGCAGCACCCTGTAAGGAGAACGGGAAGGCTCTCAGCTTGATATGATCTTCCGTGATACCTTCAGGCCTCAATGGTGTGGAGCATACAACCTGAAACTCCTTCAAGTGTTTATGAGGATCTTCACCTGCAAGACCACTAAACCTTGGCAACAAGTGTATTAAACCAGATTTCAATTCAAACGGTACAGCAACATCAGCATATTCAATACATAAGCCATTATAATTAACATCAGGGGCAGCAAGCTGCCTTAGTGTTTGTTCAGCCATGTTATGATTTTCAAGTTCAGAATCAGAATTAAATAAATTATGGAAATAATCAGAGTCAGAATCAGAATTAGAATCAGAGATAGGGTTAGAATCAATATCACCAAGATGCACACTATTAGCTCGGTTGAGCCTTTTGAGTGCGTGGAGAGTTCTTTCTATCTCAGGATCAGGAGGAATCAGATTGAGGTGTCCAGCAGACCTGGTCATGCACAAGTGACAACACAATTATGGTAATTGTATGTCCTACAACAAGAAAATGGGCGAGGAAAACAGAAAAACTGTCAAACTGAATAAAATAAAATATAAAAACACCACGATAATTCTAATTAAATAAAATAAGGAAGACACAAATTTTTCGGGAATTTTCTGAAACTATGAAAACAGTAAATAATTCATTAAAAATAGAAAAATGATGAATTTGGGCCCGAGAGGGTCCTGTCCCGTTATTTTGTCCCAAAATACGGGACTTTGAAACCTGATTTTTTTCTGAGGTAATAGAGTGGTGAAAAGGCAAAACAGATGCGAACTACACTCTATTACTGTTTTTTTATTATTTGCGCGTACAGTAACAAAATCAGAAATTATGAAAACAGTAAATAATTCATTAAAAACAGGGGATAAAATCTGGAAATGCTGGTGGCTTGCGCCCCGGCGCGAACCTTCTGCGCCCTGGCGCGAGCCTGCATTCCAGATTCTGTCTCTGTCTAATTTTGCCTGCGCCCTGGCGCGAAAGTGCTGCGCCTCGGCGCGAGGACCTGCAGAACAACTCTAATAATGGTTAAACACAATTTTGAGTCCCCGGCAACGGCGCCAATTTGATCACGGTCGTTTCGTGGTCAAATAATGTTTTAAGAAAAGTAGTACAAGGTAGTTATTCCCTTGGTCGTTTCCCAAAGACTCACAATCAGTTTAACTATATTAGAAACAATTCAAAAACTGTAAATTATGGGGGTTTTCGATAGTTGAAACAGAAAATAATAATTCGTGAAAATTAATAAGTAGCAAGCAATCAATCCGTTGGTTTCATCTAACTTCGTTCATCATCTATCCTTGGTTCATGGCAAAAGAATAAATTCGTTTCAGTTTCTATCCTTGATTGATCATAAAACTAACTAATCAAGCGTCAATTAGTTTTATATGAATTCGAACTGTTTGAAAAGCTTATAACAGAACGTTCAATTGATTATGATAAAGCAAACAAGCGTCACAGAATCACGATCAATAATATAAATTAAAAAAACGTGAATTCAAATCAATCCTATAACAACAAGCGTGTGTAGACTCTGTAAATTCCTAACCGAATTAAATTAAACAAGCGGTAACTTAATTCGAATAATCTCGTAAACTTGCAAACCGAATTATATGTAATTAAGCATCAAATATGATAAACGAATTGCAAGTTAATAAGTAAAAATTTACAGAGAAAGAAATAGAAACATGAATTGAAATTGCATTAGAATCAAACCTCAAAATAATGAATCAAAGTTTCTCAAACCAACGGATTGATAAAAGGAATTAGTTCTCCATTCAAGTGGTGGCTGCTAGGGTTCTTTTCAAATTCGTGAATAGAGTGTAAGAGCTGCCCTAGGTCAGAATTTTGGGTTTTTATAAGCAAGCAAAACGGGCCACAAAACAATTGGCCGAAAAATATAGTTATGCTGGAAATTGGTAATTTTAAATCACGTCTGGGACATAAACGTAATTATTTGACTTATTTGCGCTCCAAATTGGCTTTCGACTTCAACATGAAAGTTGTAGCTCTTTCTCTTAGCTTTCCAACGCATTTTCCCGCGCCTCAATCCGATATTCGTAGCTCAAGTTATGGTCTGCACAATCAGGAGGTGTCAAATTACTGTTTATTACGAAAATAAATAGCAAAACATAAATAATAGCAAAACTAGACTCTAAACACAAAACATGATAAAAATACCAAATTAGCAGGAGAAGTCATAAAATTGCCATAGCACAGAGTGATTAAAAAGTGCATTAAAATGCACTGATCACTCGTGCCTATTTTTCATCATATATATCCATGTAAAACGAGAATAATCATCAATAAATATAACAAAATACCGAGAACCTCCCATAGTAGGTGTGAGAGCAGGACCCCAAATATCAGAATGCACGAGATCAAATGGTGAAGCTGAAATAGAAGTACTTTTATTAAAAGATAAGGCTGGTTGTTTAGCAGTTTGACAAGCACTACAATCAGAAGACTCGTTGGTGATAGATCCTAAATAACCTTGAGACACTAGAGGACGCAATTTTCCGATTGAACTATGGGCAAGACGACAATGCCAAAGTTGAATGGAAGAATCTGTGGAAGCAGCACAAATGTTGGACTCGTGAGGAACATGCAGTTCAGTGAGCTCGTATAGTCTTCCGATCTTACGTCCAGTCCCTATGATATGTCCGGTCCGTGGATCCTGTACACGACATCCAGAGAAAGAGAAAGTAATTTCATAACCAAGATCACATAATTGACCAATAGAGATAAGATTAAAGTTTAATTTAGGAATATGGTATGTATTAGGTAGGCTTAAATTAGACAAGGAGATAAAACCTGTATGACTTACATGCATAAGTGATCCATCAGCAGTGTGGATAGAACGGGTAATTTCATTTTTAGACAGGGAAGAAAATAGATGGGATGCAGATGTCATGTGGTTACAACAAGCGGAATCAAAATACCATTTAGAATTACCTGGTGTGGTGGAAAGAGCGGCAGGAGTATTACCAGAAGGAAGAAGTTGTCTAAGAAGAGATTGAATATTTGTGATAGAAATGGCAGACCGAGAGGATTCTAGAGAATCATTGGCAGCATCATCAGTTGTGAGTTCAGACCTAGAAAAGTTGAGACGATGTTGATTCCTATTTTGATCAGATCGTGGAGGACGAGTGAGACAATTCTGAATCAAGTGTCCGGCTGTCTTGCAATATCGACAACAATTTGAAGCAATATGACCTTTTTTCTTGCAATTATGACATTCAACCGTAGGACAATCGGAAAAAGAATGTCCAAACTTACAACAACAACCACAATATCTCTCTATCATAGCACAATAAAGTTCAACCGAAACAGAACACAAATATAACTCCCACCGATTACAATTTCACAAATATGACCGTGAAAGAATCTTCACTGTTTGCTACAAATTCACCAATTTTACTAATGTTGGTGATGATGATGTCACGAATAAGACAAGTGGTATGCAAATTGAGATTACAATTACAAGGATGATGCCTACATTTGGCTACTGTTGGTGGGTATGATGTCACAAATTCAATTGTGGTATCACAAGTGAATAAGTGATAATATGGTTCTTTTAGAAACGAAGTATATGCTCAGGAAGAATGAGTTGCAAAGTATAAGCAGCGGAAAGTTTGGTATAAAAAAAACTAGGGAAAAAGGGTTAAAAAAAAAAACCTAAGCTCTTGATACCATGTAGAAACTCAGGAGGACATGAGAAATATTTGTATATTCATTGTATGATTTGAAGTACAAGTAGGTGATCCTATTTATACTATAGGATTGAAGACAAAGAAACATAAAATATAATTACACATAAAGTCTAATTACTCCTAATATAATTATAATATCAATGATAATAAATAGAGAATAATAATATATCGTAACAATGTCTATTTTATAACTCTCCATGTATAACACAAGGTCAAGTTCAATGTTCGTGTTCATTCCTTTACTAAATTATTAATGTGACCATTTGCACATACTTGTTGTCTATGTCTCACTGAATTTGTATTAGGAAAAAACAAAATATAAATTGGTGGTTTAATTTGTTTTTCAGTTTTTATTGTTTGAAAGTCAATTTAAGCTGCATGATCAATGGGGTAATGTCGCACTAATTAATGACAGATTAAGCTCCTTAACAGCGGTTATGGGTCGGTGGCAAACGGTTGTTCGTTGTATCTCACGTGGTTCATTCAATTGTTAATACTACAAAGAATGAATAAATATTCCGTCAAAGAAACAAAGAATAAATAAATGTTGAAGTATTTAGATTGCTTTCTTAAAGACGTATGTTATCATTCATAAACAATACCGACTTATGAGATGATGGAAAAAAAAAAAAAATTTTACAAAATAAAATATATTCATTCATTTAAATTGAGAAGAATACATTAATGCAATACAAATTTAAAATCGCTAAAAATAAAAAGGATGAATCAGCGAACAAACTCACAACATTCGTGTGTTTATAGCATAAAACAACATATTACATAAGCCTACATATTTGACTATATTGAAGTGTCCGGAATATTCATGTATCCTGATTTGTAGCATTGATGACACAAAAATCATTGATTGGATCTGCACTGGATCAAATTTAATCTTTCAACCTGAAACAAATGAACACCGCACTAAGACGGGACAACAGTACTCCACACTAAGATGGAACAATCAAAATAAATAACGTGATGAAATCACAAAAACAAACGAAAAAATACTAAATATATGTGGAAATCACACTTATTTAATTAAAATAGAAAGAAAAAAACGATTTGTAGGGATGACTTTAGGCCTAAATTGACCCTAAATCACCCTTCTCTCATAGATCAAGAAGAAGAGAAAAAGTGATGACGGCTAGGATTAGAAGAGGAGAAGAAGAAGAGAGTTGTTTCACGATGGATAAATGTTTAGTTATACTTAAAATTTGATATTTTTTATCTTCTAATCTACTCATTCATAATTTGAGGATATTTATTCATCAATCAATGAGAATAAGCAGTATGCAAATTAAATCTACATATACAAATTCAAACGTTTGTTATAAGTTATTTGTGGATACCACATGCAAATTCACTTATGTGGTTTGTTCGCATTGGTTGATGGGTAAATACCCTAAATTATAAAGGGGTAAATAGATCTCACCTTAAAACTTTCTATCATTTTTGTCTTAACTAAACTTTCTATAATCTTTTTTTTATCATGTTCTTATTTTTATGCATATTATTAATATAGTAAAATTACAATTAATAATATAAAATTTGGAATATTATTAAAACTAGTAAGGATAAATTAGTAAACTTAATCAATTTTATTATATATATATATGAGGAGGGATCCGTTGACTCCAAGAGTAAGTCTCCATTGACTTACTCCGCTTAATAACTCGATATCGGCATTATATTTCTTCAATCCAACCGTTGAATTCAAAGATCTCATTGAGTAGATCAACTCCACAAATTTTTATAAAAATTCAAAGAATGTAGTTATGTATTTAGACTATTGAAATTCAACGGTTTTTTAAAAAGTTTTTTGTACGTTCAATTGAAGTTATCATAAAAAGTATCAAACGATTTTGATTTTTTATAAAAATTTGTGGAGTTGATCTACTCAATGAGATCTTTGAATTCAACTGTTGGATTGAAGAGATATAATGTCAATATCGAGTTATTAAGCGGAGTAAGTCAATGGAGACTTACTCTTGGAGTCAACGGACCCCTCATATATATATATATATATGACATTGTTCATTTTATATTATTTAGAAGGTTGTCTATATTTTTTCAATTCTTTATGAGATTGATTTTATTTAATTTATTTGAGTATGAAAATACGATATATATGTTTAAGGATGTTACAGAATACAAGGCATAGTGGGGTGTGAAGTACTCTCTCGTTCTCCGTTCAACAACACTAAGATATTATCACTCACTCTCTCTCTCTCTCTCTCTCTCTCCCCCTCCCTCTCTCCCTTTTCTTTTTTCTTTTGTCTTTGTCGTTTTTCATTTTATATTATTTAAAAGGTTATCTATGAGATTGATTTTATTTAATTTATTTGGGTAACAAAATACGATATATATATATATATATATATATATATATATATATATATATATATATATATATATATTTAAAGATGTTACATGCCGTAGTGGGGTGCAAAGTACTCTCTCGTTCAACAACACTGAGAGAGAATCTCCCAGGACTTTGTAGGGACTCCATCAACAAAAAGTATAATATTTTTTAAATGAATATTAACATACATTCACCTTGTTCTTATTCTCTTTTTTTGTCACTGTACCACAAAAAAAAATCTTCACCCGTGAACGTCAAATGTGAAAATCTATTTGTGAATCTTCAATCACATTGATAAATTAACTTCCTTAAAAAGGTTTGAACAAAGGTTTATGAAAAGTTTAATATTAGAATTATAAAAAAAAATCATAGATAGGTTTATGAAAAGTTTAATATTGGAATTATAAAAAATATTCATAGAACATAAAAAATTAAAATCATTTTATGATCTTTTGGCTACATCAATTCACTCTAATATTTTAATTTCTCCACATGATTAGAAAAGGATATGAAATATGATTTTAATTTCCGCACATCAATTCACTCTAATATTTTTGTGCTCAGTTTTCACTTTTCATCGTGCTAGATAAAATTTTCAATAAGTGATTTCCATGATGAAATACGTTTGAAATTAACTGACCCCTGACAAGTGCACCAGTTTGTCGCCGCGTAATATATTTATAATAAGTTCATCTCCTCAAGGATTGTGCCAAACTAATTAGTTTCATTTAGTAATTTAATAGTGAAATAAAATTGCATTCGCGTATAAATTGGATAAAAGATAAGTGGATAGATTTAGAAAGAATTAAGATGAGAAAGATATGTTAGGCGCTTTCAAACACCTCCCTTATTCCTGTTTGGTAATTTTGTGTTATATCTCTTGCAATTATTTCTATTATTTGGTGGATTAACCCTAAAATAGTGAATGTACTTTCACATACTAAAACCACCTTATGAAATTGAAGACACCGGGCAATAACACCAGTTGAAAATCGTGGAAGCATTAATTGAGTGTGCCCTATTGTCTCTAGCCTTGGGTGCTTGAGTTATCTTTTCCAATGCCGACTAGACTAAGTAATCCAGTTCCAGACTTAGGGCTCTATTACGATGTCAAATAATTCTTATGAACAATTCATAAATTCATCTACTTACGAATATAAAAGCAATACAGGAGATAAAATTAGAAATAATAAAATTAATTGCAAGTAACATAATCTTTTCCAAACCAAATTATACAAATCAAGTATTTCTAGTGGAGTTCATCTACTCGGCCTAACTTTAGAAATTTAGCTACGTACTCATAGGCATAATTAACATAACAAAAGAGTTACATATACAAAAGTAACCCCGTTTCCTTGCGGAGGAAGCTACACCCTATGGTAGGAGAGTGTCTTCCTTTGAGAGCTCTTGCCTTACTTGTAGCTTGAGAGCTTTCTAAATATTTTTAAATATATTTTCGATTTGAATAAATGTGGTGGTGAATGGCTCTATTTATAACAATTTTCTTGGGCTTGGGCTTTCTGCATCGTGGCATGATGGGGTATATTTCTTTCTTAAATTTTACAATTTTTCTTCAGATAAATAATCCTCCATCGTGACACGATGTATTTGAGCTGATTTTCTTCAATTTTTTTCTCCTTTTTGTGTAATTTATTCTACTATTTGCTTATAACCATTTATGTTTGATCAGCAATATAATTTTTTCTTCAAAAAAGTGTATAATATAATTTTAAATATGACTCATTTGGTAGATACAAATATAAATTTTGGTTGTTGATTGGAAAGTGATCCATATTTTTTTACTCTTGCATATTAGTACTAATAACATATTTTCTCTACAAAAAAAAAAGTAGTTTTTCATAAAAAGTATAAAAATTGAATTGTTGTTGTCAATGAGATCCGACTCACATACATTTGTTTTGTTAGTAATAATAAGGTAGTTTTCTCCAAAAAAAAAAAAAGGATAACTTTCAATAAAATATTATAAAAACTGGATTACATTTGTCAATGAAATTCGAACAACCAACTTTATACTAAAAGTTTCGCATGTACAGGCTCTAATTATGACCCAAGATTTTTTTCTTGATGATCAATAAATTTGTAATGTATATTTTAGAGGTAGAAATATTATAGAGATTAGAAAGAAGTCAATATCGATATATTGGAATAGTTTGACAAGTTAAATTTTGAATATAGGGCAGTTGAAAAAAATAATTATATGAGCTGTATGAGCTGCATATATAATATAAATATATGATATATGAATGCGTGTCTTGTCCTTGAACTTTTTTCTTTTTGTGTGAAAGACAATTTTTATATGAAAAAAAAAGGTTATCTTTGTGTGTAGAGACTGTATAAGAGTTTTTTTTGTAAGCAAGCTAAAAAGAAAAAAAAAATTATTCACGAATAAATATAGTTTATGTTGCATCATTCTTAAGAAGATCACAAACGCCTTCTGGAGGAGTAATATGAGTCAAGAAACCGACATATGAGGAGGCTCCAAATTTAGCGAAGAAATCTGCACATTGATTCCTCTCTCTAAGTGTATGATGAAGAGAAACATTGGTTTGAGAGAGCAGCTCTTTTATATCTTGGATCAGCACAACATGAATATGATATTTGACTTGAGGCACTTTGATGAGGTTGACACAGTGTAAAGAATCAGAGTAACAAACAAGTTTATCAATACTCGTATCTTTGGCCAGCAGGAGACCCTTGTAGGTAGCATACAGTTCAGCCTGAGAAGCCTACTAGACACTAGCCACGAAAGTGAGCATATGAACCTGTGGCACCCAACTTTAGCAAATCGTACACATCAAGATTTGTGAAGAAGTCCTGATTGTTAAAACCTACGTTGCTTAGGTGTGGGTACGGTACCAGTATCCGATACGGGTACCGGTACGGGGTACAACATTTTTAGAAAAACTAATATACGTGTATAACAATAAATTAAGGTACGAATATGTGTCTGGTACTGGTACGGGTACGTACCCGGTACCAGTACTTTTCCTCAAATGGAGTACCCATGCATCATAGGTTAAAACCAATGTGGTTCCAATGGTTGCGAGAGAAATCACAATCCCGAATGCAGTGAAGAAATTATTCATCTTGGAGGTCACAACGAGTGCAAGTGGCAGAAGGATTCATCTTTCGATGATTGAGTAATGAGAGGGTAGGCACAGAGTTGTGACATGTCAAACAAAAGAAGAATTTGATCTTCTGAAGGTTCAAACAAAAGAAGAATTTATTATGTTTCAAAAGGACACTTTTAAAGAATATTAAAGTCTTTTGAAGGTTAAAAATTCTTTCGTTTTATTTGTATCGAAAGGATACTTTTAAAAGAGAGTATATTCAAAAAATCAAAAGAAACGAAGCGCTTGGGACTTGGAGTTTCTTTCCTGTTTATTTATATTTCGACTTCGAATTCATCAACGGGTGCATTGGTTTAAACTGAAGACAACTCATCAGAGAACGTGGACACGTGTAATTTACGTGTTTTGTAACCGTTACTTAGCAGTTAGGATTTGTAGTCTATAAATACTAGTTTAGAAGTCGAAATCAGGGTCACAAATTCACATACGATATCCTAAAAACTCATAATGCTCACGTTATCGAGAAAATTGAGTGTTCAAAGGAACAAGTATGATTCTGTGAACCTTTTATTGTAGATTCTTTATAAGTTTAATGCAAATTTACTTTTGTTTAAGTCTTAAATTCTTTAAAGTTTTCTGCACTTTATCAAATTCTGCAAAACTGTTGTTTATTTGCTCTCTCGTAAACTTGAAGTTTTGTTCATACTTTCTTCAATCACGAACATATATGAAAAACAATAGAAGAATGTTTATCTTTTCAATAATTCGTGTACAAAATTATAGTCCCAGGATTTACTAGTTGATCCTTCAAGTAATTAATTTAAACTAGCGTTTGTTTACCAAAAATCAGTGTAAACAGTAAGTTTGAAGCTTTACTTATTTCACTTACTCAGCACCACCAAAGGATTGAGCCAAGATATCCCATGCTTCCTTTGAGCTTTCACAATCACCAACTTTCTCAAAGTTATCAGGATCTACACATTGGTGTATGATGAACAAAGCTTTGTAATCCCTCTTCTTCTTTAATTCTTTGTCTTCATCAGTCGCACGAGCACCAAGGGTTGGTACTCCTTCAGTGACAAGATTCCACATCTTTTGGAATCGAAACACAACCTTCATCTACTTACACCAATTGTCATAGTTCTTCCCAGTCAAGATTGGAAGATTCATGGGAAAATGGCCGTTTGAATGATTAGTTGACATCTTTTCTTCACTTTTGTTTCAAGATCTTCTTCAAGAAACGCTCCAAGATCGAAACCGGAGCTCTCCATACCATATGTTGGAACACAAATATCAATTGAAATTGATCCAATGCACTGTGAATCAATCCCAATGCACAGCGAGGCACATTCACTTGTGCATAGCCTTAACTGGAGATGAAGTTTTTGAACTAGTGAAGGATGTCAATGTTATATTTGGAAAGGCCCAAAACCAAACCACTCATAAAAATATATGGAAGAAGAGGTCAGTGTTCTTTGATCTTCCTTACTGGTGCAATCTAGATGTCAGACACTGTATTGATGTGATGCACGTAGAGAAAAATGTGTGTGATAGTCTAATCGGAACACTTCTCAACATTCCTGGCAAAACAAAGGATAATGAAAATGCTCGTTTAGATATGGTTGAGATGGGTATACGAGAAGAATTAGCCCCATAGTCAACTGATAAGAAGACATATCTGCCTCCAGCTTGTCATACTTTGTCAAGAAATGAGAAGAAAAGCTTTTGTCAGTGTCTGCGTAGCATAAAGGTGCCTCATGGTTACTCTTCAAATGTCAAGAGTCTGGTCTCAATGAAAGACTTGAGATTGGTTGGCCTGAAGTCTCATGATTGTCACGTATTGATGCAACAACTACTACCGGTAGCTATTCGTGGCATATTGCCTAAAAAGGTTAGAGGTGTCTTAACTGGGTTGTGCTTTTTCTTCAATGCTATTTGTAGAAAAGTCATCGATCCTAAAAAATTAGATAAGTTGGAAAATGAAGTTGTTGTTATCTTGTGCCAACTGGAGATGTATTTTCCTCCTTCTTTTTTTGATATCATGGTTCACTTAATTGTTCACCTAGTGAGGGAGATTAGATTGTGTGGTCCTGTTTATTTGAGGTGGATGTATCCAGTTGAGCGATACATGAAGATCTTAAAAGGGTATATGAAGAATCAAAACCGTCCTGAAGCATCTATTGTCGAAAAATACATTGCAGAAGAAGCTATTCAGTTTTGTTCTGACTACATGTCAGAAGCAGATGCTATAGGAATTCCTAAGTCTCGTCATGGTGGTAGATGTGGAGGTATACGAGGTTTAAAACTTAAGCGCATTGGACGAGAGGAAGTACTTCGGGCACAATTGTATATATTGAATAATACTGATGAAGTTCAACCTTACATTTCTGTTCACCAAAGCATTGTCAAGCAAAACTTTCCTCGAATGAATGAAAAATGGTTGTTGAATGAGCATAACAAGACTTTCTTAAAGTGGTTTAAAGACACCATTTCAACCGACAATTATGTTCTGAAACATTAAAATGTCTAGCAAGGGCACCTAAATTTGATGTCATAACTTGGACCGGATATGTTATCAATAACTTTACATTCTATACAAAGGTCCAGGATGACAAAAGTACTATGCAAAACAGTGGGGTTATGATTGTAGCTGAGTCCATGCACTTCTCTAGCTCAAAAGATAAAAATCCTGTTTTGGCATCAATATCTTACTATGGGATCATAGAAGAGATTTGGGATGTCGATTTCATTACATTTAAAGTTCCTCTTTTTAAATGTAAATGGATTGACACAAACAATGGTGCTAAAACTGATGATTTTGGTTTTACATTGGTTGACCTTGCAAAATTAGCTTATACGAATGAACCTTTCATTATGGCATCTCAAGCAAAACAAGTGTTTTATGTTAGTGATCCTTCTAATAATTCTAACAAAAAGTGGTCAGTGGTTCTGCAAGGTAAAACCAATCACGGACCTAATGACAGTCAGGATGCAACGCTACATATTTATGAGACTCCTTCTTTCTCACAACGGGTGCCAAATTTAGTTGAGGACACTATTGTCGATGAGGTGCATGCCACTCGTGAGGATCATGAAGAAGGGATATGGGAAGAAGAAACATAGATGATAGATGCTTCATTTCATCTTTATCGCATTCTAACAGTCTTTTAGGATAAGATTTATTTGTTTAAATGACATTTCTCTCCATTCTAAATATGCAGTTTTTAAGTAATGTTTTATTGTCTCCTATATTAATAATCATTATATTTGACACTATTCTATACAATAGCTTTATTATTTAGATCATATATTTCATATTATTGAGCTTGGATTGTTACTGACCATTATTTTGTACTATTCTATACAATATGCCGTTTTTTAGTAATTTTTTATTGTCTCTGATGTAAATAAGTAGTCAATATTTTATTACTAGAAACAATCTTTTATTTTTATTAGTAAAATGTATTCGGCCAATTAGGTTAGAATAGCCTATATAAACATATTAGTGATTGTACATTATTCATAACCTAAAATATAATAATATATTCAGTTTTCACAGTCTCTTATCATGTCATATATTTCATATTATAGAGCTTCGATCGTTACAGACCATTATTATGTTTTTTTTCCCTCTTTAAACAGAGACATGGGTGATTCAGTAGCTTCATCGCAAATAGGGTTGGGTACTCAATCAACCAAAAAAAAGGGAAGAGGTTGCACTCGGATGAAAAAGTTGCAAGTTATGGCTGGACGTGACCAGAAGCAAGTGATTGATTTCCATTCAGAGGGACATCCTATAGGGGAAAATGCAAACGATTTCAAGAAACATGTGGCTTGTCTTGCTCGAGAGTCAGTCAGTATTCTAATTGATGAGTGGGGTAATGTTTGTGATGATGACATGAAACGTATTTGGAAAGGATTTAAGGTAATTTTTATTGTATTTGTCACTATTGTACACAACTTTAATATTTTCATATAATAACTCTCCTATTTGTTGTGTAACATAGCAAGTATGGGTTATTCCTACAAATGATGTTGTTGAGAAGCAAACGATGATATACGCGGGTGAGCGTTGGAATGCGTTTAAAAATAGCTTAACGCGTAGTTATTTATTTGATGGAATAAACAGTCATAAGCTTGCTTTTGAGGATTACGATTATATTGATGAAGAAACATGGAACAATTTTGTTAAGTTACGAGAGGAACCTTCCTTTCAGGTCAGTTGGCTTTATTATTTAGATCATCAATCAATTAAGGTTTTAGTACTACCTAATGAATTTGTGTGCTATTTATAATAGGAGAAAAGAAAGAGGGGGCAAGAGGTTCAATCTTATAACAAATATCACCATAGATTGTCTCAAGGGGGATATGCTTTACTTGAGAAAAAAATGATGGCAGAAAAGTTGAAAGAAAGACAAGAAGAAGCTGGAGGGTCAGAGGTTCCACCTTCATCTCCACCACAACGTCATGAAATGTGGAAGAGAGCCTGACTAAAACCATCAGGAGAGTATACATCAGAAGAGACACGTGTTATTGCAGAAACCATTGTAAGTAAATACATAATTATACAATTGTGGTTTTGTTGTTACTGTCAAATATAGTAGAGATTCATGGTTTATTTACTTGGTACTACTGGTTTCTTTGATGTTATTAGTTATTAGTTTCTTGGTTTTTGCTACTTCCAAATTTCAAGTTTATGGTTACTGGTTTTTTTTGCTGGTTTTATAGATTTATTCTATTTGTTTCATGGATTCTACTACATTTTATAGGATTAATATTTCATGGTTTTTGCTACTGCCAAATTTCAAGTTTATGGATACTGGTTTTTGTTGCTGGTTTTATAGATTTATTCTATTAGTTTCATGATTTCTGCTATATTTCATAGGATTAATATTACATGTAGAACTTCACATGAGTGACTTAACCTAACTTCACATGTAGGATTAATATTATATTCTATTAATATAATATTAAAAGAGCATTTTGTTCATAAAAATTCATGCAGCTCACAACTTGAATTGAAGCTCTTAATCTATCTTCAATTTTGAATTTTTTTCATCAATTAAGATTGTTACCTGGTCATGAAAATAGTCTGCTTTCAATAGACTTTACCAAGACACTATTATGATTTTGTTACAATAAAGTCAAAATGCAAAGCAATCCCCTGGTATCTATTTACTTTGTTTTTATTGTCCTTATAGTAGAGATACTCTTAAAAACTTCTGATGTTATATCTCATGTCGTAGGATTCTCTGGAATCAGAAGGGACCTTTGTTCCAAGAGGACGACACGATATTTTGACAGAAGCCACAGCGCGAGGTGAACACCCTGGTCGTGTTCGGGGTGTTGGTCGAGGTGTGGGAATTCGACAATTCTTTGCACCTCATTCTCGTAAATATTCCAATACCCCACCTGTTATGAGTAAAGAACAAATAGACACCATAAAGGCTGACCTTACTAAGGACTTAAAGGCTGAACTTACTAAGGATATTAGAGAGCAATTGATGCAGGATATATCCTCTTTGCCAGCTTTCTCTCAAAAAAACCCAAATTACCCACGTTGTTCTCCTAATACCAGTCTACAATATGCGAGCACAATGGGTAGTTGTTCAAGGGTGCTGGATATGTCAGATGATGATGATCCAGAGGATATTCCCGAAGAGTGTGAATTGTTTATTGAAGGAAACACTCATGTAGTGACATATGCTAATGTGTATAAGTTGGGGCCCAATATACACAATCAGGTGCTGCATAATGATATGGTGAGAGTGGCTGTTACCAAGGTGATAAATGCAAATGCTAAAGTACCTGTGCCCACGGATGAGGTTACAACGGTTGGTGAGGCCCCCAACAATTTCATTCAATGGCCGAACAGACTTTTGCAACTTGCTTCTAATAAGGTATTCATTACCTTTATTATTCTCTTTTTACACTTGAAACTTTATAAACATGTTGTCTAATATTTTATAATAATGATTGAACATGTTTGATCCAAGAAATATGATGTTCCACTGAAAAATTCGGAACCTATCTGTCAAAAATTGGGAGTAAAGGCAATTTATATGAATCAAACCTTAAAGTTTAATGATGAGCTCAGTGGGACAAATGCCTTTATTGAACTCCTAAGAGAAGATATTGTAGACTTGTGAATGGGTAAAAAAGAATTACCCTTCACTATTTTCCAAGTGTGGGTTAGGTAAGTATTATTTATTTGTAAATTTAATAATTTATCATTTACTTAATTTCATTTATAATGTAAATAACTTTCAATATATGTGTGTGTGTGTGTGTCTATATATATATATATATATATATATATATTAGATATTTGCACCGCCGTTGTATTGAATTGGGCAACAATGACATTTATGGATTTATTGATCCGCATTTCCCTCATAGTCAAAATGAGCGTGGTAGAATTCAATCCTACATACAAAAGAAGTTGTGTGAAGTAAAAAAGATTGTTACCTTGCTCCTTATTATTTTAACAAGTAAGATTTTTTTTATACTTGTTATAGTCAATCACTTATAATAGATAGAAATAATTAATTTAACACATTAAGTTGAATATTGTCCTTTGTAGTCACTGGCAATTGCTCATCATTAATCCTAAGAAGCTTGAAGTAGTCTTTCTATGTTCGTTGGGAAAGAGGCCGGATAAAAAGATCATTGACATTGTTGAAACGTAAGCATTCAATTTATTTATCGTACATGAACTATGTGATATATGTTTTATGATAGAAATTTAATGAATATTTCTTTACTGTAGAGCTTTGGGAGCTTATAATAAGTTACAAGGTGTGAGAAAGCAGAAGAAAGTAGCATGGTTATATCCCACCGTAAGTTGTTAACTTAGTATTTAAATAAATAACTAATCAATACATATATTCTGTAACAATTTTTGAATAATATTTATTGACTAAACGTTCACATCTGATCATATTCAATTTCAGAGTCAAAAGCAACAAGCTAGTTATGAGTGCGGCTATTACGTCATGATTCACATGTTGAACATTGTATCCGCTAGTGTTGTTGGTTCATGGACCCAAGTAAGTAATAAAAAAATTGTATCAAGTTGTATCAATTAATTAGTATTATTGTTTATCTAATTTATGTGAGCATTTTTTGTTTAGATATTTCGGGATTCAAATCCATTTGATAATGATGAAGTTAAAAGTGTTCAAGAACGTTGTGCAAAGATGATTTTGGAGCATATTGAAGCAAATGCGGATAATAATATATGAATTGTGGTCCTTAAGGTTTCTTGTTTTGATTGTTTCCTCTAAGTAGTTTTTTTTTTTTTTGACAAAGTTTCATCTAAGTAGTTAATTACTTTTGTTTATGCTCTTTTGATAAGACCGATGGTTATCTTAGTGTAACTGATCTTACCCTGGTATTGCAGTGGTTATTTATCTATTTTGATCACAATGTTATGTTTTAAATTTGGAATGACATTAGTGGTTGTTTATTTATCTTGATCAACGCTATGTTTTAATTTGTCATGACATTATTTTTACTTCTATTGTTTTATTTTTAAATTTGGTTGAGTAATGGAACATAATATGATGTTGTAATATATTTTTTAATAAATTGATGTTGCAGTATATTTAGAATATATTGGTGGAGGAAACGAATTTATTATTATAAAATAAAAAATAATACAACAAAAAAAAAAGTTAGTTTTTTAGGTCGGTTAAATTTAACCGACTTAAGAAAACAATATTCTTAAAGTCAGTTACACGTGGCAGCTGCGTTTTATGAAACCTGAACCTGTTAAGTCGGGTAACGGCTAACCGACCTAACATGTAATTTGTTAAGTCAGGTTCAAAACCGACTTAGCATGTCAAAACTTGTTAAGTCGACAAGTGTTAAGACGACATCAGAACCGACTTAACAAGTTTTTTTAACAACTTAAGAGGCCTTTTTTAAATCAGGTCCAAAACCGACTTAGCAAGTCAAAACTTGTTAAGTCGGCAACTGTTAAGTCAGCAACGGAACCGACTTAACAAGTCATTTTTAACCGACTTAAGAGACCTTTTTTGTACTAGTGAGAAGATGATAAGAGAAAAGAGAGGAGTTTATTCTTCCACTAATGGGCCAAAAAATAGAGATTACAATCACTAAAGCACTTACAATATTATTTATAGATTGCTTCACACATAAGCAATCACACTCCTCTAAATGTAACTAATTAACTAACTATGAAAAATAAGAAACATTTCTGTTACTTGACAGCTAAGTAACAGTCACAAACACAACTAACTTCTAACTACCAGCAATTGCCAACTGTCAAAGCAGTTGCTGCAGAACCCGTGGTTCTCGCCCACCCAGAAATGGCTCGCTTGGCCGGAGAAACCAGATTTTGAATTTCTTCAAAATCTGTCTTGCTTGTAAAGCAAGTAACACCAAAACTAGTATGAATTACTCTATCAACAATTATAACATATTATAAACTCTCAAACAGAAAAAAAGATAACTGATGATATCTATGCAAGTGTATGCTTCACATGATTCACAGAAAGAATTATCAACATTATAACATCATTATAACATATTATAAAAATTAGCAGAAATAATTTTAAACATGTACATCATTATAACAAATTATACCAACTTTTCACTAGTGCAGAAAGGGGTTTCCACTACTGGCCAAAAGTACTTTTCACGTCGGTTGGGGAATAGACGTGCTTACAAGCGACGTTGTAAGTTCAGAGTTTCCACGTCGGCTCCAGTCCAAAGTCAAAAGTGAGGTTTTCACGTCGGTCTTAGAGTAACCCGACGTGAAAAGTGGCTTTTAAATTTATTTTATTAAAAAAAAAAGAGATTCCACGTCGGTTCCATCCTCCAACGGTAGTGGAAAGTGCTGTTTTCACTACGGGTTTGCATGGTACCCGCAGTGAAAAGTCTTTATTTTTTTAAAAAAAAATACTCCAATCCATGGGACTTTCAATTTGCATAACAAATAAGAAAACCTTATATTAGTCCCAATTTGCATAACAATGACAAACATCATGTGTAAGAAATTAAATATCTTCTTTCCCAAAATCCATAGAATACATGTAATATACTTCACTTAGAAAATCAACAAGTAGGAAAACATGAAACTTAATCTACAAAATGCACATATACTCATCCTAGAAATTAAAACACAATATCTCTATATCAACTTGACTATTATCTCTTATTCATACAAATATCATGATCAACTATATCAACTTATTCATACAAATTAAAACACAATATCTCTTTTCCTATGATTGATACCTTAAAGCTCCAAATATTCTACTCTCCAACAACCAAGTTACAATCTTAACCACAATTCCAGTCATCCTTGGAGCTATAATTCAAATGTTGCTTTGTACAACATTGATATATACATGTAACAAATCTATTTCTGCATTGATCTATACATGTAACAGGTCTGCTATATATCAAAAATAAAAATGAAATAGTCCTACTATTCCCTAATCTATTTCTGCATTGATATATACATGTAACAAACCTTACAATGACATATTTTATAGCATTCATATTCTAGTTACTGTTGTAGGTACCTGTTAGGGAGAAGTACCTTGGAACATTCAAATCCATGGCTTCAAAATCAGCAAGTCAAAGAATAAAATGAATGATTTGAGGTTCCAGCTGAACTTCCCTTTTCTTTAGGTACACCAAATATCTTAAAAAACATGAAGAAGATCAAACTGAACTTTATCCATAAAACAAACAAAAAATATAGCATAAAATAAATACATATGAATTACGCTTGAAAAAAAAGCTACACAAATTTTATTAATCATAAAATCAAACACACTATATATTCAAACAATAAACCATATAAATATCTTATATGTATATATTACAAACACTTGTATGATGACACAAGTTAAGTAGCACTCACAAATTCATCATATATAGGACCTCTGCTGCTTTATGTTGTTGCTAAATAACAGGTGTACCAGTTCTTTTTCTAGCCCATTTTGACTATATCATCCCTGGAAGCATCACAAAAACACCTCAAAATACAAACATTTCAATTTATTCAAGCAGAGACTTATACTAACAGGAAGTCAGGAACCAAAGAAGAAACAAGGCTTAGCCAAGGCAAACACAAGACTAAAAAAACTAAAGTTTACCTTATACAAAGAACTAGCAACAACTAGCAAAAGCCATCCAAACCAAACACAAGATCTCCGCCACGGTGCTGAATGAACCTGTAAAAGAAATAAATATTAAAAGAAAGAAATAAACAACTCACATACCTATGTCTATTAGACCAAGAGCTAATTTTGAATGATAAATACCTCTCATTTACAACAAACTCTCTTCCAATTAGTTCTTCGACATGCCTTTGAGACTTTTGATCATATATTTGAAACCAAAAGTAAGATTAAGTAAATAAATAACATGTGTAGGTAGCACCACGTGACATCCTAACATAAAGAGACTAAAGAAAAGAAGACTAATAACCTTAAACCATAACTTCAATAAACAAAGGAAGACTAATCATAAATTGGAAGCAAACTTTAAAACAAGCTATATGGTATTAACAATTTACCTGACAAAGAAAACTTGAATCAAAGGTACTCAACTCTTCAATTCTAGAGAGCATACTATATGGTATTAACAGTTTACCTTCAAAAAAATCAACCAACCCAAATATTCACATACAAAGTAATACAAATTAAAAAAAAATCAGAATTGATCGGAGAAAAAACATGAAAGGAGAAAAAACCAAATGTAACAAAAACCACAAATATTATACCAAACTATACCTATTTTTCCATAAGCAAATTTGTTGCAGTTAACCCATCATTTCAGTCAAGAATTTCACATCATAAAAACATGATATATGCCTTAAAATTGCCTCCAATGTTTTGAAAGGTTAAAACATAAGCATAAACCATTAAAATACCTCTTGCTTGAACTCTATAGCATGCTTATAACCACCAGACCCAAAATTTCCTTTTGCAATTCAATCATTCTCCGCCCGTTCCTTCCTACGGTGCGTTAGCACACAAATTGCACATAAACAATCATGTTTATGGTGTCTTCTGCACATCATATAAAAAAGCGTGTAAATGGTTCAAATAAGGCAGCCTTTATCATAAAAATAAGTAGAAAAATTGATTAAACAAATAGAATGTAGTCCTCAACAGTGTAGATAAGTTTAGGCAAATTTAATGTATCCCTCCGATATGAAAAAAATGAGTTTTTTTATCTACACGTACCATTTTTTTCCTACTCTTTGAACATCACAATTTTCTATCATGTATATTAAGCCAAAAGAATCACTTACCTAAAAAAAAAAAAATTGCAGTGTATACACATCAAAAATATCAAAACTTTTCAAAAATAAAAATCACATCCTAGAACCATTACAATCTAAACTTCGTTTCATTTTTGCCATACTATTCGATCTCTCCATATACCCTGTTTACTTCAAAGGAAAAAGTTGAAAATCGAAAATGAGAGGATAGAAAAGATGAAAATCGAAATAGAAAATGAATAATCTGTGAAAATTTCGACGAATACCTTTCTGATTCTTCTTCTCACGCGAACAAAGCACGCTTCTTCTTCTTACTGATTAGGGTTCTTGAGGCTTCGTGAGAGTGAAAGGGATTCGAGAATAAGCTTACGGATTAGGGTTCGAGAATGATTTTCGTGAGAGTGAGAGGGATTCGATTAGGGTTCTGAGAATGATTTTCGTGAGAGTGAGAGGGATTCCATTAGGGTTCTGATGAAGAACAAGAATGGAAGAGAGAGTCCTACGCGTGAGTAGAATGGGAGAAGACAGAGCAACTACACGTGAGTGAGGAGAAAAGATACACTGATATTTACTTGGTAATGGATTTCACTACGGTTAGAACCAACATCCGTAGTGGAATCACTTAAAACAAAATTTCAATATAATTACATGATTGCTACCGTGTATACTTTTCACTACTGATATTTACATATCAGTAGTGAAATCTCGTGCTCAATTGTTTTTTACTACTGGTATTCATACATCCGTAGTGGAATCCTATAACCAAATGTCTTTTTTCTACTAGTGTTTATAAAACAAATTATCAACATTTTAATGTATCAAAACACTTTTTTTTATTGAACATGCAGAAAATAGTGATTCTACACCAGAGGCAAGTTCCAACAACATGAACTATATATGTAAAACACCCAGGAAGTGAACAAGAACAAAATGTTATAGTTTTGAAGAGCAATAATACCTTGAGCAAAAATAGTAGTGTTGATACTAGGTTCATCAGAGGAACAAAGAGGTTCACTCGTGATGGTGGGTTTTATCGGTAAACTGAAACGGTGAAAAGACGGCAACTACGGCGAAACGGATAGAGAGGATGACGGCGACAACTGGAAGCGGTACTAACACTGACAAAGAGAGGTGACGACGGAGAATGGTGTGAGAAGGACAGAGATATCTCAGCAGGGAGTTGGAATGAGATGACGGTGGTGAATGATCTAGCAAGAAAGATGAACAATGATATTATAAAGAAGACAGAACGTTTGCGCTTGTTTCTTTCTTTTATTTGTTTTTTCATTTTTCATTTTCTTTTTAAATCCGGACCATTAAATTCTTTATTGCCACATGTCACAAATCTAGACAAAGTACTGGAGAAAAAGGAGCATAAGGTAATGGAGTTGATCTCAACTCATATTCCTATATCCAAAAGTGTATATACCTGTTAAGAGACATAAATGCATGTATTATTTTATTTTTACTAAATAAATGCACATGTTTTAACGTCTGTAACTTTTTTCTTAGTTCTTATACATGAGACAAGAGTTATCCCATATTTTTCTATATAGTGTTGAGTAAAATTAATTATGCCTCAACAATTTATTTTTATATAAAGCTTGCATTTGAAACTTTTGCTTGTATAATTGATTTTTCGTTTCAATTTTTTTAATTTTAAATTTATTGTTAAATTCACTTTTACTTGGAATTATTCAAACATAAAATATTAAGAATTTAATTTATATGTATTGTCAGTCTGTCAGTGTAAAGTTATTTTACACGTGCGTCTAATAATATAGCAACACATCATGTATTGTGTTTAAAAACACATGACGTGTCACATTCATTAAATGATGTGACAACATATCATTGGATGCATGTGTAAAAAAACTTTACACTGACGGTGTACAACAATTAGCTCAAATATTGTTATTATTACTACTAGTATTATTTTATCAAGTAATTTAGTCGCTATAATTTCACCTTCAAAATCAATAAATGGAATGTTCAAATTTTAAACATATATAATGTGATGTCTCTATCAATTAAACTCAACTCATGAAAATGAAACATAAATTATTTTACATTTAAAGTTACTTGTAATCATAAGTAAGATCGATCAATTTTTATCTCACAAAATCAAACCACTAGGCATCGAGGCCGCACAAACCACATGATTAGTGGAGGAGTCCACGTACCGTTCACATTATTGAACACGTTTTATTATCAAGGTAATCTTTTTATTAATCCTATTTATTATTAAAAGAGATCACTATTGAGTATTGACACACTTTTTGAAATACTTTATTTAATGTTAGATGTTTAGTCTCACTTTTAGAATAAGTAAATAAATTAACGTTGGCTCAATTGGTTGGACGCCGCATTATATATGCAGGGGGCCGGGGTTCGAACTCGGGTCATTCCACTTATCCACTTTAAGGGTGGAATTTCAAGCCGCTAGGCTACTTGACCAAAAATAAAAAATAAAAATAAATTAACGTGACTTGATTCAAAAAAAAAAAAATTAACGTGACTATCATGAAATTAATTAATTTCTCTCTCATGTGAAGAGAGAGAAATTAATAATAAAAAATAAACAAGTAATGATGAGAGAGAAGAAATGATGAGAGACAAAAACACAAAAATAATTGGAGAAAAAAAATTGGAGAGAATCCAAATCCTATTAAAACATGTTTAAAAGAATATCCGCCAATTTTATTCTATTTTATCAAATATACTAAACATTTACGATGACATTGAGGTGAAAACAAATCACATAAGTAGGGGTGTTCAATCTATTGACCCAATTCAATCCGCATGTTATCTGAACCCGTTTAAGTGCGGGTACAATCCGAACCAACCCGTTCAAATCCAAAGTGGTTTGACTCGGATAACGGATTTATGATTTCAAATCCATGAACCCACAAACCCATCCCGTTTAAAATTTTGTTACATTTATTATATTTTATAATATAGTTTAATATATTACTTCCTCCGTCCCATATTATAAGGGAAAAATGACCCTTTTTTTTGTCCCAAATTATAAAGGAAAAAACAATTTTCAAGAATGTTTTTTACTTATTCTTATAAAATTAAATGCAAATTGCATTTACTTTTTTCTCTCTCTCCTTTTCTCAATAAACAACAATCAATCAAATTTGTTTTTACATCTTCCCATGCAACTTATTTCAAGAAAAACCCACAAAACCATATTTCAAATTCTCAAGTTTTGGTTTTCTTAATAAGTGTATTTTTTTTCCCTTATAATATGGGACGGAGGGAGTATGTTTTAACTCTTAAACTTTGATATTATATTTAAAATATTATATGTAATTTCAAGCTTTTAAATTTCAATTAGTAAAATTTGTCTTTGTTGGGTTTTTGAAATTGGCTATATTTTACAAAAACAATATTCAGTCAGATGTATGGTCAGATGTGTCAACATCTGGAACAACATCCTGAAGCCAGAAAATATGGACAGTTTGTTACAAGTTTGTTGCGCGCTATATTTGTGAAGTTAATCTCTTTAGCGCTTTACTTGTTCCTCAATACATGGAAATTGATTTATTTCCTGAAGATATCTCAAAGTATATCACGCCTAAAATATATTCCTATATTTTAGGATTTTAGTTGGATTTGTTTTAATAAATCTTTTCTTATCGGATATGCTTTAATTTTAACTTATTTGTGAAGCCAAATTTAAGGAACTACCGTGGCTATCTCTGAGCTATATATATTGAAGACCATAGACCTTTTGAGGTAACTGAAACCATCGTGAAGAATTGTATTCTTGTGTCTAGGGTTTTAGCGTTTCATTTGTTTACTTGTGAGCCTATCTTGTATCAC
Source organism: Trifolium subterraneum (assembly GCA_951799995.1). Classification (NCBI taxonomy): domain Eukaryota; kingdom Viridiplantae; phylum Streptophyta; class Magnoliopsida; order Fabales; family Fabaceae; genus Trifolium; species Trifolium subterraneum. The sequence continues at coordinate 20,655,919 of OX637468.1, forward strand.
CTTGGTACTTGCTTAGGACTGTGTTCTTAAGTTGTATTTCGTTTAATCTACTCCTAAGCTTTTAAGTACGGAGATATGTATTTGTTTGAAGTGTGTCTTCACCAAAGTTTGAGTTTTGAGCAATCACACTGGGCGTGTGGTTAAGAGGAGAAGGGACGAGGTCTCTAATCTAGGTGGGCCTAGGTTGAAGATAGCACGGGTAGTGACTAGGTGACGAAATGTAAACGGGTCGTTTGCTGATAGCTTCTAACTAGTATTACCATAGTGGATTCTCTCCTGGATTGGTATCCCCAGAGTAGGTCGTGTTATACGCCAAACTGGGTTAACAAACACTGCGTACTATTTATTTTTAGTTATTTATTGTTTGTTACTTCTGTTGTGCACGTTGTTGATTCAAAGGTTGCCCCATCTGGTACCCCATTTGGACTCTGCCAGAATTTCAATTGGCATCAGAGCAGGCACCCTGTTCTGCTATTAAGGTGAGCTCCAGGGAACGATTCTGGTCATTATGGAAGGGGAAGGAGGAGCTGTGAGTAGGCCACCCTTATTGGATGGTACTAAATATGATTACTGGAAATCACGCATGGAAGCATTCTTGAGATCAATGGATAGCAAGACATGGAAATCTGTGATAATCCTACTGTTACAGACAAGGATGGTAATGTGTCCTTGAAGCCTGAAGGAAATTGGACGAAGGATGAAGATGAACTTGCCCTTGGAAACCACAAAGCTTTGAACGCCTTGTTCAATGGTGTTGATAAGAACATGTTCAGATTAATAAAGCGATGCACAGTGGCTAAAGTAGCTTGGGAGATATTGATAACTACTCAGGAAGGGACATCAAAAGTCAAGAACTTCAGACTTCAGAGGCTAACTACTAAATTTGAGAATCTCAGAATGAAGGAAGATGAGACGGTACATGACTTTCATATGACTATTTTAGATTATGCTTACACATTTGACTCTTTAGGTGAAAAACTTCCTGAAGAAAGGATGGTGAGAAAGATGTTGAGGTCTCTACCCAAAAAGTTTGACATGAAGGTCAGTTGCATAGAAGAGTTTAGGGACCTATCTGAAATAAAGCTGGATGAGCTTGTGGGTTCTCTTCAGACTTATGAAATTTCTGCAAATGAACGTTCTAGAAGCAAAAGCAAGAGTATAACCTTTGTCTCAAATGCAGAAAGTGATGTTGTACAAGAATAGACAGATACTGATGAAAGCTTATCTGAAGCCATGACTCTTCTAGGTAGACAATTTAATAAGGTACTGAGGAGAATGGATAGGCGTGGAAGACAGAATGTGAAGCAGAATGTGTCCCCCATTCCACTCAACATCAACAAAAAATTTGGTTTTCAAAAGAAACCAACATCTGAAGAGAAAGTAAGTCAAGAGAGAGGTGTACAATGTCATGAATGCAATGGATATGGTCATATCAGATTTGAATGTCCTAACTACTTGAAGAAACAAAAAGGGATGACTGCAACATGGTCAGAGGATGAAGATTTCGATGAAGACACTTTGAATAAGACTGCTAAATGCATCACTGCCTTAACTGGAATATGGACTTCAGACACAGAATCCAACACTGGAGATGTAACTTATGAAGAGCTAGTTGCATCATATAGAGCCTTATGTCAAAGAAGTGAAGAGGTATGTAGAAGTCAAGAAAATCAGAAAAGGCTCATATTGGAACTTCAATCTGAAAAGAACAAGCATCTGGCCACAATTTCAGAACTGAATGATGAGGTAACATTACTAAACTCTAAACTTGAACATATGAAGAAGGAATTTATAATGATGCATGGTGGTACGGCTACACTAGAAGAGTTAATTGAAACACAAGTTCCTGGAAAGAGGACAAAATGGATTGGTTATGACTACAAAAATCTCAACAAACCTAAGCAATATGATCCAGAGCTTAAGTTTTTGCCCTTAGAAGGAAACAACAGGCCCTCAATGCTGAAGCAGAGGCTGCCCCATGTGCAACCCCATTCGGGAATCAGAAATAGGAAATCTCAACCATGGGTTTGTCATCATTGTGGTAGGAAAGGACATATAAGACCTTTCTGCTATAAGTTGTATGGGTATCCTAAAAAATCACTGAAGCAAAAACCTGAAGTTGAAGTGGTTGACACCAAAAAGGAGTGGAAGCCCAAGGAGGAAGATGTAAGTTTAATAGCTCATACCTCATTTAGATCATCATCAAAGAAGAATTGGTATTTTGATAGTGGTTGTTCCAGACATATGATTGGAGTAGAAAAATTCCTAATGGACTTAAAGTCTTATTCAACTAGCTCTATGACATTTGGTGATGGAGTAAAAGGTGAGATCAGAGGTATAAGAAGCCTAACCAATAGTGGTTTGCCAAGGCTTGATAATGTGCTTCTTGTGAAAGGATTGACTGCTAATCTAATCAGTATCAGTCAATTATGTGATCAAGGTATGAAAGTGAATTTCACCGAATCTGAGTGTTTGATTACAAATGAGAAGGGTGGTGTGTTGATGAGAGGTGTAAGGTCCAAAGATAATTGTTACTTGTGGGTTCCTATAGAAACATCTCGTTCATTGTTCAACAATATGAATTTATAGCAGTTATCGCTATGTGTGCGTGCAACCGCTTTTGGCTCTTTATATTCTTTGCACGTTGATCAAGAAAGAGGGATTGTAACTCAACATATTTCTTTTCGTTGCGCCTTAATTATGTTCTTTTTGGATGGTTTGTTTTGATGCTTATGTTTCTTTCTCATCTTTGATTTGTGGGCTATGCCCTGGATTTACTATGCACCTATGTGCACTCTACTATTTTGTGATCTACTATCATATTCTGTGATCGTTTGGTGCTTCCTGTTGATCTTGTCAAATTTGATGGCTAAAAAGGGGGAGTACTGTAATGTGCATAATAATATAACTTTTTGTTCTTTGACTGTGTGCTGCATGTGGTGGAAGATGTGTCTACATCTGGATCTACATCTGATGTGTATAAGTGTTGATGAATATCCTATGATGTGATGGGCAGTAGTAGGTAGTTTGACATGCATGGTCTGATGTATGGTGTGTAGTGATATTGTTTGCAGATGTATGTTGCGTTGAGGGGGAGTAACACTTATTTGCTGTGCATGTCACAAGGGGGAGTAATCCTAATTTTTGCTGTATGTGTGATATGTGTATGTCTAGGGGGAGTGAAGGTATCTGATTATTCCCTAACTTATATGTATTCAGGAGGAGTAAAATTTGTGATAATATCCTGATGTGTACTGATTGAGGGGGAGCAATTTCTATTTTATCCCAGATGCTCTGCTGAAGGCTGCCCCATCCTGGATACCATCCAGAAGGTCTGAATGGAGAATTTATTTTTCTCTATTTGAATGGAATTTTTCTTTGTCTTATGATGTGATGAATGTGTGTTTTTGAAGACTTACTGTGTGAGAATTTATTTTTCTCCAAGTATGTGAATCCACTTAGAGAGTGTATTTCTCTCTGATGTTGTTCTTCAATGAGACTAACTGTGTTTATTCCGCAGGTGCAAGTCTCTGATGTTCTATTTGTGCTTTTTAAATTAAATTGAAGAATAGCTGCTATAATGGCCATGTTGTGTTCTATCTTCTTTTCTAGTTGTGTGTTCATGTTGACTTAAAGGAAGACCAAAACTACATCTTTCATAATCTGCCTAATATTGTTTTAGCCAAAATTTGCCAAAGGGGGAGATTGTTGGGTTTTTGAAATTGGCTATATTTTACAAACGCACCCTGAAGCCAGAAAATATGGATAGTTTGTTACAAGTTTGTTGCGCGCTATATTTGTGAAGTTAATCTCTTTAGCGCTTTACTTGTTCCTCAATACATGGAAATTGGTTTATTTCCTGAAGATATCTCAAAGTATATCACGCCTAAAATATATTTCTATATTTTAGAATTTTAGTTGGATTTGTTTTAATAAATCGTTTCTTATCGGATATGCTTTAATTTTAACTTATTTGTGAAGCCAAATTCAAGGAACTACCATGGCTATCTCTAAGCTATATATATTGAAGACCATAGACCTTTTGAGGTAACTGAAACCATCGTGAAGAATTGTATTCTTGTGTCTAGGGTTTTAGCGTGTCATTTGTTTACTTGTGAGTCTATCTTGTATCACCTTGATACTTGCTTAGGACTGTGTTCTTAAGTTGTATTTCGTTTAATCTACTCCTAAGATTTTAAGTACGGAGATAGGTATTTGTTTGAAGTGTGTCTTCACCAAAGTTTGAGTTTTAAGCAATCACACTGGGCGTGTGGTTAAGAGGAGAAGGGACGGGGTCTCTGATCTAGGTGGGCCTAGGTTGAAGATAGCACGGGTAGTGAGTAGGTGACGAAGTGTAAACGGGTCGTTTGCTGATAGCTTCTAACTAATATTACCATAGTGGATTCTCTCCTGGATTGGTATCCCCCAGAGTAGGTCATGTTATACGTCGAACTGGGTTAACAAACATTGCGTACTATTTATTTTCAGTTATTTATTATTTATTGTTTGTTACTTCTGCTGTGCACGTTGTTGATTCAAAGGTTGCCCCATCCAGTACCCCATTTGGACTCTGCAAGAATTTCAAGTCTAAATTTTAAAATTTCGATAAAATAAAATGTCATATAATTCTATTTTTTTTAGAATTGTTTAAAAAATTTATATGTGATGACCCGTTGGTCCAACCCAACCCAACCTGCTCCCCATCCGATTGGGTCGGTTCGGATTTTACATAAAAAATTCGGATTTTACATCCAATCCAACCCATTTAGTTTTGAGCGGGTCGGGTAATGAATTTGACTAAAATTGACTAACCCAACCCGCGTATAACCCTACACATAAGTTGGTCTAGATTTGATACTCACAACTAATTTTTAACTAACTTTTACTTCACATGCATATGTTATTTTCATTTATTGTTAGATAAATATTCCTAAATTATAACGAGTAATTAAAAAAACCTTAAATTTCTATGTATATCTCCATTTGAAAATTTTAACACCAAAATGCCCTCTTTTAAAATGGATCTAGAAATGCATTATACTAACTTATAACACAATTTCCCACTATTTTAAATCAAAACCATCAATTTTAAACATGATAGGTTGAGATTAAATTATTACCCATTCATCTCAACCACTAATTTAGATCGAAGTCGAACAACCGATATTATTACTGTCTCAACTTAGTTACCGCATTTAATTCTATTCCTTTTAAAATCTCTAGGGTCCGTTTGATCTGTAAAATGTTAGTACTGGACAGAACAGTATAAGACAGAACAACACAATAAAAACGTTTAAGGTATTGAATAAATTTTATGTTTGGTCGACAAAAGGTTATTTTGGTGTTTTAGACAACTTGTGCAGATGACAAGTTGTCATGTGGTTCATTGGAGGACAACTTGTGCAGATGAATAGTTTTAAAATTAAACACATTACAACTGAAATTGTCTTGTCCCTTATTTTTACCAGATCAAACGCACCCTTAAGTATCGATCTTCCTAGCTTGGCTAGACTTAAAATCTGCATTCTCTTTAGCTTTTAATTGGTCATTTGATAACAGATCTATGTGGAGTGTCCAATCATCTAATATAATGTGATAAGCTGCCCAACTAAGGAGAGGTCGCACAAAGGAAGAAAAAAAAGCATTATGAAGGAAGCTACACACATGAATATAGAAAGAACATGGTACAACAAAGACATAACTGAGTGAGCTTACGTGGTATTGTTAGAAGGACGACACCAAAAAGAAGGGCCATGTCTAGGGGTGAGGTATCATATTAGGTGGTGTGGTGGTACCCATAATTATTTTTCATGTTATAATGGTCTCTTTTCACTCAATTTATTATACTTAAGTAACTACAAAATCTCCAAATGAAAAAAAAAAGAAGCTCCATTTAATAAAAAATATCCGATAACTTATAGCAAATAAATTTATAGTAGTGAGACATATTCCGCCGTTTCATCAATCAATGACAACAACTAACTTATAACAAATTTTTGTATTTACATGTAAATATGTATATGGTTTATTATCATTGTTTGATGGATAAATAACCTCATAATATAAAATAGTAGATTAAAAAAAAACCATTTATAGTTTATAATTGATAAACTAGTTTAGCTTATATCGAATAAATTAGTTGAATAAATTTGTAATATTTAATAAAATTAGCCGTTAAAATAATTTATATATATGAAATGCATGACAAAAATCTATTTAATTAATATATTTTTTGGTGACAAATGTATAATCGAAAGAAAAGACAATAAGCCATAAACTTTAAACTATAAGCTGATTGAATTAGCTTTTTAAAATAAACTATAAACCGTAAAACATATAGAAACTCAAATCAAACATTAGTGACTAAACCATGAAGTGGCCGGCCAATAGAAACTCAAAATTTAACATCGCTAAACAAAGGATTTGGATTCTCTACATTTAAAAATCATAAATTCACCTACATTCACTTGCATTTAGTGTGAAAATACTAGGAGAGAGAATGAAGAAAAATTGCATGGTAGAAGTAAAGACAAATTTAATCTTAAAAATAAACTAAATGTAAATGAATTTATGAATTTTGAATGTAGAGAATCCAAATCCCTGAACAAAGCCAAAATCTACATAAACTATTTGGCCAACCAATGCCTAATTACACACCGGTATTCACAAAAAGAGTGACTAAAACATGGTAACATTATGTTTTACGTACAAAAGAGTCAACAATTTGATGAAATTGTCATATTATAATTAAAATACCAATCATTCAATTTTTTAATTATTATATATGTGTAAGGATGTGAATTTATGATTTCCAAAAAAGAAAAAACCACTTCATCACATGTTCACGACTCTTCTCCAAGAACCCCCATTTGTCCCACATTAAAGTGTGCCACTTTTTACTTGTCACCTCTTTATCTCTAATTTACTATTTTATGCTTACTTAGATGCTGACCAAACCTAATACAACACTTTTGCCGTAAATTATTTTCCCACTACCAATCTTGCCCTTCAAGCTCACATTTAATTTACTCCCACATACCAATTACATATTGTAGATTTATGTGTTTGCGAATAAAATGTGATGCAAATAAAATAGTACGGAGTAGCATATATATAATCTAATACAATGATTAACAAAATAAAATACCCTACCTAGCTAGTAACTATCCTAGATTCAATAGAGGTGTTTGTCAATACTACGTTGTCATTTTTGTACCAGTGGTACATATTTTATCAACAATCATTGGGGTGATTTAATTTGTGATAATAACCACTAGGGTTGTAGAGCGATTGTTTGATGATAATCTAAATAGTCGAGTGATTAGAAATTGTTGTTTGAAAATAGTATAAATGATCGGAGGGCGTTTTTTTAAGTAAAAAGCTAACATAGTATGTCACAATTAAGAGTACATATTAAGGAATTTAATATGAAAATATTCGTCTTAAAAGTTGTGTATTAAATTTCTTAAAAGTTAAAATATTGTCTTATTTTGACTACATCGGTTCCTGAAGATTCAACTAGCAGTGTTTTAAAAACCGGACCGAACCGTCCGGTCGAACCGGTTGAACCATGAACCGGAAGGGTAACCGGTCTGGTTCAAATGTTGGACCGGGCATGTAGTTAGACCGGAGCGAACCGTTAAAAACCGGTGAACCGGCGGTTTTCCAGAACCGCCGGTTCGATTGCGTCTGCTATTTTTTTTAAATCAAAATGACGTCGCTTTTTTTTACATAATTATTTTTTTTAAAAAAAGTAAATAGAAAAAACTAAACTAAAACAAATAGTGTCCGAAACAAATATGTCTCATTGGAATTAAATTTATTATTAGACTTTGTTATTTCGTTTATGTTGCGATTAAATTATGTTGCAACTAGACTTTGTTTAAAATCTATTTGGTTTTGTAATTTGTATTATTTTATAGTGCGTGGTGACAATATTTAAGATTTGAATTTAAGAACTTGTGAGTTGCGACATTATGACATTTTAAATTTTTAGTTGTCATTAACTTTTAAAGAGATCGAGTCATCATGTTCGACCGGTTTAATAGCTATATAATTTTATTAAAGAGACCGGTTCATTCTTCCGGTTTATCCGGTTTGATCCGGTTTATGCATGCGGTTCAACCAGTGACCCGGTGGTTCGACCAATGAACCAGTGACCCAGTACCCTCACCGGTTCGATGACCGGTCCGGTTTTTAAAACACTGTCAACTAGTTTCAAGGAGATTATATGAGGAATAAATCATTACATCACTGGTTCATGAGGATTCAACTAGTTTCAAGGAGATTATTGACGGCCAAAATGCGCCAATAAATAGCATATTGGTAAATTTAGTGGCAACCTGAACCACCACTTTATAGAAGTAAATTATTATTGGTGACCTGCACCACCACTATGCAAAAGCAGTATATATAGCCATAGAGGCAGTCCAAGCCGCCACTAATGTATATATTATTTTAAAAAAAAAATAGATGAAATGCATAATTGAATCCGTGGATTGAATCCCAGGAAGCTTGTTTTTGCACATGTTGAAATATGCTGATTAAATATTATAGAAACCACGCTCGTTTTCTTGTGCGTCAAGACAAACATTGTTCTTGAAGTTCCGAAAGGCGACTATACCCTAGTTTTGTTTCTAAAAGTGTTTCAACGTTTAAGGAAACAATATATTTAAGGAAACATTATATTTGGTTCAAGAGTATTTGTGTTGGACTTCTCCAATTACCAGTTGTTTTATCTGAAGCCCGAATTGTTCAACAAGCCTATGCTGCATATACTATATAAGGAAGACTCAAAACCTATTTTTATTAACCGAAATCAGAATATCAAAGATGTAGTCTTTTAGGGTTTCGTGTATTTGTAAGCCTTGCGCTTTATTTTATATACCTCTCTGGTGCTGCATCTGATTATCTATGCACAGAGATGGTTTGTGTTTTATCGAGTTATACTTGTAAACTCTCTTAAGCTTTGAAGTACAAAGTTGGCTTTTTTATAGGAGTGTGTCTCCATCTTGTTTGTAATTGTTTGTAAGCAACACTGTCTATGTTGTTTGAGGGGAAGTGAGATGAGATCTCATATCTAGGAGTTCCTAGGTAGAAGTTACACAGGTAGTGCTTATGTGAGAAGACGTAAACTGTGGGTTTGCTTAGGTCTTTGAACTATGACTATTATAGTGGATTTCCTTCCTGGATTGGTATCCCTCAGAGTAGGTGACGTTGCGCCGAACTGGGTTAACAAATAACCTGTGTTATTTTACTTTATGCAATTTATTTTACCTTGTCTGTTTTGGTTCTGTACTGGTATGAGATGTTGTAACATCTGTCCCAACATCCTTTTAGGGACAAGTGTTGGAACATCGTGTAGAACATCTGTCTACAGAGCGCCATAATTTTAGGAAAGACAACTTTCTACAATTTTAAGACTTGAATGCACAAATTTCAAGAAGAAGTTTCTATATTGATATGCTTAACTAGTGCCCCGGGAGTACTGTTTAGCGTTTTCCTTATTAAATATATCGTTCAATTGATCGGTTCATTAAATTTCAAAATCAGAAACTGAGAACTGAGTCAAACCGGCTCAATTTATTTGATTTCGTTCAATTTTCATCCGAACCAACAAAATCAGATAATTTTTGCATGATTTGGTTTATTAGTTTCATTGATTTTATTCAAAATCGCTTATCTTAAGTAATAGTCACTGTCTACCTAGGTGACATTTTTTCTTCTTGCTACATGAAGCGGGAGTTGGATCCTCATCAGCACTTTGCGTTCAATTCTCTCCTCTTTCTAATCTAACTACAGAGCTAGCTCATATGCTTGTGCCATATGAGTCATGACACAACAAAATGAAGAATTGTGGGATTCAAGTATTCATGATTCTATTTATTTATTTTAAAATGGGAGATTTATTAGTTATAAAATATCATAAAAAAAATTATTCTATTATAAATAGTCCTAAAGATAAATCGTCTTCCTCTGGATGCTTTATGGCCAATTAATTGATCTACTATAGTTTTCTCAAATGTGATAGAGATTTGCTTGTTGGCTTGTTTTATCAAATTTTTCTTATGTTAGTGACAAGTATGCTTATTTTTTAAATTTTTCTTACGTTTTTTATTAGACACATTTTTAATATTTTTACTGGGCCTCCAAATACTCAGAAACGGTCCTGTCTAACAAATAATGTAGAAGAGAGAAAAAGATAAGTAAACGACCGAAATAAGAGTAGGATAAACAATATGAGGAAAAAAAAGCTCAAAATGATCCAAACCCTAATTATGGCCCCGTTTGTTTTGGATTTTTTTTTTAAAATAGATTTTGTAGTGTTAAAAAATTTTGTATAAAAAAATTTTACAAAGAATTTTTTTATAAAAGTTTCAAATGAAAATTTTGTTTTAATAGTTATTCTTAAAATGTTATTTTAGGGATTTCATCATTTTATTGAAAAAAAAATTGGGTATCAAAATTTCAAAAAATCACTTAATTTTGAAACTATTTCAATTAGATTTTCAAGAAAATCATTTTTGGAATACAAATTTTTGAAAAAATTGCGATTTTGACTATGTTTTGAACTTCAATAACGTACACTTGTGTTATATGAGGTTAAAATTAATGTTTAAATTTAGAAAAAACATATACAAAAAAATTGTAATATTTTGAAAAACGATTTTACAAAATCTATTTTTAAAAATACAAAAAAAAAAATCTATTTTTTTAAAGCTCAAACATGCCTCATACTATATAATAATAAATAATTTATTTCTGTATTTTGGTAAAATAAACACAGATATTTCTTTACGTAGGCAAAAAGGTGAAATTTCCCAACAAAACACAAAGAAGTTCCCCATAAAGTGTCGAGTTTTGTCTCCATGATAAAACTTAATAATTAAAGATTAGAATAATCTCGTTAATGATGTAAGTTGTTCAGTTTTGCGACTGAATTTACGTGCGATGAATGTGGAAGAGTAGCTGCAACAATTTGAATTTGAATACTCGTGAATAATGAATATTATAAGCATATGTTCAAATAGTTTTTTTCATTTAGGAGTACTAATTAACTTCTATCTTAATTAAGAGAAATTAGTATATCATGATATTGATGTGAGATTAATACTCATGTACTATGGCCATACAAAAAAAAATACTCATGTACTGATCAATTTATGTAATTTTAATTGTATCAACATATTCTTAACTTGAATTTTTCACAAGTAAATAAATGATGATGGTTGTTCTTCACCCTCCTAAATTGACCAGAATTTTTCTATGTTTCCTCCTATCTATTGGGGATATCTACCGGTAGTGCAAATTTTATCGGAAAATATACTTAGGCAGTGTGTTTTCTAATGTAAACAATTCAGAGAGGCGAAATGTGAGGTGAGTTAAGTTTTACAATGTCTAGAAAAATGGAAGTTGAAGGATCCATAAACCTAATACTTTAAAGTTTTGGGTAAAAGTGTGGTGTTTACCTCACTTGCGAGGTTGCTCTTAAACTCAATATGGATGATCCCCTGACTGCCCCATTGTGACCAAATAGTGGTATCAGAGCCGATGGTTCGACGAAGAGTTCGACTGACTCCTTGACAAAAGTGGTTAGGTGCGTATCTCATTGAGTGCAGCGGAAAGCTTCCGCTTGAAGGGAAACATAAATAATTGAATGACTCACTTGAGGGGGTGATTATTGTGGCAAGTGTCAAGTGAGCTAAGTCTCACATTGTTTAGAAAATTGGATGTTGAGGACTTTATATGTGAGAGAACCCATAAACTTCATGCCTTGAGATTTTGGGTAAAAGTATGGTGTCCAACTCACTTGTATCGTTGCTCTAAGTCCAATATGGATGATCTCTGGTTACCCCCTCGTGACCCGACACATCTCGACCTAAAATCTTCTTAAAATATTAGATAGATGAATTACCTATCTTATATATCCAACATTTTATCCATATATATAGACGAGCACACACTTTAAAACTCAACTATTTTGTCCAATACATGATGCTTAACATTTCTTGTGGATTCTCTCCCGCACTGAATAGGAAAGGGGCCGAGCTGACTGATGAGTTTTTAGCCTTAAAAAAAAAGGCATTCATTCACGATCTTACCTATTTAATATTTTTTTTCCCTCTTCTACTGTGTTCTTTTTTTCTTTAAGGATTAATTCAATTATTAGATTAAGAAAATGGGGGAGGGCTGAACATAAAAGACATGATAGGATTCAAACTCTTTCTTGTCACAACAATGCCAAGTTTGAAGGATATAGAAGAAGAAAAAAAAGTAAAAAAAGAAAAATGAAGATAGTAACACTAACACTAACAGTAACACCTTGAGAGAATAACACCAAGCATGAAAAAAATATGCCAATGCTATTATTATTTCCCTACCAACTTTGAGTCATAGACCATGTGTCTCATGGCAATTTAGGAAAAGTAAAAGGTATCTAATGCCATTCTACACAAAAAAAGAAGCTTATTATGCTCTGATTGATTGTTGAAATTCTTGTTCCATGCAGTGGCATTTCTGTCAACAAAAATTACAGCTATGCAATTTAAAGGCACACTGAAGAAGGCTCAGAGTTAACGACTTAGCGTGTAGGAGTTGTCTAGTGAGTGCCACGGATGGATGGATAGGGATATGTGAACACAACTTCAAAGCAAAACAAAGCACTGTTTTCTACTCAGTGGAAGTGGAACCCAACCTTTTTGGTTCTCTTCTCTTCTACTATATTATATACTAATACAAAAGGTTATGTTAACCTGTGTCTTTAAAGTACATGTTAAAAAATATAACGTGAAAATTTTATACTGAAAAAAACAACATTTTAACTTTTAAATAGTTGAATGTGCGATTGAGTTTGTTAATATGTATTCTTAAGGCAGATGTTAATTTTGTCTGATGCTATTATATTATTATCATCATAATAATAATTTAGTATATACTTTTTATATCAACAATGAGCATTTTGTTAAAATATTATTTATCTTTTCTTTTCTATATTTATTTTTGAGTGGATAGTTGAAAAGAGATAATGGCCAATACCAGAAAACATTGTTGCTATCATATTCCTATTATCTGTCTTTTCCAAATTCTCCAATGAGTTCTTTCTTCTAACTTCTATGTCTTTCAACCTTCACTTTCTTTCTTTATTTCAAAACAAAACAACAAATCCTTTGCAACAAAACACTCATTCCCTTGTTTCTGTTGTTTGGTTTTGGAAATCTAAGCTAAGAAACACACTACAAAGGTAGTGGTTGGTTGGTTTGTTTGTTCACTGTGTGTGTGATTTAGTATCTTAAACAAAAGAAGAAGAATCTTTATAGGTTTTGTTTTTGACCCTTCTTTTTTGTGGTTTTGTGGTAGCTTGTGGCTGACAAGATAACAACAAGTATCAATTTTAATGTTTGGAATTAGAAACTCTTAATGATTCTTTGATTCTTTTAAAGGCGTGTGTGAATTTCATATTCTACTACTATAGTGTTCTAAATTTGAAGCTATATTTTTTATCTTTTGGTTGGATAAGATAGCATCTTATTCAAGCATGTTTCTTATTCTATTCACCTTGAAAAAATTTAGTTGTTTTTTCAAGAATTACAAGGTGGTTTTTCTTCACTAATCACTACTTTATCTATTGTGCTTCTTCCATCTCTCACTAGTTCAAAAGATTCTTTGGATTTTGGATTTGTAGTTAACTTGTTGTGTTGGTTACTATTGTGGATGAGTTTGTTACATGTAATTGGGTTTGGTCTAAAAGTTGGGCATCTACTTTTAGTGCTATGTTGTTGGATTGTATCTGTAATTTATATAAACTGGTTTGTTAGTATGGATAGTACAAAGATGGGATTTTTAGGAGATGGTGGTAAGATGTGGCTTAAATGGTGGGAGAAGATCTTAGGTAGTACATGTAAAATTCATCAACAATATTATCAGTGTATTGGGTCTAAAAGAGTTAGGAGAGTTTTGTGGAAGAAATTGTTGTTAGTATGGGTTTTGATTTGGTGTATAGTTTCTTTGTGGATCTTTTGTTTTATGAATTTACAAGTTACTGAAAAAAGGAAAGAGACTTTAGCTAGTATGTGTGATGAAAGAGCTAGGATGTTACAAGATCAGTTTAATGTTAGTATGAATCATATTCAAGCTATGTCTATTCTTATCTCAACTTTTCATCATGCCAAAACCCCTTCTGCTATTGATCAGGTACATAATTTCTCTTCACTGTATTGCAATTAAGGATCTAATTCAATTCTGTACTATTTTTTTTATGTCTTCACCCTCTTGTACCCTCGAAAAGGGACTCTAGTAATTTAGAGTTCGATTAAGGGGTAAGTAAGTAAAGTCTGACCATATATTGTTCTGGTCAGGATTTGAACTCGGGTTGTACTAGACAATTCGTCCTTAATTGGAGCTCATTAACCATTTCGGCGAATTCACTTAGTTTTTCAATTGTGTACTATTATGTAGTAGCTTTATCTTTTCCTAGAATTTTCAATTTTTAAGTCTTCATTACCATCTGAATTTTTGTTTTTGAATAGAAATGAAGTGAATGTATATTTTTTCTTCGAATCTGATATTAGTAGTTGTGATATATGCAGAAAACTTTTGCAAAGTATACAGAAAGAACTGCTTTTGAGAGGCCACTTACGAGTGGTGTTGCATATGCGGTAAGGGTGCTTCAATCTGAAAGGGAACAATTTGAGAAGCAACAAGGGTGGACTATTAAGAGGATGGATACTTTGGAACAGAATCCGGTTCATGAGGATGACTATGTAGCAGATGCATTGGAACCATCCCCTATTCATGAAGAATATGCGCCTGTTATCTTTGCGCAGGATACAATCTCACATGTCATATCTATTGACATGCTTTCTGGAAAGGTAATAATTTTCTTGCGAGATTGAATGTGGATTTATACTTTGTATTTGCTTTTGTTAACTTGTTCATCAACAGGAAGACCGTGAAAATGTGTTGCGTGCAAGAGAATCGGGCAAAGGGGTTCTAACCGCTCCTTTCAGGCTGTTGAAAACAAATCGTTTAGGGGTTATCCTCACATTTGCTGTTTACAAGAGAGATCTTCCATCAAATGCTACGCCAAATGAAAGGATTCAAGCAACTGATGGGTGTGTATAAGTTTTGGAATTTGTTGAAGGCCTATCTAGATTCACTTATTTGAGCTTATCTACTTGCATAAGAGCTTGTGAGATTGTTTGTGAGAGCTTATGGAAACAAATTATTACATGAATATAAAAGTTGTTTTCAGCGTATGTCATAAGATATCGTAGATGACTTATGAAAACAGCTTAAAAGCATATATGAAAATGGTTTGACTTTATTTTATCTTTTCGCATAGAAATAGCTTATAAATAAATAAACACTTATATAATCAACGTTTATGCTTTAAGCGCTTAATTAAGTTGCGCTTAATTAAGTTGTTCACCGAAACATGGCATAAATCTGAATTAGTTAACAAAGCACTTCACTGAATTAGTAAATAATTTAGTGAGCAACTTTATTCGATTAGGATTAAACAATTTATGGACGCGGTTAATGTTAAGCATTCTAATGTTTTAAATAACTGCTATGCAGATATCTTGGTGGAGTGTTTGAAATAGAGTCATTAGTGGAGAAATTGCTTCAGCAACTTGCTAGCAAGCAAACCGTGCTCGTTAACGTGTATGATACAACAAATCGCACACACCCAATTCCTATGTATGGTTCTGTTGTATCAGGTGATGAGTTCTATCATGTGAGCTTTCTTAACTTTGGAGATCCTTTCAGAAAGCATGAGATGCACTGCAGGTAAGAGATATGCCGCAGAATTTTTTTTTCTTTCAATTATTTATTAGTTATTTGATTGATTGAACTGTCATGATATTTTAAGTTTTATGATGCTGATGCAGGTTCAAACAGAAACCACCATGGCCATTGATGGCAATAGGTACATCGATCGGAATTCTTATTATTGCACTCCTTGTTGGACATATATTTCACGCAACTGTGAATCGAATTGCTAATGTAGAGGAAGATTACCACAAGATGATAGAACTTAAGAAACGAGCTGAGGCAGCTGATGTTGCTAAATCTCAAGTATGTGATTTTTTGCCGTCACTTTTAAGTTTTTATTTATTCAGGCTTGAGTTAAACCAATCATATAAGCTGAATCAATTATCAACACTGCAGTTCCTTGCTACTGTTTCGCACGAGATCAGAACTCCGATGAATGGTGTTTTAGGTGCGTTGAGAACTCACTTTCTATTACGTAATATATCCGAAGTATATGCACAGCTTTTTCGTTCATGACCGTGGTCTTAAATTGGATTTTCAGGGATGATGAATATGCTAATGGACACTGATCTAGATGTAACCCAACAGGAATATGTTAGAACTGCACAATGCAGTGGAAAAGCTTTGGTGTCAATTATAAATGAAGTTTTGGACCAGGCAAAGATTGAATCTGGTAAGCTAGAGCTTGAGGCTGTGCTGTTCGATATACGAGCAATTATGGATGATGTGTTATCGCTATTTTCTGAGAAGTCTCAAGGAAAAGGAGTAGAGGTATAATATGTCTGTCTATTTTTCTGATGTACTTCTATTGCCATGTCGAAATTTCCAGAATCATAACTTAACAGGCTTTTCATGTTTCTTTTTATTTTGGGAGCAAAGTTAGCAGTTTACGTCTCGGATCAGGTTCCTCGACAGCTTATAGGTGATCCAGGACGGTTTCGACAAATAATTACGAATCTCATGGGTAACTCAATTAAGGTAAGATAATAGCATCAAGTCCTATTAACTCTCTTTAAACTCATTCATTTTGTGGACTAAAAATTACATGCAAGTCAAAATATGAAAACTAAATTACAAAATTGTTTTGCAGTTTACCGACAAAGGGCATATCTTTGTCACTATCCATCTTGTTGAGGAGGTTTTCCATTCGATAGAGGTTGAAAGAGAATCCACTTCAAAAGATACAGAAGATACATTGAGTGGTTTCCCGATTGCTGATGGTCGCCGGAGCTGGGAAGGATTCCAAGCTTTTAGTCATGAAGGACCGCTTGGTTCTTTCTCATCATCCGCCTCCTCTTCCGCCTCCTCCTCCAATGATTTCATCAATTTGATTGTATCAGTTGAGGATACAGGCGACGGTATTCCTCTCGAGTCTCAGCCGAAAATATTCACTCCATTCATGCAGGTAGGTCCATCTATCTCAAGAAAACACGGGGGAACCGGTATTGGTTTAAGCATTAGCAAGTGTTTGGTTGGCCTTATGAATGGAGAAATCGGATTTGTGAGTGAACCGAAGATCGGGAGCACTTTCACATTTACAGCTGTTTTTACCAATGCATGTCCTAATTCAAATGAGTTTAATAAAACTCAGCAAATCAACAACCAACCTCATCCTGCATCCTCGGAGTTTCGTGGTATGGCTGCACTAGTTATTGATCCGAGACCCGTTAGAGCTGAAGTGTCAAGATATCACATCCAAAGGCTTGGCGTTCAAGTTGAAATAGTTTCAGATTTGAAGCAAGGTTTGTCCGCCGTAACTGATGGGAACGTAGCTATCAATATGGTCCTGATTGAACAAGAGGTTTGGGAAAGAGACTCAACCATGTCATCACACTTTGTGAAT
The DNA here is from genome assembly GCA_951799995.1 of Trifolium subterraneum. Taxonomy (NCBI): domain Eukaryota; kingdom Viridiplantae; phylum Streptophyta; class Magnoliopsida; order Fabales; family Fabaceae; genus Trifolium; species Trifolium subterraneum. The sequence goes on from OX637468.1 coordinate 20,673,536, forward strand.
AACATTAGGAAAATTGCTGAAGTTGATAAAGGAATTCCTCCAAAACTATTCATTCTTGTTAATTCTAGTAGTTCTTTTAAAGCTAGTTCTGCGACATCATGTGTTCATAATCCAACGGTAGTCACAAAACCTTTAAGAGCAAGTATGCTAGCTGCTTCACTACAAAGAGCAATGGGTGTTGGGAACAAAGGGAATCCTCGAAACGGAGAACATCAAGCCTTGTCTCTCAACCATCTTCTCTCTGGGAGAAAGATTCTTATCGTAGATGATAATAGTGTGAATCGCACGGTAGCTGCTGGCGCATTGAAAAAATATGGAGCTGGTGTGGTTTGTGTAAGCAGTGGAATAGAAGCCATCACTATGCTAACGCCACCCCATGAGTTTGATGCGTGTTTCATGGATATTCAAATGCCTGAAATGGATGGGTATGCAGCTCAAATTCTTTCTAATTATTGTCTGAAATTAAATTTGAAAAATATCGTTAAAAACTCTTTCTAGGATGAAAATAACATATCATTCTATATTAAAACAAAGATAGCTTATACACAACCATTTGCCAACAGGTTTGAAGCTACAAAAAAAATTCGACACAATGAAAACAGTGAAAACAACAAAGAATTGTCTATTCATCTACCGATTTTGGCTATGACCGCAGACGTAATCCAGGCTACACACGAGGAATGTTTAAAGCATGGAATGGATGGATATGTTTCAAAACCATTTGAAGCTGAACAACTTTATAGAGAGGTTTCAAAGTTTTTCTAATCATCTTGACAAAGAATATACAAAGCTGTTCTAAACCAAACAATGGAAGGATCAGCGCCCTCGTTAGGTCGTAGATGTGAATATATAGGTTCAGAAATATCCTCAGTTCATAGTAAGTTCATTTCAACAGTTATGAAAAATGCATATTGCATATATAATATAAGTACTTATTTTTATTTTATATAATAAATACTTGCATATTTGATGGATCTAGTCCATATTATAGACCAGATACATTAGTTATTCAATGAACCTAAAAACTCAGTTGTTTCTCATAAAAATTACCAGTAGTGTTTATAATAGTATTTTTATTGTGGCAGGGAATGTACATAGGAGAAAAGTGTCATTGATTCTTGTAAGTCATAAATCCACTCTATTCATGGTAACTGCAAATTGGAAGTGAATGAGAGGGAATTAGTAATATTTGGTCACATCATATTGTACATGTAATATTAGTACTCACAACATTACTCTAATAATAACCTTTGTTTGTTATGTGTATTGATGTATATGATGTTTATATGTATATTGAGATTGATTGAATCCCATTTAGAGAAAGAAATTAGGTTGTTGGTGAAATAGGTGATGAAGTGCAACATACACTATAACTATAGTCCATGTGAATTGCAATAATCAAGGTAGTTCATGACTGGTCCTACCAGCTTTGCTTCCTTTGGCTTTCAGATATGTAAATGACAGTTGTAAAATTATTATATTTCAGTGATCCACAATTTTTTTGGCCCATTTGTACTTTTTCACTTTTTGATTTATTTCATTTGCTTTTTATTTTTTTATTTAATTAAATAATTTTTTTATTTAATTAAATAAATGAGGTAACTCAGGTTAAAGTGTTCAGAAAACACTAAGGCCCATGGGCTTCAGCCGCCCTCTTTTATGTCCTAAAAGAAAATAAAAGAGGAAAGAAACACTTTTTACTTTATAAAACATTGTACAAGTTGTTCAATATCCTAAAATATTGTGTTTTTCGATTTAATATTTATTTTTTTGCTAATTAAACGGATCTGTGGTTGACTAATCCTTTGACTTATTTAGGAATTAACAATAGGTATTTTGTTGATTATGATGTTTGTAATATTTTCAGTGATGTAGTTTTGTTAAGTTAGGCACACCTTAAATTTTTTAATATAACTTAGTTGGTTTATTCAAAATAAAGAAAAGAGGGTTTTGATGGGGGATAAATTCTCTAAATCAAATTTATGTTTTTATAATACTCCCAATATTAAAATTACATTATATATATACCAAAAAATATGTTTAAAATTACATTAATCATAACATAAGCATTCATTTATTATTTGCAAAATTCTCTCAAAAAAATGTAAAAAATTCTCTATTTTTTCTTCTACTCACCTCTCCCTAAGGGTTGAATATAGTCATGTTGAGGGTGCAAATTGCAATTGATTCAAAAATTAAATAAGCGAAAAAATGACCAACAAAGGTTGAACTATGGCTGGCAAAACGGGCTCAGTCCGTCGGCTCGGCCCATTGGCCCGCCATTTTTGGCGGGGCGGGCTGAGATTTTTAACTCGCCGTCTTAAGTTGACACGTCCTGCCTAGCCCGCTTAAAAAATGGGACAGGAGCGGGAGCAAGATTTGCGCGCGGGCTATGTAATTTTTTTATTTTATTTTTTACTTAGAATGAAAATTGAGCATGTATTGATGAAGTGTTTGACATGTGTTTTGTTTTGCCCTTTATTTATCTTGTTAACGACTAATTACTACTCCGGTCTAAAATATAAACAAATTTTAATGAAACAAAATTTATATATTAGATCTAAATTTTATATCAAATATAAATTAACTTTATTTTAACCAATTTTTATGTATATTTGATGACCAACGTTTACTTATATTTAAAATTAAAGTAACTAAAATAATTAGCGCTTTAATATTTGATTGAGGATAAATAAGAAAGGTTCAATTTTGGTGCAGTTTAAGTGTTTGATATTATTTAGTTTTTAACTTGCTAGTATGTTTGATGGAGCAATCAACATTGTAGTAGATTGCATGTTTGTTCAACGCGTCGCACGTTCTTCTGCGTGAAATGAGTCGTGTTATATAGCGTCACTCTTTAATTTAATATGTGTTTGTTTTTTATGTTGTTGAAGTTCTATTATGTGTTGTTAAAAAATATTTTTTGCCGGCCTTTTTGATAATGATTAATAATTTTGTAATTCAAACTATAAAAAAAAAAAAAAAAAGTCGTGTTGGCCCACCACCCCGTCAATAAATAGGGCGGAGTTGAGATTTGAGCCCATACACCTAAGTTGCCCCACCCCACCTCGAGAGGGGGAGAGAGGGAGAGAGAGAGATTCTTAGGTTAAAAATCACCATTTTTTTTACGGAAAAAATCACCATTTTTTGAGTAAAAGAAATTTGATTTTTGAGCAAAATTACAGTGTGAAATTTGAGATAAAAAAAACACCAAAATTGAATTTAAGGGAAATCAGTGTTTGCCGACAAATTTGACATGTCAACTCAAAATGACTTATCTTCATCTTGGATTATTTTTGTTTCGTCGTTCCAATCATTTGGAATATAAATATATATAACATTACATACAAAAACAACAAGAAGTTGATATGTCCGAGTGGTTAAGGAGACAGACTTGAAATCTGTTGGGCTTCGCCCGTGCAGGTTCGAACCCTGCTGTGGATGATTTTTTTATTTTTTATTTTGACAATTTATTTTCCCTATTTCCATATATATAATTGTAGAAGTTGCTTGTTGTCTCTGTTTTATTATTTATTTTTTAAGGAGTTGGAGACTTTGCACATTTTTGTTACCATCGTATCATATAATAACAAGTTTATCAGACCAAAATTAATTGAGATAACATGCTTATCTGTTTTTCATAGAAAATAACATCCTTATCTTTCTATCAAGTTTCAAATCTCTTATAACTGAAAAAAGACAACTACAAAATTTAGCTTGTCTTTTAGAAATGACAAGCACAGCCAAGGTTTTAAAAAGCAGTCGTGTCAAGATTTTGCGATTTCGATTGTTACGGTTGTTGTGTTATAAAATACGGGTATCGCCATGTGAATTAATCACAATATCGCACAAATCTTATTAAAATTATTTGTACTATAATATATGTATAACAACTTAAATATGAGATAAATGTAAAGTTTTAAACTAGGAAATAGTTAAAAAGAGATACAATTTATAATTGTACTAAAAATGGGATTTTTATGCATTTCTATTGGGAAAAATAGAAGTCTCTATCTATTAGGATTTTGTCGCGGCCGTATTATGTTTTGTCGCGGCCGTATTATAGTATAAATTTATATAAGCTATATTTTATAGTGAAAGTTAAATTGTTTTTATAAGCTATATTAGAGACGACAACTATAGATCGAGAATACGATGATGGGTGAAAGTTGCTCACTAAAGAGGGATTGTGTATCTTCGAAGAGATCATAGAGGTTTAACTGAATGGAAAAATATTGCTTTCACCGAGTGGGAGACTCCTTTTATGTAGGCGACATGTACAAAACTCAAAACCTAAAATAGTTATGCAATTGATAGATACCTAATGTAAATCCCATATTAGATATTATTGTTAATTGTCACCAGAGGATTGCAATTCAATCTAGGTTTTAGTCTGTGTGATTATTAGTTGATTATCATTGAATTAGATCACATTTTCTAAACAAGTTGGACTTTGAAGGATCTATTAATTCGCAATTCAGTTAGTCACACTCAAATTTCACTTAACAATCCATCTTATATTGAAGTTTATTAACCGCTTAAAAATAGAGCTTTGAAATAAGTAAATATTTTTCATCCAAAAAAAAAAAAAGTAAATATTTTCATTTAAAATAAGGTTTTCCGTTCATAAAAAGATGTTGCATTTGCACTTTTTTCGTCTCAAAATAATTTTCACTATAAAATATCAATCCATCATCTTTCTCACTAATATATCCTTATTTATTGAATTTCACTCTTTTTACTCTACTATTTTTCTTGTTACAACTCTACTAATTAAAATTAATGAATATTCCCTCCTCTAATCTCAATTATAAACAAATATTAATATTTTCTTTATAAAAAAAAGAAAATTAATATTTGCTTATATTTAAAATTGGGAATTTTTTTTTTTTTACCAACATAGTGTGACACAAGTGGTAGATACTTGGGCCCCTTAACCATTTGGTCTTGGGTTCGATCCCTGGCCGGTGCGTATGGAAAAACATTTGTTGGGAGAGGTCAACCCCTTAAATGGATCTCAGTTACCTCGAGGGGATTAGTCTCTGCAGTTGCGCGCGGAGGATACCTTTTGGTTTACCAAAAAAAAAAAATTGGGAATTTTTTTATTTATTAAATGCCACTTTTTATTCTTTATCTTTATTTTAGGTTTAAGTTGGTCCCTTATCTTCTAAAAGTTTCAAGTTGCTCTCGTATCTTTTCTGCCATTCAATTAGTTAGTCTCTTACTTTTAATTTATTTTTATGATTTGTGGGTTTTAATTTGGCTTAATTACACTTTTGATTCTTTATATTTATTTTAAGTTTTAAGTTTATTTTTAACTTTTTGATTTCTTCTAGTGTTGAGTTGTGGTGGTTTGTATGGTATTTTTTGAATCAGTTTGTATGGTGATTAATGATGGGAGGCACTAACTACTCCATCTGATCCATATTATAAGGAACAATTTGAAAAGATTACACATATCAAGGAAACACATTCTACATAGTTATTTTCTTTTAATACTCTTCTAATTTTAAATTTATTCCATATATACCCTTATTTAATTACTCTCAATTCAACTAACTTACTATTTTTAATATTCTCACTCATAATAAATAAGGGCACAAGTGAAATTAAACATTTAAAACTTTTGAAAATTGGTCAAAATTTCTTATAAAAAAGACCAAATTTTTTTTCCGAATTATTCCTTATAATATGGATCAGAGGGAGTAATTAATTAAACGGGAAAAAAGATAAGGACGAGCTTAAAATAAAAATAAAGATAAGGATAAAAAAAAATTTAAACCTAAGATAAGGACAATAAACCATTCTATTAAAAAAAAATCTCAATTAACCATTTATTTATTTATTTTATTTAAGAAAAAAACACGCACAACTTAACCTGACATTTAACAGCGCGTATTTATAATAAGGACTTAGAGGAAGCTCGAGGACTGCGTGATAACCAAGCGCAAATCACAAACACACAGATTTACGGCGGCGGCGATTCAACCGGAACCGATGGATCCAGACGCATTAGCAAAGGCATTCGTTGAGCACTACTACACCACCTTCGACACCAATCGTCCTGGTCTTGCTAATCTCTATCAAGAAGGTTCTATGCTTACATTCGAAGGTCAGAAGATTCAAGGTTCTCAGAACATTGTTGCTAAACTCACCTCTCTCCCTTTCCAACAGTGCCATCATGCTATCACTACCGTTGATTGTCAGCCTTCTGGTGTTAACGCTGGCATGCTCGTCTTCGTCAGTGGTAATCTTCAGCTTGCCGGCGAACAACATGCTCTTAAGTTCAGTCAGGTAGGGTTTTCTTTTTTATTCGGTTATTTTAGGGTTTTATTGTTAATTTTGTTATTAATCATGTTTGTGATAGTTAGGGTTATAATTAGCTTTGACTGGATGGATCTCTGTTTTATCAAATCTTAATTTTATCTGTTATTACTTGTTGATCACTGTCACATAATTTGATTTTCCTTTTTCTCAAAGGACTTTGTGTTGATGTTTTTGCATGATTATCGTTGGATCTCAAGTTTTGTAATCTATAAAAACACACACTCCGTCACGGGCACGTAAACCTAAATGTTGATCCGGTTGACCTAACAAATATCGGACACGGTCACTGCACTGCCGGTAAATTCTATGAAGCACATGCACTCCTCGGATTAGGTGTGACACTGACATGACACTGATACATGTAATTACATTGAGTTATGTAATTTTTTCAAATTATTATCAGGGTTGACGTGTCAATGCCTATGTTGTGTCTGGTGCCTGTGTATGTGTATGTGCTTTGTAGAATTTGATTGATGAATGCTTTTAGACTTTTTTTGTACTTTTTATTGTAGTGAATATCCAATTTGCTCCGTGAATTTTGCTCGGTATTAATCAGATTTGTCCCTTTGTTGGATTTATTATCAAATGCATTAGTTATTGTTCACTTAGTTCTAAATGCATTTTTAACACTGGCTACTTAATATGTGATTATAGTCCTTGCGAATACCAACAGAGAGAGACATCTGATTAAGATTTTGTAATTATAGTGATCAGTTTGGAATGTTGATGTAGAGGATTATGGTGATACAATCCTACATTTAGGGACTAAATTGAGTATTTACTTATTATTAGGATGAATTTGGCTTGAGTAAGTGAAGTTGACTTCTAACTATAATTTGAACTTTGATGAACATTTATTTTTCATGTAGTTTCTCTCTGTATCAATGTTGTTTTCAATAAGTATTGATTACTTGATGTTGTTGAACATTTATTGGGTGGGGGTGGGGGATGTGTTGTGGTCCAGATTTTGTTAAATTACTCTCAAATCTCAATGGCACCATGTCTAGAATAAATGTGCTTTTATGTTTTAATTTGCTCACCAATCTAATGCTAATATGCGCCTTGCGGTCAATGTTTCTTAGGTAGGCATGTGTTTTCTAGGTACTTCACTCATATTTCAGGACCATCCTACTTGTATTTGAAATATATTCAAATCTAAATAGAGTATCTACATATGCATGTCCCTGTGGAAGAGACCATCCCTTTTATCACAAAACAAGTGATCAAGGCGCCACCCATACAGACGGGCTATGGGGTAATAAAAAACGATACATTGGAAGATGGCTCTAATGCCATCTCTAGACATCAAATTCTGAGATCGAGTTAGAGAAAAACATGGTTTAAGTAGGAAGGTGATGTAATGAAATGATTTACTACTGCAGAAACAACAGTTGCTAGAAGAAAATTGCCTGTGCGACCGGGCAATGTGCATTAGGGTTGCTGCTACTAATTCATTGTTAGATTGAATTTTCTAATTTGAGTTTTTTCTTCCTTGTAATCATAGAGAAGGACCAAATAGAATAGATTAAGAGATTAAGGTGGTCTTTAATTGCATACACTAATTATTAGTGTCGAGATAGAATCAGGATTGTTTTAGAGGACATCAATATCATTTCTTCCTTGCTCTATGTTATCTTCCCATACTATTAATTACCTTATTTCTGCTCCCATTCTTATACATTATGAGTGAACTGAACAATTTTTTATGTTTGCAGATGTTCCATTTGATACCAACCCCACAAGGAAGCTATTATGTGTTGAATGATGTATTCCGTTTGAACTATGCATGAAGAAGATAGACCATGGAATATATAAGTTTGCCTACAACTGTTTGTTTTCTTTGAGACATTTGAAATTCAAAATGGGATCTTTTGGTTTGTGTTAATTCTTAATTGTGCCTCCTGTTTAGATTTTATGTTTAAAACTCTTTGAAGGAAAGATTGTTAAAGATCAATGGGTTGAACATTTTAATATTCAGGCTCCAAACATTGTTTGCAATTTACATCTAAAAAATTGCTTTGTTCATGTTTTTATTGTACTGGCGTATTTCATTTCATTACTGGTTCAAATGTTGGTTTTCATGATGTATGGCCAGCACAAGGGTGCTAGCTAGAGCTGTCAAATTAGGGGGCCAAATACATTTGGGCCCTATCCCAATATGAAGGGGGCCCAAATATGATAAGTATAAATAGGCCCCCTTTTATAAGGGCCCCAAATATGTTAAGCCCCCTAAATAAAAAGTAGGCCCTAAGGCCTAAAATGAGCCCCAAGTTCTCAATTTTTCTTCGGAAATGAAATGGTTCAAAAAAAATTCTGGAACCAAATTTCTAAATTTTTTTTGCAAAAAAGTTCCGGAATTTTTTTCGAAAAAAATTCTTACGGTAAAAAAGCACTGGAGTTTTCTCGAAATATGTCTTGGAAACCTTTTGAGAAAAATCCTCGAAAATTTTTCGAGAAAAAAGTTTTGGAATATCTTGAGAAAATTGTTTCGGAAAGTTTTCGAGAAAAAAGTTCTAGATTTATCTCGAGAAAAAAGCTCCGGAAAGTTTTCGGGAAAATATCTCAAAAAAATTTCGAGAAATTTTTTTGGAGTTATCTCGAGAAAAATGTTTCGGAAAGTTTTCGGGAAAAAATCCTCGAAATGTTTTCAAGAAAAAATGATTCGGAAAGTTTTCAGGTTGAGAAAAAAGTTCTTGAGTTATCTCGAGAAAAATGTTTCGGAAAGTTTTCAAGAAAAAATCTTGAGAAAAATGTTTCGCAAAGTTTTCAAGAATAATGTTCTAGATTTAACTCAAGAAAAAAACCTCAAAATTTTGTCGAGAAAAAAGTTTCAAAAAGTTTTCGGGAAAAAATCCTCGAAAATTTTTCGAGAAAAATTTCTGGAGTGATCTCAAGAAAAAAAATTCGGAAAGTTTCCGGGAAAAATTTCTCGAAACGTTTTCTAAAAAAAATGATTCGGAAAGTTTTCAGGTCAAGAAAAAAGTTTTTGAGTTATCTCGAGAAAAAAATTTCGGAAAAAAATCTTCGAATTTTTTTCAAGAAAAAAATGTTTCGGAAAGTTTTCGGGAAAAAATCATCGAAATTTTTTCGAGAAAAAAGTTCTTAGTTATCTCGAGAAAAATGTTTCGGAAAAAAATCTTCGAATTTTTTTCGAGAAAAAAATGTTTCAGGAAAAATCATCAAAAAATTTTCGAGAAAAAAGTTCTTAGTTATCTTGAGAAACATATTTCGGGAAAAAATCTTCGAATTTTTTTTGAGAAAAAAAAAATTCAGAAAGTTTTCGGGAAAAAATCATCGAAACTTTTTCGAGAAAAAAGTTCTTGAGTTATCTCGAGAAAAAAAAGTTCTTAAGTTTTTGAACAACACTTATATATTTTTACTTTGTTTTTAAATTTTTGTTGGCCAATAATGAGTCCATAAGGGGGCCAAGATTCAAACTAAATAATATGAGGCTAGGCTTAAAAAAAAAAGAAGCAAATCTACTAAAGGGGGCCTAATATTTTGGGGCTTATAAGAGAGCCAAAAAATGGGGCCTTTTAATATGGGCCTATTTGACAGCTCTAGTGCCAGCCATTAAATAAATGCTTGGTTATCCTTGTTTGAGATCAATTTCCTTCTGTTTTTCAAATATTGAAATGAAAATTTTATGCACAGCGACAATTCAAATTTATCCTTGAACTTGTTATATTTTTTTTTGTCAAGTAGTCTAATGGTTGTATTCAACCTTTAAGGTGAATATGTTGGGTATCTAGGATTTGAATCCCGACCCTGCATATACAATACAATGTAACTACCAACTGAACTAAAGCTTATGGGATGAACTTATTGTCTTAATTGCTTCAAGAGGGTAGAATGGAATACAAAATAGATGTTATCCCATTATTTTTTTTCTTTCTCATTTGACTCTACACCACAAATTTAAATATACCCTTGTCTATCTATCATCAATCTTGGTTTTGGCTAGTGACAAAACTATTACCTTTATAGAGGCTTTGCCCCTTACATTTTATCCAAAAAAAGCACTATTACATTTATGACTTTCTTGTGCTATCACCTACACCTTAAACAAAATAGATTTCATAAACAAATGCTACAAGAAAACCCAACCAACATCTATTAACAAAACTACACAAGCAATGGCTTAAAATGCTTCATTTTAGTCAACACCTCCTTAATTAACTTTTCTGTAGCAGTTTCCAGTTCAAGCAAATTGTGAATGAATCAACCACTTAAAGAAAATGACCAAGTTTCATTCCATTCCTTTACTTGGTACATCCATGTTGGTAATATCTGGTATCTTAATGGAAGTAGTAAGAGATGTAGATTCATTGTTTTCTTTGTTATCATCATCATCCTTGCCATTGAAGTCAGAGACTTTCTCTTTCACCTCTTTCACCGTATCTTTGACCATATTCCCAATGGATCTAAATGGATGATTTATTCCCTCTTTCACTTTCCAAACAAGTGAAACTTCTGATAGTTGCCAAGCCACAGTGAGAAAAATCATTGCTGAAAGAAGACAATGAGTCACAAAATTCTGTTTCTTCACCTTTTTCACCTCTTTGATTATCTCATCATCATTATTTTCACTTCCCTTAGATCCTCCATCATCCACAGTTTCACTTTCTTTTTCCTCATTTACAGCAGCCACAGACTCTGATGGATTAGATTCTTTGTATTGATTAACTATTTCATCTCTTTTGGACAATTCCAACTGCTAATAAATTAGATTAGATTCAACAAAATGAACATAAAATGTGTTTTTCTTGGTAAAAGTAATAAGATGTGTTAATTGATAATTAAAAGTTGAAACAAATTTCACAAAGAAAAACATCATATGACATATTATCATAATACCTCGGAGACAGCGAGTAGTTGGGAGAGAACGAGTTGGTATTCAGTTTCGTAGTCTTTAAGGTTATGATGATGATTACTATTGTTGTCACTTTTGTCGTGAATATGTTTCTGAATTGCAAGATCTATGAGTTGAAGCCTCCTATCTTGCTCCATGGCCACAGATGTTTGTTTACACTTTATTCTCAACCATGCAAACCACCGCCAAAAGCTGTATTTTATTATTGGATAAAAATAAATCACAAAAGAGACGTGTCTTCTTGGCCTTTGAAATTGGTTTTGTTGTTATATGCCACTTTCTTCCACTTTCTTCTTACATCCAACTTTCTTTTTAGTGGGAAAATGATCGTGGCTCTCTCCATCAATTATTATTATATGTTTATTTTGTTTTATTTTTATTGTTATGCAAAATTGGAGAGATGACTAGGATAATACATCAACATTCCAATTAAATTGACATCCAATACACAACCAATTCTCTACGGTCCTCTCTATGATTGTTATTATGGGGTGCACCCTATGAATTCCTCATCCATCATAGTTTGCTTTTTTACCTTTTTGTTTTAAAATATTCTATTGTTCTTATTGATAAAGAATTTTTTACGCTATTATCAGCTCATCTATTAACGCTTACTTTTTAATGTAATATATGATTACATGAATTTAGTTAGTGTAAAATTTGTACTAGTTGCTACAACTAGACCCTTCAAATGAGATGAATGCTTTGACAAACAAGACCATTTTGTACATATAATAAAGAGAAAATGTCCATAGCTATACTCACTATATACAATCTAGACTGATTTACAAGCTAAGCTACAACCTCAAAGTTTGAACCAAATAGAGACAAATAACACCAGGAAGACTAGAGTGTTTCCCATGGAAATTGAAATAAATCATCATCTTCTTCAATATTCGAAGCATTCTCTTTCCAAGCATTCTCTAAAGAAGTTGCTAAAAGTGTATCTTCTTCAGTATTCCAAGCATTCTCTAAAGAAGTTGATAAAAGTGTTTCAGCCTGTAGAGAGAATTGATAAGTTATGCATTGCTCAAACCAGAGGTACTCTCAAATCAACAATTTTGCTAGCTTTGCTTGTTTAACTAATTCCTGATTATTTTATGAGAAATGCTAACAATGCATTATAAGACACTTTTATTATCCTATTTTTATTACTAGATAAATCTCATACTGGTCCCACTAAAAAAGAATGAACTCATTTTATATAATGAGATCAGCAGAGTTTTATTTAATAACAGTGCACAAAAAGTATGAATTGGCATCTTTCTGACATTAACTAATATAACTGAGAGGTCCGAGATATAAACTGAAGGGATTCAAGTCCCATATTTTTATTTTTGGCCTATATACCTTGGCTTGACGATACATCTCAAGCAAGCGATTATATTGTTGACGAGCATGCGTAGAATGGACCATGGAACGCACCCGCGCCAAAGCCTTTTCAATTGCTGCATGTACTTTCTCTTGCCTGAACGCCTTTAGAAAATCTTCATCGTCACTTTCTTCTTTTGAATTAGTTTCTTGGGGAGAGCTTCGCAAACCAATCCGCTTTCTCCGCCATCTCAGCACAACCTTGTCCAAGATTCCAACTGCCCATATCATCACCTTGTATTGCTTCCGAGTCTGGTAACCCCTCACATGAGCCTGGCCAAACAAACATGTATAGAAAATGAGGTTAATATGAAGATATTGTTGTGGTTTGATATGAACTTGCATGTTACTTAACCTAGCTAGCTATACCTTTTACCCCCCTCCACCCCCACCCCACCCCCCCCCCCCCCCCCTCTCTGTCTCCGTTAGAAACAATTTTATTCACTTTTCAAAATTGTTTCCGTGTCTTTTAAAATGTAATACCCACAATTCCACATATAAAGCTCTCAGAATTCAATGTATACCAAAAAATAATTTAATAGTAACATAACATCTATTACCTGTATCTTTACAACTTTTTGGCGCAAAGCTAAGAACTCTTTGCGACGTTTCCAACCCCGATACTTCTTCTGAATTGATAAGGCAGCTGAATTGCAATCACGCAAGCTCCTAGCATATCCACCAATGCTACCTACACCATTGACATATCCATTTAGACAAGTGGCAGAGGCAGCTTCTCTCTCCATCCGTTTTTTGAAAGAACGTGCACGAAAAGCAGCCTGTATCCGTGCAGCTGCCTGAGATGCATTTCTGACAGCACCCAAGGTATTCTTTAGTGAAACCTCATCATCATTGGCTTCGAGATTTTTCTTAGACACACTGCTGGCAGTTAACTCAGCTTCAAGCTCAGAAGAATCTTTAGGAACTTCACACTTTTCCAATGTGAGGGATGACAGATGACTTGTTAGATCTGCCTCTGCAAGATAACCTGCCAGTCCCTTGTGACCATTGCTGGTCGCAATAGTTGCAGCAGTTTTACCATTTGGATCTTGCGAAGTTGGATCTGTCACTGCTCCAGCAAATGCACCAGCAGCAATAAGCGATGCAACCATTTTTTCCCTACCATGGAATAAATAATTTAGTGATACAACATCCAGAACATTAAGAAAGGAATAGCTAATTTATAAAGGTTTCTAAAAGCAATTTTTTTAATCATGATGTGATCATTTATGACCAAATCTGGACTTGAGCTCATTTGATGATGTGAGAAGACAAATCTAGGTTTTCATGGGAATAATTGATCACACAGAGGACAGTCAAATGAGAAAACTCCAGCAGAAACCATTGAAGATACACTTTGATTCAAATGACCTTCCCAAAAATATAATTTTTGACAGATCATAGTGTCAAATATTTAATTAATGTAACTTAGCTCACATGGTGTGAAAAGACTTGTTAAAAAATAAAACTATGCATTTGCTATGTTTGATTACGTTTTATATACCCGTTCAGTGATTACTGAAACCTGCTCAGTAATCTCTGACATGCAAAGCATTTTATTACATGTCGGTATAATAATTATACCCTATCAATTTCCAATATTAAGAAAGACTTAGTTTCTCCATCCTGTTCTCTTTCCTTGTGTATGTACTTCCATCTCCCAAGGAAAAAGTAAAGGTTTCTAATCAAATTTTATCGATCATTTTCTGTTCAAAACCTTGAAGCATTGCTTATTATAAAAATAAAAAAAAACCTTGAAGCATTGCATACTATCAACAGCTCAGTTCAGTTTTCCATTACCTTCCAAACCGTGCAGCCCAATGAAGGGCAGTCCATCCATTGATGTCACGGAAATTAACATTCACGCCACAACTGAGAATAGGGTTCAGGGCCCACTCGAAACCCAATACAGAAACGATGTGTATAATCCCTTGCTCTTTCTTGGACAAAGAACAACCTGCCCCTTCATCTCGTTCATTGGATCTGCAAGAAAGCCAGTGCTGCAGCTTATCCTTCAGCAGCTCTTGAAGAATCCAATCGATAGTACCAGATGAAGTTCCGTTGCCAACTAGGAGAGCGTCTATAATATGGCTCCATGAATCATCATCTGCTTTCTGTTCCGTTGAAAGATGGCTTCCAGATTCTGTGCTATCATCTTTTATAATTGAAGTAGAAAGGAGCATTTCTGCAAATTGAACAAGTAATAACAGCTCTTTTGGACTTCGGGCAGCTTCTGTTTCCAAACTATTACAGTGAGTGCAATTATTGGTCTTATTACGAAATTCAAACTCTTTGACTTCACTGCATGGCTCCTTATTTCCTGAAGTAATGCACAGAGAAACCTTTCCAACAAGATGGGATGGAGCCTCGCAACAGATTACGCCATCCTGAAGTATTTCAGCAGGAACTTCAACATCACCAAACATACAAGCCCAGGTAGAATCCATGGGGAGGCAGAGAAAAGATCCAACAATGATCACCTACGCATGGAACTTGGAAATTCAGGGTTCAAATAAACGCAGCATCAATAGCAATAGCATCTTATCATATCATCCAGAAAATGAGAAGAAAAAATTGGAGAGGAAACGGCTTAAAAATAGTTATGCTAAGAGCTTTCATGACATTTCCCTAATTATTAATTGCATTATATAAAAATAATTCATATATAATTCAAACATGTTTTGTATGCTCTTCATGAACCTAGGTGAAGCTAAGCAGGAAACACAATAGGATTAATAAAAGGAATTACAGTTGCATCATTTGGAAGATAGCATTCACTAATGCACATGAGTCATAAATCATTATACAGAGTATAAATAAGTAGGAATAAAAAGGTGCAAACCTTTGTTGCCTCAGTGGCATAACAGTATTCTGGGGAGACAGCCGTAATTGTAAATTTCGGTCCAACGGTCAACCTTGAATATGCATCCAGAGTTTCTTGACTTTGGCTTTGGTCAAATAATCTTTCATAGTAGTCAGAATTAGTTCCTTGAGTTTCTACCGAAGAATATGGAGACATGTTGACTCCACTAATATGTTGACTTAATGAAAAGACAGCTGATGATATGGAACATGAATCAGAGGTGGAAGAAATTTCATTATGTGCCAAAAAAGCTGAATTCTCAAGTTATTAAGGTTAAAGTAAGCCATACAATTCACATCATTATTATTGTTGGGGTGTAGCCAGTAACCGATTTTCTGGTTGGCAATCATTTCTCTTCCTGGAAAAGATAATGGTTTTTCCTGTTTCAAGTATACAAATTTTATTATTACAATTATTTAAAAAAATTGGGGAATAGGGAAATTGTTAGTAATCACGGTGGCACTAATGGTCATTATACAACTGTCCCATATGGAATTTGAACTTTGTCCCTTGAGGTTATAAAGTGAGCTGATACCTCATTGACAAGTATACAAATATTTCTCTGTAGATCATAGAAGAAAACTAAATATCAATAATATTTAAATAACAGCTGTAGATAACATAAAGACAATTTCTAGACCTTTAAGGATTTGAATGCACGACTTTTAAAACAATATTTTTATATTGAGTTCATTAACATGTGCCCTTAGGGCACACACGTAAGCATTTCCCATAAGTTATTGTAAATTTAGCAAAAATACATTATGAACTCTTTACAATCTGAAATATAGCGTTGCAGTACTCACATTTTCAAATGCCTTGTATGCATGTTGTTCTGGTAACTTGATCTCAGATGATAACTTGCTTGATTCCAGCATTTCTGTCCAAGATAATGTTTTCTCATTCCCACCAGGGTAACTATGGTCAATTAACTCATGATAATGATTACAGCTGCCATCTACAGAAAATACACTAATATTAGAAGCTTTTTCTTTCCTTTCTTTACGGTTGATGTTTAATAACAATAAGTAGAGAAAATCAACTACAAAGCATTTTCTAGAATAAATTGAATATGATTCAGAGGTGAATGTAACAGTGGAAAAAAACTTAAAGGATTTGAGTGGAACAATAGTTAATTTGCAATGATATGCTGAAATAATAATTTTATAATAATCAGACTTTTTTTGTAATGTAATTTCTCATGCACAAATACAGATAACCTACTTTTTCATTTAGAACATAACATACAGAATTATCCACATTATATATTTAAAGACTGTTTTACATGGTTAATATATGTAAAACAAGAAACCGGAATCCCATGAGTTCCTATTGGAGTGATTGCAAAAACAAGAAACCTAATTATGTGGTAGTAGTGTTAAACCTTTTTCTTTCTTTCTAGGTTACTTATTCACAATATGTGAAGTGGTGCTTTAGTGCAATAGTTGGAGTTGCTGCTGTGCGACTAGAAGTCACAAGTTCAAGCTATGGAATTAACCTATTGTAATTGCATGGTAAGGCTGCCAAAAATAGATTAGCAATGGGATGTCTATGGCACGAAGTTGTACTTTTTGCCATTTGTTCATAATTTTTGTCCTAAACGTCTTTTAAGATTCCCATGAAACAATTGGAATATAATGATAGGGAATTAGGTTTCACCTAGAGAAAACTCATCATACAGAGGTCACTCTGCCGAATAAGAAAATTCATGGCAAGAATAACCTCAGACAGCTTAAACAAGCAGGTGTGCTATACATTTTCTCAATAGTTAATAACTTGTAGCTAATTAGCTATGAGAGTGGAAGAAGATGCTGGAATCTATTACGGAATACTTCAAAGACAATCTATTATTAAATATATAAAACTGAAAAACAAATTGACTAGTCTCCATTTCAACTTTTCCTCATCTCTTGACTCCAATCCCGATTATCATCCTCTTCTTTTGTGAGAGACTAAGGCAATAGTAAAATCTAAACACTTTTATCGTTTCATCCAGTCTGTGTAACTCCTCTCACTTCACGTGCTTTTTCATTTAAACTTTCGTTCCTGGAATCCGAGTCAACTTTTCCTCATCTCTTAATTTTAAGCCCCGTCATCACCCTCTTTTGTAAGATGCAAAATACAATAGTTAAATCTAAACACTTTTATCTGTCCACTGATTTTGTCTAACTCCTCTCATTTCATGGGCTGAATTTTTTGTTTTTGTCTGTAACATCCATCTCTTTAATACTATCTACCTAGCTGGTTTTTAGTTTTTAAGGACTGACCACCAATTAAGATCATCCTCAAATCATTTGTTTGTTCCCTTTACTAAAATCAAGCAATTCGCTTCCCTTACTAACCCTAGTAGCTTACCTTCTACGCTGTACTCCCTCTGTCCCATATAATAAGCAAAAAAAAATATTTCACACTTATTAAGGAAAGTACAATATGATAATTTGAAGTATGACATTTTGTGTTTTCCTTGAAACTATGTTTCATGGGAAGATGTAAAAAGAATTTTTATTTGTTATTGATTATGGGGAAAAGAAGAGAGTAAATTAAATGCAATTTGCATTAAATTTCATGAGAGTAAGTAAAAGTAAATCTTGAAAATGATAAAAGTTAGTTATCTATGTTAATTTGAGACAAGAAAAAGTGTTTTTTTTTGCGTATAATATGGACGGAAGGAGTATATGCTAGACTAATAAAAATAATAATATTTTATAATTAAACAGTACTTAACCTGATTTTATTTGCTAGGCTGTGCAACATGCAGGTCTACTTTAGGATAAATGCTCAATATAGGGACTAACTAAGATGTTTGACTGAACTAACAAACATATTAATTTGTTTAAATTACCTTTTGTTCCATTATATCCATCATATGGTTGTTTATGATCATCAGGTCCGGAGAATGCAGCACATATTTCATGCGGGACTTCATGTTCCCTATAAAACGGAGAAGTTTCTGTGAAGCTGTCGTCATTCAAACTTAACTGTTCCTCCAATTGGCGGAAAACTTGTGCGTTTGTTTTCTCCAAGTGATCCGTTCCATTATTCATGATGACTGTATCGGAGGTGACTTCCAAGGACCCGGGACTGGAGAAATTCTGATTAAGTTCACATGAATCACCTACTATGGATGTAGTCTCGGGGTTTTGATTAGTATATGAGCTGCGACTCTGACTAAACGGTGACAATTGTGTGGCAGGTCCAGAATTTGATGTCCCCTGTAACATATGGGTGTAAACAAAAATGTCAAACTCAAAAAGAGGGCAGCAGAGATCTACCAATTCACACGGTCAATGTAATCAAATAATTGCCATTCAGAAAGTTGAACCATTATAAGAGAGAATATGATAACAACATAGTTAATCACAGTCCTCCAGCGATTGGTATCCAAAGTGAATCTGGTCTTAAAATTAGGCACTGGCATGTAACATGTAGGCATGTAAACTGTGTAGTTATTAATGAGAGAGCAATATAGCTAAGCCAGAAGAAAAAAGAGAGTCTATTTGGAGGTATTCACCACATAATTAATTCACTTTGGATATTCATGTTATGTATTGGACATCTTTTGAACTGCAATGAGAGAGAGAGAGATCTGAACTTAATGAAGAATTATAAACAGCTCCTCAACTATTACTTATGTTATTTCATAAGGAAAAATTACCAGAGTATATAAATACTAGTATTACTTAGAAAACAAGAGAACTAAAACTTTATGAGTAAAGAAAACAAATAAATTATTTAACAGAAGTTTCTAATGTGAATGTTGGAAAAGGAGGAAGTACTTTAAGTAAAATTTCTAAAACCGGGTAGAGAGTGAGCCCATGTTGTGCAAAAAGGACTCCTATCCCCAGTTTTCACAGTTTTAACGCACTACAATTACTATGTTTATCTGCATAAAATATTATCCAATATATCTGAATGTCATGTTCTGAAAAATCACCTCATTTGTATCTCTGTAATGCACGAGAACAACATGCTCATATTCCCTGTCAAGACAACAGCATAAGAGCAAATATGAACAGCCATTACAATAACATAATAACAACTATAATCATACTTTATCCTTATATATGCTTTTTCCAAAATGTGCACGTTTTTATGTCGTTATGCATACTGAAGGCTGATTGTTTTTCAAAGGCAATATAATTTTATCTTGGTCAAAAATATAATTTTACAAACGTTTTTTTTTCTAAATTTTGAAAGATATAACACATAGTGGTAAGCTTAATAATATGAAGGGTTTGTAGTCAGCTAATAGTTAACTCACGGGTTCAACATCCAATAGCTTCGCCTCTGGAAACTACGGTTCTCCTCTCCATGTGCATAGTAACAGTTTAGGGCTTCAACATTTCCAACCTAATCATACAGAACAATATGAAGATTCAGATTGAGAAGATCAACACACAAGACCCCATATCAAAACATATGTCACAAAAGGTAATATAGCAATGATGGTAAATTATTTTGAAAATAAAATACTCGTTATATCTCAAATTTATGCTGCATTTCATTTATATTAAAAGTGCTAACTGAACAAAATACTTGCTACTTTTTCCAAAATCCAAAGAACATTGGAAGCTATCCATGGTGCAGAGATGATTAGGAAATAGATTTCAACATAAAATTCCAATGAAAATCTTGATTTATTTATTAGGAATACCTCATTTCAAAATGTTTTAGATGCCTATCAATGATTTTAATATTTCTTCTTAATAATTTAATTCAATGGTGCTATCAGTTGTAGTCTCACACAAAGATATATGGTTTACTTTTTCAATACTCATACCTACTGTAAACATTTGCAAAAGGATGAAATAGAGAATCTCAAATTTGAATTGATTTGAAAACTCTTGGCTATATTATGGTATAATTACGTTATGTCATCATTTTATTCCTACATACTTCTTATGCAACAGTAAAAGAAAGAAAGACTTCGGTTTGGTACAAATTACAGTGAAAATTGAAGCACTTGCATACAACATAAACGGAGTCAAGAGGAAGCTGTTAACGCAGACTGACATAAGTTGCAGCAAGACATACAAATGCCAAACCACCTTTCGAAAAACTTCAATAATAATAATAATAACAACAATATAAACTCTTTTGGCGCACCTTAAGCCGTTCATGTGCTTCTGCCACAGTTCTTCCATCTTTTTTCTTCCGCCAATTATGACCATCTTTTCGAAAGAAACGCATGACTCTTTTATTAAACAAATAAACAGATCCACCTTTCACAAAAATCAATAGCCAATGTTGTTGACAATCAGTAACACAAACATGAACAACCAAAAAAGCTTCTTTCATCAATTTTACTAAGTGTATGTTTGGTATCACAGTGAGTATGCCAGAATCATAGTGATCCATCGTGATTTTGCAGAAGCTACTGAGTGCAGCTTTTGAAAAATCACGGTAGATCACTGTGATTCTAATATACCCACCGTAATACCCAAACACAGGCTAAAGAGAACAAGGATGTTACCACGAGGCCGGTTAAGGGGCATATCAGTGAACTCGCACATGTCGTGCTTCTGCAAAATGTAAAACACTTCTATAGGTTTGAGCCATCTTTTCTTAGCTTCTTGAAAGAGATCATTGATATTGTAATGCAAACCTGCCATGACAATGTCAAGTTAGTCCAATAATTTAGAACTCTTCATAGTATTCCTTTTTGTTGAATTCCAAATTGATCAATGGCAATGTCAAGTTTTATGTCGAAAACCGGGGCCACACACTGCCGCTACTAGCTAAGAACTTGATTGTCTTTTACATCTATGCCAATCATCAATTATTGCATATTCTTCAGAAAGCAACGTGATTAAGCAACAGCAATAATTATTTTATCAAAAAATAGGCATATACCTAGTTACCTACATATTTTAAAACAAAGTTGCAAATAATTGCCATCAATTTTTTTTTTATTTTCTAATACTCGATATCCGGCTCAAGTACGACTAATCTGAGAGACACCAATCTCACCGTCCACTTGTGGGTCCCATATAAAGCCAGAACTTTGCTCTATATGAACAGACCCCACCGAGACCCTAAGAGGAACACACTCCAACTGGCGTGGATTCCTAGCTGTCATCAATTGAAATTGAATTGAATAAAACGGTGAAAAATGAAAATTAAGCATAAATAAGGAGAAAAGGTTTACCAGGTAGCATCGTAATGGATTACGAAAGGAACAAGAGTATTAGAAGAAGAAGAAGAAGTTGAGCATTTGCGTTCAGTTGTAATAAATTTGGGTTTTGCTTAATCAGTAAACGAAAAGTTAAAGGGATCAATGAAGAAGTTGAAGAGATAAACTTGGACTTAAAACATCAACAACAACAATCAAATGAGTAGTACCTTTGTCTTAAATAATGCTCTTTTTTTTGGTCAAGAATACTTTTTAATTTATTAAGCTTACTATTTTATTACATACTCAGATAGTGATCAAAGTATAAACTGGAAAGCACAAACAAAACTATAATAAAAAGAATTAATGGATATACATTATCATGGGGAAATTAATTTTATACAGAAATTCAATAAAAATTAAAAGAGAAAAAAATATATTCACCGACATTGTAAAATAGTTTTAAACTGTCAACTAATAACAATCATGTTTTCTGTCACATCATTCCACTTCATCCAATTTTTTTGATATAATATGGCAAATTGATCCAATTTTTTTGATATAATATGGCAAATTGATGATTTTTTATTGGTTGATCATGTAAAATTATGTTACAATTGCGTGAAGTGTTAAGGTGGTTGATCGTGTCTCCACCCATTTGCTTAAGAAAATTCTCAAAAATAAAAGTAAGAAACCTGGATTACACTACAGTAGTGTGAAGGTGGTTGATATTATTATTATTATTATCATTACTAGTGTGTATACCCGTGCAAGGCACAGGGTGAATTTTCTTTGAATCAAATTAAATATTTTCTTTTTAAGAATAAAAATAAAATATTTTCTACTTATTTTAAATTTGACGCAAGATTTGATGAGTATATTATAAAATTAATAAACTACGGAGAAAAATCAAAAAATACGTAATAAGGTAGGTAAAACAAAAACAATAAACTAATGAAGAAAAAACATTTTTATTGATCTAAACTTTAATGTAAATTAATCCTATAACTTCATAAAGGTCTTTGAAGACTTCAATTGCGGAATTGTTATAAGACCAAAAGCAAACTTTTTATAAGATCAACTGCAGATTTTTCTCCATCTCTAACTTTTTACATAAATTAAAGAAAATAAATAAATGAATATAGGAAGTGAACATAAAAATTTGATTTACCAATATTACTCAAATGAGTTAGATAATTCAATTACAAAAAAAAAATGCACAAATTAAGATCTCATGATCATTATAATGATAGAAAAACAGAGTATATACGTCCGAATTTATAATTCATAGTCTAACAACTAATCCTTCACGTGTTCGATTTTGTAATGTCTTCTTTCAATTTGAGTCCCACAAACTTGAGCTATTTGGCTACACAATATTCAAATCTTCAAAAACAAAGAAAGAATGTTAGATAATATAAATAAATAAATAAAAGTATGTATTTTATTTTTAAACCATAAATGTTATTTTTAACACACACTGAATGTGGCAAAAGAGTAAAACCTGATACTTAGCTAACTAAAAGGGACTAATTTAAAGCAATAATTTGTTTTCATTCAAAAAACATGGTCTGGCATCCATTGCTTGTGATTCAGATCTTCCTTCATTTTCTATCTATATTTTTTCAACTTCATCTTCACAAACCCTAATTGGCTATTGCATCAAATAAATGTTTGATGAATAAATATGGCATACGGATGGATAAAATGCATAACTATGCTGCTGTTCAGACAAAAGGAAATATTAGAGGTTTTACAACTCAAGCTTATTGTCACTTATAAATTTAGAAACACAACTTCTTTAAATCAAAATCAGAATCAAATTGGTTTCAGATTATGAGAGGCGATTCCATTGTAGAATTTGCCTTGAAAAAGGATGTAACATTGAAGATGGCATTGTGTAGCCCTTTGTCTTTTCAACGTTTCTGAGTTCTATGATCTCATTGAAAATACGCGCACACATGAATAAAAGACGATTACATATACATCCCACAAAATACCATTAAAAGTTTAATTTAAATTATTAATTTTTTTAAGGAAAGTTAAAATACTGCAAATTTAATTCATATTTATAGTTAAAAAAAGAATAATAATATTGTACCAAAAACAATAATAATAATTAAAACAAAAGATAGAAATGAAACATTTTTTATTTACCGACCAAAAACCAAAACAACTTTTCATAGGAAAAATACAACCACTTCTCTACATTTGTGCCATTTAAATTGCCACAATTTAATCCCAAAAAAGAAATTGCTGCATATTCCTTGTGCATTGGAATACGGGTGACATTTTATATCCCAAAACACTACTACCATTAACTATTTAAATTAATAATTAAATATAAAATTAAAATTAAATTAAAGATAATTAAAGAAATATTACTATTAATAGAAATTTTTAAAATAGCAAGCACTCTAATAAGATGACAAATGGTAGACTTGCCAAAGAACTTATCTTGCTTTATTATATTCTATGATTATTATTATTATCGATGGTATTGTTGTTAGGAAAATGTTAAACAGTACCCCTAAATATTGTTTAAGAATGCAAATATAGTAATAATATAACATTGAGGTTTGTGCAGTCAATTCTTCAAAAATCTAAAAAGTGTTTTTTTCAATTTGAAACTTTTTTTTATATTCTTTAACCGGTGCCCAAAATGACCCTTGTTGCTATCTATAATAATATTATAATATTATTTAGGAGTCTTTTTTTAAAAGAGGTTTGCCACGTGTCATTCTCATATGTCCCATGCTCTCTCATTGTTTTGGCAATCAATGTAATAAATGTAATAATTTTTGTAATCAATGTAATCATGTTATTTTGTTATATTTGAGTTTTTTGTAATTAATGTAATCAAATATAATCTATAAAAATATTATTTGCGAGCATTTTTTCAAATGAGATTGTACACATGACATTTTCATGGTGATTTTTTTTTCCATATAGTTTTAGCAATAAATGAATTAAATGAATTTCTCCTCCCCTCAATTTTTTTTTTGATGAATCCTCTCTTGACAAATTTGAAAGCGCTGGTCAACTTTTAAATATATATTTATGAATATTAAATAGCCTATAAGAATTTCAGAATTTATTGGAAGCAAATCTTGAAATTAAGCAAATCAGTCTTTCACAATTTTTTTTCCTTGACATTTATTGGTAGATTATCATTTTTGTTTAGGTCCAGAATTTATTACCATAGAAATTCTAAAGTAGGCAATAATTTGACCCGTAATTAAAAGCTTAATTGGCCTTAAAGGAATTGATCCCCTAATTAATTATAGATTATTCCTAAAATTCAAATAGTTATAAATAGCCTAAGAAATATGTGATGGTGGAAGTCAAATACCATTGAAAAAATAATCATGGCTAAATTACACTTTTGGTCTTTTATCTTTATTTTAGGTTTCAAGTTGGTCCCTTATATTTTAAAAGTTTCAAGTTGACCCCTTATCTTTTTTTTAGGTTTCAAGTTGGTCCCTTTCGTCAATTTTTTTACCGTTACCGTTAAATTTGGATACGTGTCATCTGTCCAAGTGTGCCACGTGTCCAAATTAGTTTGCCACGTGTCCAAATTTAACGGAAATAGTTAAAAAAATTGACGGAAGGGACCAACTTGAAACCTAAAATAAAGATAAGGGACCAACTTGAAACTTTTAAAAGATAAGGGACCAATTTGAAACCTAAAATAAAGATAAGGGACCAAAAGTGTAATTAAGCCAATAATCATTGTACGAAATTTTAGGGATACTCTTTAATTGTGTGTAGCCTCAATACCATTATATATACATCTATGTCTCTATCGACTTGCAGAGGCTTACAAGCAGATATCCTCTTTCTATGTACCGATGCTATTACTTTGCATTGTTAAATAACTATTATCATTTGAATATTAATTTTTTCTTTTGTTTTATTCTCACTCTTTCTCTTATTATTGTGTTAATTAGTTAAAAAAATATTGAATGTACTTATTCTACGTACAATACTGAATTTTCACCTTTTTTTAAAGACATTTTCTTCCTTTAATAATTGTTAATTATTTTTTTCTTCCAATTTTGCAGGTTTTTGTGTTGGAAGGAACCAGTTTATGACTATTTGTTGGAATCAATTTACTTTTTATCAAAATACAACCACCTTCATCTTATCATTTAGATTGGTGTACTATTAGTGAAGAAATTTCAATAGATAGTATTGTGGATGTTGAGCACAAGTCCAACAATTAAGATGATATAGGATTTGTTTGTTTCAGCTTTAAAAAAATAGAATTTTTTTTCTGTATTTTTGAAAATTAATTTTGTAAAACCGTTTTTCAAAATATTACAAGTTTTTTTGTATTCGTTTTTTTAAATAGAAACACTAATTTTGATATCATATAACATAAATGTACATTATTGAAGTTCAAAACATAGTCGAAATCGCAATTTTTAAAAAAAATGGTATTTCAAAAATGATTTTTGTGAAAATCTATTTGAAATATAGCTTAAAAATTAAGTGATTTTTTTTGAAATTTTGATATCCAAATTTTTTTCAATAAAATGATGAAGTACCTAAAATAACATTTTAAGAATAACTATTCAAACAAAATTTTTATTTGAAGCGTTTATAAAAAATTTCTTTGTAAATTTTTTTTATACAAAATTTTCTAACACTACAAAATCTATTTTCAAAAAAATCCAAAACAAACAAGCCAATAGTTGCTCATATATCTTTTAATTCATACACATGTATCAACCGTACTATAATATTATTCATTATTTCATGTGTTTCATTTTTATTTTCTACATCAATATATCCCGATCTAATGGCTAAGTTTGAATGATATATTATTTTGTGTCTAAATTATAATCAATGGCATTTGTGCCTTTAACAATATTTTCTCAACAAAGAAAATAAAATCGGATTGTTTTATATTGAATCTGACAGAAAACTATGACGTTAATAACCTGATTTTTATTGTTATTTTTACGAGAACGTATATTTCTACTTATGCATTAATACAAAAGACTTTATTTTAATAATTTCTACTTAGATCTGGATATATATTTTTACTCATATGTTAATAAGAATACCTATTTATTTTATAGTAACTTTTATGGAATCTATATTTTTAGTCATCTAAATAGGGAGACTATTCTTTTAAATTTCAACGGGAATCTGTATTTTTGCTTAAATATTAGTACGACAATCGATTTCTTTTGTTATTCATATCCACCTCAAAGCCGTTTTATGAAACCTCAAAGTCTCTTCCATATATCCCATTGAGAAATTATTTTCCATCAATTTTATAATTCTTTTGGTAGGGAATAATATAAACAACAATACATTTATAATTTGAAAAATACGAACTATAGGAATCTTCCCTAAGAAAATTTATGACACTATACATGAATTTAACGGTTAATTTTTATCACATAGTGTTATTTTAATTATTAAAATATATAAGATTGTAAATATTTACGATCTTATATAATTTTAATTTTAATTATCTTTCATTAGGAATTAAAATTTTAATTTTTTAATTGAAAATAAAATATATTATTTATAAGTCACTTACAAAAAAAATAAATTATAACTCAATAAATCTAAAAATGCATTTTTACCCGTGCTTGGCACGGGTCTGAATACTAGTTATACTTATTTATAGTTATAGGAGCATTGGTGCAAAGACTTTTATTTTTTTTATAATTTTAGTGCAAAGACTTTTTATATTTTCTCTATTTTAAAATTTAATAATTTTGATTTTTAAAAAGTAAATTTTTTTATATTAAGAACGGGATGGAATATCACATATTAAGAATTTGTAGTTAAAAAATATACGTAAAATCATAAAAATAGAACAAAACTACTACTACACAAACCATAAAAAGAAAAAACTACCATTCTTTTCATGTTTATTTAGTGTTTCTGTTATTTCAAACTTGGTGAATTGACTTTGACTTTAGATTTTGTCACATTCCTCTTACACGCGCAAATATATACTACAGTTGACAAGATTCAAGAATCAAAAAAAGATGCTAAAGAATACAAACAAATGATTCAAAAACAAGATGCTAAAGAATACAAACAAATGATTCAAAAACAAGATGCTAAAGAATATTCCTCATTTTATTCAACTTTTTTTTTTTTTTTTTTTGATAATCTCATTTTATTCAACTTTTCCATACTGACATAGTCACTCGTTCACATTCATGATTCAATAGTTTCACACTGTTTGCTATGAGCCTATGACACACAACTAAATTTTCAACAGTTAGGATCCGTTAACTAAATTACAGAAATTAAAAAAAATAGTAGTAATAATAAATTTAGGAGTAAACTATCAATTTGGTCCCTGACTTTGTAAGATACTCTCAAATAGGTCTCTTACTTTGCAAATATCTCAAAAAGGTCTCTGACTTTATTAATCAGTCAAGTTAGTCCCAATATTTAGCCACTTACTATCAAATAAGTCCTTATATTTTAATAACTTACTATCAATTTGGTTCTAACTTTATCCGCATACTATCAATTTATTCCCTAGCCTACATTCAGAAGAATTAATTTGAATAATTTGACTGAGTCAGTCATGGACCTTTTTGAAATATTTATAAAGTCAAAGACCTTTTTGATAGTGTTCTACAAAGTCAAGGACCAATTTGGTGGTTTACTCATAAATTTAGTGATAATGAATATTACATATTGTTTTTAGAAGTTTTTTTTTTCCAAGTAGCATAGTGACTAAGTGATTTACAGTTTATTTTTGAGATGCTACTTTTATCCTTATTATTTGTCAAAATTCACTATTACCCTTTAAAATTGATTTTAATTTAAAATGTACATTTAATAGTGGCTTACTATTCGGTACCAGTGAAAAAAGACAAAAACATACTAACGTTTTTTGACTCAAAATATACTAACAACGTTAACATGCACTGTTAACATGTTTTTTTTTGTCAAGTAGCCCAATAGCTAGAAATTCCACCCTTTTAAGGTGGATAAGTGGGATGACCAGGGTTCGAACCCTGGCCCCCTGCATATATAATGCAACGTCCTACCAACTGAGCTAAGCTCACGGGACAACATGTTTTATTTTTATAGACGGCATTAATACGATGTAGACTACTACCGCAAAAGCAAGATTTTGATAGGCATAAACTCAAATAAAATGTACTTAGACACACATATAAATCAAAAAATTTAAAACAAAAACAATATAATCACATCAATTTATTTCTTTTTTCTTTAATTTTCTTTTGTTTGTGTGAATGAGCCTATCACCTTTTATTTATGTTTGTGCTAAAAAAAAGAATGTTGTAGACTACCGCTTACAATTTTAAAATTAAGGTGCGACAATTATCAAAAATAATAATTAAGGGGAGGTCTACTCTACCCCTTCGTAACTTGGAGCTATTTATCCATCAACCAATGTCAACAAACCACATAAGTAGATTTGTATGTGGTGTTGGAACAAAACTGGTTGTGATAAGATCTATAATGGTTTATAAAGTTTTGATGATAACAAAGTATTAAATGCACAATTGGAGTACTAAATTTTTTTTTCAAGTGTGCAGAAAATATAAAATAAAATTATATTCTTAAGAGAAGATAAGCTCTAAAAGATGTCAAAAACATCTAGTACAACTAGATTCTAAAGGCATCAGAAGCTCTGAGAGCTCAGAGACATGTAACCCTTCAAAAGCTAGAAGAACTTCAGAAGCCAGTATAGCTCTGTTATCTCATATTTTTGTTAAAGACAAAATATGAAATAATGATGAATTAATTGATAAATATATTAACAATATATTTAGAAACTAAGAAAATCTTTTCAAAAGTTTTTTCTTTCGTTTCGATTTTACTACGAATCGAAATCATTTGGTAAATCGAAAGAAGTTTCGATGTTAAGGAAAAATCTTAGTATTTTCAAGTGTTTCAAATGGTTCATCATTACTTCGATTTCGACTTCTAGCAACGGACGCATTGGTTCAAAAACAGAAGACAGCGCATCAACACGCGTCAACAAATCAAGTTGCAGCCGTTACTTAGCAGTTGAAATAGAAAATCTATATATATGTATTTTGTAATCAAAATCAAGGTCACAATTTCACATACGAAAATCCTTACAAAAAACTCAGAGTACCCAAGCGTTCGAGCGAAATGAGTAGCGTACAGGAAAAGTATGATTCTGTGAACCACTTATCTTTGTAAACGTTTACATTTCAAATGCAATTTATATTCTAGCAATCTCTACTTCATCGTTACTTTACGTAAATCATTCATTCGAATGAATTCTGCATTTATCTGTTAAATTCATTTCGAGTTTTCTGCAAAGTTTACCTTTCTGCAAACATTTTTCGTTCAAAGTACTTTACTGCATTTTTTACTTTCATTTACATGCCTTTAATGTAAGTCTCTTTAACATAATTTCCAAATCATGAACATTAAATGTTTTCTCAACATAAAATGCACAAACATGTCCCAAGATTTACTAGTTGATCTTACCAGTAAATAAACTAGCGATTGTTTACCAAAAATCAGCGTAAACAAATTGGCACGCCCAGTGGGACTGGTTTTGTGCATTTTCCTTTAAATTTCTTGTTGATTTATTTACAGTTTTCTTTATCTGTCTTTAGAAAAACTTACAAAAAATCAATAAAAAATCTTTGTTTTGTATGCATTTAAGAAGTGGTAAATCTTTACCAGATTTTGAAAATTACAAAACTCGTAAGAAAATGGTTAGACCATCAACTAGTCTAAACATGAACCAACCAATTCCAGAGGGACAACCATCGCAACCTTCTGGTAGCAATGTCAATATGGGCTCTGGAAATGGGTCTACAACCCTTAACCAAAATTTGAACACTATAGGTTCAAGTGGTCCTTCTGTAATATTAAAACAAATAGGAGCAACTGCTCAAATGACAAATATGACAACTGCTCCTTCGATTTCGTCACCATCTGTGCAGTTAGGTGGAGGAAACCCTTCACAACCAATGAATGGTGACCATAGGAGCCCTATCCATCCGTTTCGATTGCCAAATAACGATCATTAATATGGCATGCCTCCTTCATTTATGGCTGGCCTTCATAATTCTAATAATGAAGGGCCAAATATGTTTTCCCCTTCGACTTCGGCAGTGGGAAATCAGGGTAGAGTTATTCCCCAAAATTTGACTAATACATCTGTGTCGTCCCTTAGACAACAAATGGATGAAAGCAATCATGAAATTGTTAATATGTTAACACAACAAATTGGGACAGTGTTTAACCCTTTGTTACAAACTACAAACAATAGTTATCAACTATTAGCCAATCAAATGGGCAGAATGACAGATTTCTTTGGGGCACCAAATGCTCCAAATACTGCAATGCCTAATGGTCATAATGAACCAATACCCAATGTTGTGATAGATAATAACCAAAGGCAAGATCCATTGCCAAACATTATAATGAATGCTAATCCTAGGCAAGATCCAATCCCAGTGGCCCAACAGCCACCAATTCAAAATGCCTTGGATCAAAACCAAGTAGTATTAGTAAATCGAAACCAAAATGCTGACGAAGTAGTCAGAAATGTCCAACAAAATAATTTCGTTGGACAAAACAATTTGGTACATTCTTGCACAAAATGACCTCAATGTTGGTTTACATAGGCCTAATTTTGTATCTGCTTTGTCTGAATTTGTGCTCTAAACTGAATTGCCCAGAAATTGGAAAACGCCTAAGTTAACAAAGTTCTCTGGGGATACAAATGAATCTACTGTCGAACATATTGCTCGATACTTAGTAGAATGTGGGGATTTAGCCAATAATGAAAATTTGAGAATGAAATTTTTTCCAAATTCTTTAACAAAAAATGCTTTTACTAGGTTTACAACCCTTCCCCCTCATTTGATTCACCATTGGACCCAATTAGAAAGATTGTTTCATGAACAATTTTACATGGGTCAGACTAAGATTAGCCTTAAAGAATTGGCTAGTGTTAAGCGTAAATTACCTGAGTCTATTGATGAATATCTTAACAAATTCAGGATTCTTAAGGCAAGATGTTTTACACAAATCCCTGAACATGAGTTAGTTGAAATGGCCGCTGGTGGTCTCGATTATTCAATTAGAAAGAAGTTAGATACCCAATATCTAAAGGATATGTCACAATTGGCTGATAGAGTTCGACAAGTCGAAAGACTCATAATCGAAAAAGCCAGAACATCTAAGTTTCACAAAAAAGAGAAAGTTGCTTACATAGAAACTTATGATAGTGGTAATGAAACTGATTTCGACTATGGGGAGAATGAAAATAATGAAATAGATGTGGCTGAATTAAAACCAGGCCCTCCCTATATGTGTAAATTATTAAAGCCATCTAATGGAAAAAATCCTAGTGAACCCAAAAATGATAAATATGTTGCAAAAACCTACACATTTGATATTACTAAGTGTGATGAAATCTTTGATTTGTTGGTTAATGATGGCCAAATAATTGTTCAGAAAGGTTTAAAAGTTCCACCTTTAGAACAAAGAAAAAAGAGAGGTTATTGCAAATTTCATAATTTTGTGGGTCATAAAACATCTCAATGTGTTCTTTTCAGGGATCTTATTCAAAGAGCATTAAACGAGGGAAGGCTGAAGTTTGATGAGAAATCAAAACCCTTAATGAAGGTGGACACTGATCCTTTACAAATTGCTGAAACTTCTTATGTTGAACCATATGAATGTATGATGGTCGAAGCCATGGAAGTCACTACACTCGAATCAATCCCAGAAGAGGAGTATATCGAGAAGATTAAGGTGGTTTACCCTAAGGCTGAAGAGGATTTGCTTGACTTTCTAATGAAATGCAAAGCAAAAAATCATCAAGTCATGCTATGCCCTAGGTGTAGTGTTGTATGTGATAAAGAGGCTACTGCAGCCTCGAAAACTATCTGCCTTATGTAAAACTAAAGTTCAATGGTCCAAACAGAAGACTGAACTTCACTAGTGGACCAAATCAACAACCTAACAAAGGAAAATGTATGATGCCAAATCCTTCGATTCATGACAGGATTGGTCGAAAACAAACTTTCTTACCATCAACAAAAATACCTATGGGTCAATGGGGACATGGTAGATATGCAGCTTTCGACGAGAGAATTCTGCATTAAGGAAGTTCGAGTAAGGTCTGGCAAACTGATGGTCAGTCCGACATGGCAAATGATGCCAAAAAATACTCTTATAAAAACAATTATAAGGGTAAAAATCCAATGACAAGAACACAATGGCGTAGATTCCAACGCCAGAAGAGACAAGAGATCCAAAATGTTCCAAATGGGAACAATGGTAAAGGAACCAAAGTTGAAGAAAAGGCCAAAAGGCATGTGATCGAAAGAATCTCCCAGCCAAACATTCCAGAAAAAGAGAATGAGAAAATAAATGAAGAGGAATGTTTTGATGGTGAGGATGATGACTTTGGGTCAAACAATGATTTCGATGTGGTTTGTAACGTGGTATCTGTACTACCACAGGAATTCGATGTTTGGTCTTTCTCTGATCAAGAGGAGGATTGTTATGAACCACCACTGGTTGATGTTAAACTAGTTTGTTATTATGTAATGAACAATTGCTGCATCGAAGAACAATGCGCCAACTTTACAAAACCTGATGAGAGGATGAAAAATCATCTCAAGCCTTTGTTTGTTAGGGCGAAGGTCAACAATGTTGACATTAATAAGGTTTTGATTGATGGAGGAGCAGCTGTGAATCTGATTCCTTCTTCATTAATGGAGAAAATTAGGAAATATGACATTGATCTTATTTCTCACAATATAGTCCTTTCGAACTATGAAGGGAAAAGTGGCCACTCTTGGGGTGCTCTCCAAGTTGAAGTTGCCATTGGAAGTACAGTAAGGCCAACTTTGTTTTTGGTGGTTGAATCCAAAGCAAACTTTAATCTTCCTCTAGGAAGAGAATGAAATCACGGAGTGGGGGCAGTGTCTTCGACTCTACATCAAAACTTGGCTATCTGGAGAGATGATGACATTGTAGAATATGTAGAAGTATATCAAAAAACTACTACCTTTCTGAACAATGTCACATAACAAAGCAAACTTTCGACAAGAATCTTGCTTTGATTGCACCATGCGGCGACAAGGATGCTGCTTTTGATAAAATGGTTTATGAAAATGTTTACCACTCTGTAAAACTCCACCCAACTCATGGATTCTGTTGGAGAAGAGAGGAAATAGACAATGATTCCTCTAAAGATGGAGTTATTCCACCATCTGGGTGGGATTGTGATTTCTACTATCCTTATGACTGAGCCCAACCCATGGGCAAGAATTTCGGCTTACATGGCCGGAAACAGATTAAATTCGGCACTAGAAGCTGTAGCAATGAAGGAAAATATGGCTCTCGAAGCCAATATTTCTCAAGAAATGGCTAGAAAAGCCAATGATCCTGAAAATGGCAATACTATGCCAAACTTGCAAAACTTGAATTGCATTTATGATGATGAACCTTTAGGTTTCGAAAAAGATTTTTTAAATACAAATCATAAGATGCAAGCCCAAGACACATTGCAAGAAATAGACATAGGACATGGTCTGATAAAAAGACCAACTTACATCAGTGCTAATATAAATTCTGATTTTAAGGAAAAATTGGTCAAACTCCTTCATGAGTACAAAGATTGTTTTGCCTGGGATTACAACGAAATGCCTGGTTTAAGCAAAGATTTGGTTGAGCACATGTTGCCTCTAAAACCAGAAAAGAAACCAGTCAAACAATTACCAAGGAGATTTGCACCAGAGATAATGTCCAAAATAAAAAGCGAAATCGAAAGGTTGCTGAAAAGCAAGTTCATTCGAACTGCCAGGTATGTTCAATGGTTAGCTAACATAGTACCTGTAATTAAAAAGAATGGAACTCTTAGGGTATGTATTGATTTTCGAGATTTAAATAATGCAACACCTAAAGATGAATACCTTATACCTGTAGCAGAAATGCTTATTGATTCAGCAGCAGGTTTCAAATATTTAAGTATGTTAGATGGTTATTAAGGATATAACCAAATTTTTATTGCTGAAGAAGATATTCATAAAACTGCTTTTTGATGCCCAGGAGCATTAGGAACCTATGAATGGGTAGTAATGTCTTTTGGTTTAAAAAATGCTGGGGCTACATATCAAAGAGCAATTAATTTGATTTTCCATGATTTCATTAATAACTTTATGCAAGTCTATATAGATGATATAGTTATCAAATCATCATCTGATGATAGCCATTTAGAGCGTCTTAAAAGATCATTCGAAAGGATGAGACAATGTGGATTAAAAATGAATCCACTAAAATGTGCTTTTTGTGTGCATGCAGGGGATTTCCTTGGCTTTGTTGTACATAAGAAGGGCATTGAAATAAATCAGAATAAGACAAATGCAATAATGGAGACACAACCTCCAACTACAAAAAAGCAACTTCAATCTCTGCTTGGAAAAATCAATTTCTTAAGAAGGTTTATTTCGAACCTAAGTGGTAAATCCCAACCTTTTTCACCACTACTCAGATTAAAGAAAGATGATGTTTTCAAATGGGAAGCAGATCATCATAAGGCTTTTGAAGATATCAAGCAATATCTTTCGAAACCTCCAATCTTAATGTCTACCATTCGAAATAAATTCATGAAGTTGTATATCTCAACATCTGATTCGACTATTGGTAGCATGCTTGCCCAAGAGGATGAAAATGGAGATGAAAGAGCCATATATTATTTAAGTAGGGTTCTTAATGATGCTGAAACTAGATATAATGCTATAGAAAAATTATGTTTATGTTTATATTTTTCTTGTATGAAACTTAAGCATTATATAAAGCCTATTGAAGTTTATGTCTATTCTCATTTTGATGTTATTAAACATATGTTATTAAAGCCAGTTTTACATAGTAGAATTGGAAAATGGGCTTTGGCCTTGACTGAATATTCTTTAACATATTAACCTTTAAAAGCAGTAAAAGGTCAAATAGTGGCTGATTTCATAGTTGATCATTCTGTGATCGAATCAAATCAAGAATTTGTAGAAACTCAGCCTTGGACTTTATACTTTGATGGTTCTAAACATAAATTTGGAACTGGAATTGGGATATTAATCATTTCGCCATTAAAAATCCCAACTAAATTCAAGTATAAAATAAATGGTCTTTGCTCAAACAATGAAGCTGAATATGAAGCTTTAATAACAGGTCTTGGAATATTAAAAGACTTGGGGGCAAAGAACATTAAAATTCGAGGAGATTCAGAATTAGTACTGAAACAATTAACACAAGAATATAAATGTGTTAAAGAACATTTAATAAAATACTTTGAAACTGCAAAGGTTTTATTAAATTGTTTCGATTTGGTTGAATTCGAAAATGTTCATCGTTTACAAAATCAGGAAGCAAATGACTTAGCTCAAATAGCTTCAGGGTACAAGATTTCGAAAGAAAACTTCTCACAGTTAATCGAAATCAAAGAGAAATTATTATCTAATGAATTATCATCATCAATGCCAAAACTTGTGGGGGCAGATATACCACAAGACATGATTAATAATGAAAATCATGATCATGAGAAAAATTTTCAAATTTTGGCCATTGATAATCTTTTGGATAGTGATTGGAGAAAACCAATCATAGAATACCTACAAAACCCAACAGGTGATGCTAGTCGAAAGATTAAATATAGAGCTTTAAGCTATGTTATTTTAGATGATGATTTGTTTAAGAAAACTGCAGAAGGAATTCTACTTAAATGCTTGAATGAATCAGAAGCTTATGTAGCAATTTCTGAAATACATAGTGGGACTTGTGGATCTCACCAAGTTGGGCATAAAATGAAGTGGTTACTTTTTCGACAAGGGTTATACCGACCTTCTATGTTAAAAGATTGCATAGAATTTGCTAAAGATTGCCAAGATTGTCAAAAACATGCAGGAATACAGCATGTGCCTGGAAGTGAATTACACTCCATTGTCAAACCATTGCCATTCAGAGTATGGGCCTTAGATTTAATTGGTGAAATAAAACTTGTTTCATCAAAAAATCAAAGATATATTATAGTTGGAGTAAATTATTTTACAAAATGGATTGAGGCAATACCTATGCAAAATGTAGATCAAGAAGCAGTGATTAGTTTTATCCAAAAACATATTATTTATAGATTTGGGATTCCTGAGACTATCACTACTGATCAAGGTTCAGTTTTTACTGGTCGAAAAATGCAAGAATTTGCGAAGCAAACTGGTTTTCGTTTGCTAACTTCGACACCATATTATGCACAAGCAAATGGTCAAGTCGAAGCAGCCAATAAAATCCTTATTGGTTTAATTAAAAAACACATTGCCCAAAAACCTAGAAATTGGAATAATACTTTAGATCAAGTATTATGGGCATGTAGAAATTCTCCTAAAGAATCAACTAATACAACACCATTTCGTTTAACTTATGGTCATGATGTTGTACTACCAGACGAAATACATTTGCAGTCATTTCGAATTCAAAAACAAATGGAAATTCCAAGAGAACATTATTGGAATTTAATGTTGGATGAGTTAGTTGATTTAGATGAAGAGAGAATAAAAGCTTTGAAAAGATTAACTCAGCAAAAAGAGAAAGTAGCCAAAGCCTACAACAAAAAGGTTAAGTCAAAAACCTTTAGTATTGGAGATTTGGTATGGAAAACCATTTTGCCTATGGATCGAAAAGATAGGCTCCTAGGAAAATGGTCACCCAATTGGGAAGGCCCTTTTAAAATTTCACAAATATTTTCTAATGGCGCATATGAAATAGAAGAATTAACTTATGAAAAGCATGCATTAAACATATATGGTAAGTATTTGAAAAAATATAAACCAACATTATGTGAAGTAAATATAAGCGTAGAATAGAAGATATAGTGAAATCGAAATGGCAAACAAAATAAATTGCCACAAAACAAGGCATTATCAAATATTACAAATCAATAAATTTTGTTCAAAAATCGAAACTTTATTCCAGAATTGATAATACATAAATGGTTACATGAAAACCAAATATGGTTTTATTTTCTAACAGATACCTAACCTAATGTGATTCTTTAAAAAAAAAAACAACAAAAACAACAAGAAGAAACAAGCACGGAGGCGCAGTCGTCAATCTTTCCCAACTGGTTGAGAAGTTCATCTAAAACAAGGAGCAATTTTCCACAATGAGCAGAAAGATTCACCGTTTAGATAAACTTTTTCCTGTGCAGAAAAGTTGACCACCCATCTCACCTCTTCTTCGAAGAACTGGCCTTGAGTTTCTTCTCCTCCGCATGCGCAGATTTGGTAGAACCTTCAACCATTATAAGAGAACCTTCATGATCGGAATCACAAAGATCTTCCTCTGGGACATAAGTCTTCAAAAACTCAGCCCAATCTGGATCAATCTCGTCTGAACCAGAATCTTCTTGTTCTTGAACATGGTGCTAAAATCTGGTGGGAATTATTTTAGAAGAATGGTTTGGTTTAGTTTTGGAAGCAGAAGGTTGAGTTTTCTTGCATTTAGAAGTAGAGAGAGTTGGTTTCCTTTTTACTGGAAATAGTACCTTAGAATTTCCCTTCATGATGTATGAGTAGAAAGGAAGAATGTTGAAAGAAGAAGTTGTGAATGAGGAAGCACGAGGATAACACCTCCTTTTATAGGAAAAAAGGATGCTTGGTTGGCAGTTGGGTGATCCCTTGTTTCTCGCGAGCGTGGTTGGCAGTTGGGCGGTCCCTTGTTTCTCGCGATGCATTAACTGCATTAGCGGTTTGACCACTATGGGAAAAGAGTCATAGCACGAGTTTTAAAAATCTTTTTTCAGTTACACAAATCTAGGGGTTTCGAGTGGTCCTTCTGCCGGTGATGCCAGAAGTTGGTTACAGAACTTAAAAGATAAAGTTCAATGAAATTTTAAGATTTGTTTGAATTTTATCGTTTCTTTTCATGAAAATTTAAATTTGGCGAAAATGTAGAAAGTGGATAAACGTTTCAATCTTAAAATGCCAACTCCTAATTTCATTCGAATCATTTAAATCAAAATTGACATTTCGGGGGCAATTTGTTATCTCATATTTTTGTTACAGACAAAATATGAAATAATGATGAATTAATTGCTAAATATATTAATAATATATATAGAAACTAAGAAAATCTTTTCAAAGGTTTTTTCTTTCGTTTCGATTTTACTACGAATCGAAATCATTTGGTAAATCGAAAGAAGTTTCGATGTTAAGGAAAAATCTTAGTATTTTCAAGTGTTTTAAATGGTTCATCATTACTTCGATTTCGACTTCTAGCAACGGACACATTGGTTCAAAAACAAAAGACAGTGCATCAAGCAATGACACGCGTCAACACATCAAGTTGCAGCCGTTACTTAGCAGTTGAAATAGAAAATCTATATATATGTATTTTTTAATCAAAATCAAGGTCACAATTTTACATACGAAACTCCTTACAAAAAACTCAGAGTACCCAAGCGTTCGAGCGAAATGAGTAGCGTACAGGAAAAGTATGATTCTATGAACCACTTATCTTTGTAAACGTTTACATTTCAAATGCAATTTATATTCTAGCAATCTCTACTTAATCGTTACTTTACGTAATTCATTCATTCGAATGAATTCTGCATTTATCTGTTAAATTCATTTCGAGTTTTCTGTAAAGTTTACTTTTTTGCAAACCTTTTTTCGTTCAAAGTACTTTATTGCATTTTTTACTTTCATTTACATGCCTTTAATGTAAGTCTCTTTAACATAATTTCCAAATCATGAACATTAAATGTTTTCTCAACATAAAATGCACAAACATGTCCCAAGATTTACTAGTTGATCTTACCAGTAAATAAACTAGCGATTGTTTACCAAAAATCAACGTAAACAAGCTCAACATAGGCACTGAAGCTCTACGTATGAAAAATATACTCAAGTGCTAGATTTAATCAGAATGATGATGCTTTGTTTTAAGATATATTCCTTAACGTTTCATGTGTACATATGATTGAAGGCTAATTATAGTACATCAACCTTATATCTCATGGAGGAGCGTATGAGATAATTGTACTCAGTGGCGGAGCCACACATATATCATAGGGTTAAAATGCACCCCCTCAATTTATTTAATTCTGACCAATTATGTTTGGTTTAAATATGAACCCTCTCAAAATTTATACTTGCACCATATTGCACCTACACTCATTTCTTTGTTTATGTTTATTTGACTTTTCTCTCTGAGCAATTGTGCAATTTCTATTTCTCACTACGCAGATCTGCAATACTCTATAAATATTCAACAAAAGGACTAGTATAGATCGTACAGTTACTTTATCAATGGATTCAAGTAACAATGCAATTGAACAAAATGTAGTACTCCATCCGGTATTTAAAAAGAAACATTTTGAAAAAATCACACAGATCAGAAAAACATATTGTAAATGATTATTTTCATTTAATACTCTTATACATTTAAATTTATTCTATGAATATCCATATTTAATTACTCTTAATTTTACAAACTTACTTATTTTTAATATTTTTTCTCATAATAAATAAAGGTTGTCGCGGTGATTTTTGGATGTCGAGCTATTTAACGAGCTTCGAATCACAATTTGATATTTCGCCACCGAGCTTTTATTTTTCCAAGGAAAAGGAGAAAAGGAGAAAAGTTCGAATAAACCCTATTTTTTAAGATTAAAGGTTCGGGGGTTAGTTATATAAAGGGAAGATATTAGCACCCTAAATATCTATAGTACTCTATAGGAACCTCTTGTTTCTATTCTAACTTTGCGCTTAATTTTATTTGCTTGTAAAAATGTCTAAAAATGTAAAATTAAAGTTATGATCGAAAAAGAAGAAAGGGAAAATGTTTTTGTTATTTTTATTGATTCGCAGAGACAAGTCTCATGCCTACGTACCCGAAGGATCAAAATCTCGTAGTTCGGGGTAAAAATTGCGAGTAAATTTGTTTGTTTGATTTTAAGGTTTTTGAAAGTGGTTTTAAAGACAAAAGCCAAAAGTGGCAAAAATGTGTGGTTGATTGATGTTAATTTGTGAAGAAAGTCTAAATGGTTAAATTGACTTGAAGTTTGATTATGAAAGGAGACGCGAACACTTGGTTTAAAATCCAAGGTTTTTTTGCAAGATTAAAAATGTTTGATCGAAGAAAACACACTTGGTTTGAATTCCAAGGTTTTTGCGAGAAAAAGAACTCTTGGTTTAAAGTCCAAGATTTTTGCAATAAAAATGGCACTTGGTTTAAAGTCCTATATTTTTTGCGATAAAAAGAACACTTGGTTTAAAGTCCAAGTTATTTGCGATAAAAAGGGTACTTGGTTTAAAGTCCAAGTTATTTGATAAAAAGGGTACTTGGTTTAAAGTCCAAGATATTTGCGATAAAAAAGACACTTGGTTTAAAGTCCAAGATTTTTGCGATAAAAAGGGTACTTGGTTTAAAGTCCAAGTTATTTGCGATAAAAAGAACGCTTGGTTTAAAGTCCAAGGTTTTTGATAGAAAAAGAACACTTGGTTTAAAATCCAAGATTTTTGCGATAAAAAGAACACTTGGTTTAAAGTCCAAGGTTTTTGGCGATAAAAAGAACGCTTGGTTTAAAGTCCAAGGTTTTTTGATAAAAATGTTTGATGAAAATTTTCGTGTTTCCACGATATTTTTGAAGAAGAAAATACTTATGTATTTTGAAAGAGGTTTTGACCTCATTTTTTTAGAAGAAAATAGGTAATGGTTACGCGCGCAAAATGACACTAACCTAAAATGTCCTAACAACCAAACTAAGCACGGAGACAATTTATAATGATATTTTGATCAAAATGACGTCTTTTCCCTCGGAATTTAACGTTACGCGCATTGGCGGAAAGCGATAAAAAAGTAAATATGCATGAAATGCAATTTTTTATTTAGGAGTACATTTGTTTCTAATTACATTCTAAGATATTTGCAAGAAAATAAACATGAAATGATGCAAGAGAGGGGATGCTATGCAATTTTATTTATAGCTTACACTTGGCCTAATTACATTCTAAGTTCAAGAGCAAAATAAATGGTGATTAATAAAGCAAAATACACACAATACAAAAATAATAATAATGGTGCAAAAAACAAATATAAGAATAATTAAATAAATGAATATATGATATAATAGGACTAAATAAATAAGCATAAATAGATGTTAGATTAGATGGGTTAGTAACAAAAAACAAAAACAAGCCTCAACATCATGCTTTACAAGGCTAAAATAGCTAAAAATAGCTTTATGCTAAAAGCACTTATTTCATAAGCTTGTGAATAAATTAAAGAATGATTAATTAACGATATAGTATATTAATAATGATTAGATTAAATCTAGCCATAAATTTTAGTAGCTTAATTTTGTTCAAAATAACTTAGAGAAGTCATTGAAATGAAAAGCTACTCTCAAAATAAGCCAAAAAACAAATTAAATTTAAGTTTAAACAGGGGGTGTCAAAATCAAAACGAAATAAAAAGGGGTGCGAAATGCAGTACTGAGGTCCAAGGGGGGGCGCGTGAAGAAAATCAGATGATTAAATCAGGGACGTCTGATCAGATCTGGAAGGTTCTAGGCACGCTGGTACATCGTAAGGTCACGCACCAGCGCACACAGGATTGGTCCAGGGTATATATACCCCAAAACCCTAAAAAATTTCATTTTTTCCAATCTTCTTCTCTCTCTAGCGGCCGCTCTCTCTATTCTCTTTTGTTCTCTATATACCCAAAAAATTAGGGTTTTGATGTTCAAACGATCTTGCAATTATCTAGGCAAAATCAATGTTTAGGGGACAAAATGTGATTTTGGGCAAAAAAGGACAGTGACGGAGAAGAAGCGTATACTGTCATGGTTATTTTCTGATTTTTTAATTTAAAAAAAAAACATAAATAAAAAAATAAAAAAATATTAAAACAAAATAAAAGAAATTAAAAAGGGGAGTGGGAAAGAGGCAGCACGTGCGCTCCTTAAAATAAAGGCTTTGATTGATGCCCCTCCTTAAAATAATACCTTTATCTTTACTTCAAAAAAAAATCACCTTTATTATTAATTTGTTATATTAAATGTAAAGTTTTGTATTATAAATTTATAATGATTAAGTTCGTATTTGAGTTGGCGACGCATTTCAAAAATATGACAATTGTAAAATTGTATCTTAGTGTATATAGAAAATTGCTTTTTTCGCCCCTAACATTGCTCCCAGGCCCCCAAAAAT
Source organism: Trifolium subterraneum (assembly GCA_951799995.1). Taxonomy (NCBI): domain Eukaryota; kingdom Viridiplantae; phylum Streptophyta; class Magnoliopsida; order Fabales; family Fabaceae; genus Trifolium; species Trifolium subterraneum. The sequence goes on from OX637468.1 coordinate 20,716,306, forward strand.
CCCAAAATACCCTCAGTTTAGTCCTAGGGCACTTCGGTACCTTTTTACCATAATAGTATTATTTCCGTACGTAGATACCGAAGTGATGTTAAGTGGCTACAAATACGCTGTCAGACAGCAAGTTTGATGCAAAAATTTAAAAAATATATAGGTTCGGTAGAAAGCTACCAAACACGCGTTGTTTCGGTAGTTTCGTGCTGAACACGCGGGATTTCGGTACTTAGTTACCGAACTCTAGTAATATAGCAGTATTTTTCACAAACCTTCATCAGTTTATGCAAAACACAAAATTGAGAGAGTCTAAGAGCGATTCTAGGGTTCTAATCGCAAATTCGAAGGTCAACAACAACAACAAGGTTTAATTCGTACACTGAACTATAATACTTACTATCAGTCAGGATTTGCTTTTTGTATTTGATTTTTCTTTTGAGTCTCTAACTTTTGCCTGGATCTCCCTTTTGAGTTTTCAACCCACCGAGAATATATTTTTTGTTTGCCCCTAATTTTTGCCTGGACCGCCCTTTTGGATTTTCAATCCACCAGGACGCTTATTTTTGCCTAAGCCGCCTTTTCAGGTTTTCGACTTATCGAGCTTTTGTTTGTTTTTTTTGCTTTTTTTTTTCTTTTTTTTTTATGGAAAGAATCAAGATTGATATGCTGGTATGCAAACTTCTCAAAGGGATGCCATTTGCTGTTGATATGCAAACTTCCCAAAGAGGTGCCATTTGCTATTGATATGCAAACTTCTCAAAGAGATGCAATTTGTTATTGAATATGTTTCCCAAAAGGGGTCCGAGCTTATTCTTTCACTGGGAAAAGGAAAAATCACACAAGCTTCTTAAAGATAACCACTTGCTGGGATAGAATTGATAATTTTTGCTGGGAAGATTTGAAGGCCAACAGATGCTGGTGATTCCACTGGGGAAATAAAACTATATTGTGGAGTATTGAGTTTTGCAAAATAAATGCAATCTCCTGAACCACCTTCCAAACAGTAACTGCTGGGGGATCAATATTCAATCCAGGAACAATCTGGAGAGAAACGGTCAATCAAGACTTTAGTGAAAAAATAGCTCAACTAAGAGGTCGTTCCATCCGAATATGAACCGGAGTAGAACACGGAATGAAATGCTTCCATAAGGGATAAGCTCAATGGAGATTAAAAAAAAAAAAGGGAATTTTCTGCTTAAGGGGTAAACTCTAATTGAGAGAAGTACATATACCTTACGAGGAGAAGGGATAAACATCAAAATGCAAAAATGAGCAACGAATATAAATTCGGCTATGCGTGATGAATGAATAAATGCATGAATGTTATGATGTGTATCATGTATATGCTGGCAAAACAGACAAAACAGATAAACAGACAAATTGGAGATTACCAAACAACATCGTACAACCGGTTATTCGACCAATCTCAATCAAGATGGAATCATCGCTAGAGAGAAAACAAAACCACCGTTAGAGTAGAGTTTTTTTAATTCTCAAGTCTCACTGGGGAGAGGAAAATACTTCTTGGGGATGAACCTCCAAAATTCAATCTTCTAATATCACAAATCCGATGAAAGGATAACAACACGAACTCTTCTCCGAGTTTTAGCTGGGGAACACTCAAGTTCAGCATTTAGTTGAAGAATGCAAGATCACATACCCAACCCATTATAACAACAATCTTCTTTAAGGGAACACTGCACGTGTCCATAAAACCCAAAAAGATCAACTCTGTCGGAGGCTGATTCTTGGCTTAAGGAGGAAGAAACATAACATATATCTTGACAGATCTGGATTGCTCCCATAAACCACTCCAGGTGCCCCAAATTTGATTTACTGATCAAGGTAAGCTCCGATTCACAATTTGTCCCGGAATGCATGACCTTTCAGATAAATTGATTGATCAACAGATTCACAGAGAGATTCGCCGAATCTCGAGGTAATTGCCCCAGATTAACGGTATTTGGCATATTCTTTGCTCAACAAATCTTCTAGGCAGCATGCCCCTTGCTGATGGTCAATTGCAAGTTTCCTTGATATCAAGCAAATGTTTTACAAGATAAAATGTCTATTCAGAGAATGAGAATTTTAATATGACAGTTATGTGAGTCTTGAAGATTTTATTAAAAAGTTGTCGCAAAACCTTGTGACAGAATCACTGGTTAGGATATGACATTGATTTTTGAAAGACAAATATACAAAAGCATATGATACCAACACAAATTTTGAGCAAAAATCATGGGAGTCAGACCCTCTCTATGTATTTTGATAGTACTCTACGCAAAAAAAAAGTGCATAAATCCTAGATTCCTATATGCCTGTGGCGATATTTTTACTTTTTTGAACAAGTCACGAATTATAAAACACGTTCGTCGTGTAAAAACAATGAAAATGGCATCGGCAAGCCGAAATACTACGATATGTTGTAGACCCGCTCTATGTATTTTGATAGTACTCTACGCAAAAAAAAAAGTGCATAAATCCTAGATTCATATATGCCTGTGGCGATATTTTTACTTTTTTGAACAAGTCGCGAATTATGAAACACGTTCGTCGTGTAAAAACAATGAAAATGGCATCGGCAAGCCGGAATACTACGATATGTTGTAGACCCGCTAATGTATTTTGATAGTACTCTACGCAAAAAAAAAAGTGCATAAATCCTAGATTCTTATATGCCTGTGGCAATATTTTTAATTTTTTGAACAAGTCGCGAAGTTGAAAACACGTTCGTCGTGTAAAAATAATGAAAATGGCATCGGCAAGTCGGAATGCTACGATATGTTGTAGACCTGCTCTATGTATTTCGATAGTACTCTACGCAAAAAAAAAGTGCATAAATCCTAGATTCCTATATGCCTGTGGCGATATTTTTACTTTTTTGAACAAGTCATGAATTATAAAACACGTTCGTCGTGTAAAAACAATGAAAATGGCATCGGCTAGCCGGAATGCTACCATATGTTGTAAACCCGCTCTATGTATTTTGATAGTACTCTACGTAAAAAAAAAAGTGCATAAATCCTAGATTCCTATAAGCCTGTGGCAATATTTTTAATTTTTTGAACAAGTCTTATAAAACACGTTCGTCGTGTAAAAACAATGAAAATGGCATCGGCAGGCCGGAATGCTACGATATGTTGTAGACCCGCTCTATGTATTTTGATAGTACTCTACTAAAAAAAAAGTGCATAAATCCAAGATTCCTATATGTCTGTGGCGATATTTTTAATTTTTTGAACAAGTCGCGAAGTTGAAAACACGTTCATCGTGTAAAAATAATGAAAATGACATCGGAAAGTCGGAATGCTACGATATGTTGTAGACCCACTCTATGTATTTTGATAGTACTCTACGCAAAAAAAAAGTGCATAAATCCTACATTCCTATATGCATGTGGCGATATTTTTACTTTTTTGAACAAGTCGCAAATTGTAAAACACGTTCGTCGTGTAAAAACAATGAAAATGACATCGGCAAGCCAGAATACTACGATATGTTGTAGACCTGCTCTTTGTATTTTGATAGTACTCTACGCAAAAAAAAAAGTGCATAAATCCTAGATTCCTATATGCTTGTGGCGATATTCTTAATTTTTTGAACAAGTCGCGAAGTTGAAAACACGTTCGTCGTGTAAAAATAATGAAAATGGCATCGGCAAGTCGGAATTCTACGATATGTTGTAGACACTCTCTATGTATTTTGATAGTACTCTACGCAAAAAAAAAGTGCATAAATCCTAGATTCCTATATGCCTGTGGCGATATTTTTAATTTTTTGAACAAGTCGCGAATTATAAAACACGTTCGTCGTGTAAAAACAATGAAAATGGCATCGGCAAGCCGGAATGCTACGATATGTTGTAGACCCGCTCTATGTATTTTGATAGTACTCTACTAAAAAAAAAGTGCATAAATCCTAGATTCCTATATGTCTGTGGCGATATTTTTAATTTTTTGAACAAGTCGCAAAGTTGAAAACACGTTCATCGTGTAAAAATAATGAAAATGGCATCGGCAAGTCGGAATGCTACGATATGTTGTAGACCCACTCTATGTATTTTGATAGTACTCTACGCAAAAAAAAGTGCATAAATCCTAGATTCCTATATGCATGTGGCGATATTTTTACTTTTTTGAACAGGTCGCGAATTATAAAACACGTTCGTCGTGTAAAAACAATGAAAATGGCATCGGCAAGCCGGAATACTACGATATGTTGTAGACCCGCTCCTTGTATTTCGATAGTACTCTACGCAAAAAAAAAAAGTGCATAAATCCTAGATTCCTATATGCCTGTGGCGATATTTTTAATTTTTTGAACAAGTCGCGAAGTTGAAAACACGTTCGTCGTGTAAAAATAATGAAAATGGCATCGGCAAGTCGGAATGCTACGATATGTTGTAGACCCGCTCTATGTATTTTGATAGTACTCTACGCAGAAAAAAGTGCATAAATCCTAGATTACTATATGTCTGTGGCGATATTTTTACTTTTTTGAACAAGTCGCGAATTATAAAACACGTTCGTCATGTAAAAACAATGATAAAGGTGGTCAGGCGGCGTGTCCCGTGTGCAGTGTGGCAATGACGGTACAAGTATAGTGTAGCTGAAAAAGCTTCCGCTTGAGGGGGAGCATATCCTGGTATGGATGGACTCACACTTGAGGGGGAGATTGTTGTGACAAGTGTGAGTGTTAAGTCTCACATTGCTTAGATAAGTGGAGGTTGAACACTTTATAAGTGAGAGGACCCGTAAACCTAACACCTTAAGGTTTTGGGTAAGAGTGTGGTGTCCAACTCACTTGTGAAGTTGTTCTTAGACCCAATGTGGATGATCCCCCTGGCTGCCCCCTCGTGATCACCCAATAGTGGTATCAGAGCCGATGGTTCGACGAAGGGTTCGACCGGCTCCTTGTATCGAAAGTCTTCCTGACAAAGGTGGTCAGGCGGCGTGTCCCGTGTGCAGTGTGGCAATGGCGGTACAAGTGTAGTGTAGCTAAAAAAGCTTCCGCTTGAGGGAGAGCATATCCTGGTATGGATGGACTCACACTTGAGGGGGAGATTGTTGTGACAAGTGTGAGTGTTAAGTCCCACATTGCTTAGATAAGTGGAGGTTGAACACTTTATAAGTGAGAGGACCCGTAAACCTAACACCTTAAGGTTTTGGGTAAGAGTGTGGTGTCCAACTCACCTGTGAAGTTGTTCTTAGACCCAATGTGGATGATCCCCCTGGCTGCCCCCTCGTGATGACCCAACACTTTATGTGTTACATGAAATATGAACATGTAATAATTCCGCAATACCAAAAACACAAAAAATCATATCAATTATTATACCTTTATTATCTTAAAATAAAGGCTTTGATTGATGCCCCTCCTTAAAATAATACCTTTATCTTTACTTCAAAAAAAAAATCACCTTTATTATTAATTTGTTATATTAAATGTAAAGTTTTGTATTATAAATTTATAATGATTAAGTTCGTATTTGGGTTGGCGACGCATTTCAAAAATATGACAATTGTAAAATTGTATCTCAGTGTATATAGAAAATTGCTTTTTTCGCCCCTAACATTGCTCCCAGGCCCCCCAAAATACCCTCAGTTTAGTCCCAGGGCACTTCGGTACCTTTTTACCATAATAGTATTATTTCCGTACGTAGATACCAAAGTGATGTTAAGTGGCTACAAATACGCTGTCAGACAGCAAGTTTGATGCAAAAATTTAAAAAATATATAGGTTCGGTAGAAAGCTACCAAACACGCGTTGTTTCGGTAGCTTCGTGCTGAACACGCGGGATTTCGGTACTTAGTTACCGAACTCTAGTAATATAGCAGTATTTTTCACAAACCTTCATCAGTTTATGCAAAACACAAAATTGAGAGAGTCCAAGAGCGATTCTAGGGTTCTAATCGCAAATTCGAATGTCAACAACAACAACAAGGTTTAATTCGTTCACAACAACTCATCCATCACTAGAATTCGCAAATTAGAGGATACCAAATTCGTGGTTTTTATTGATTCACTTGAACAAGTAAGTATTTTAAATAACCTATCTCATTTACTTGCTTTTGACTGGGTTCTTGATTATATTTTGATCATGTTATGATTAATATGTTGATTCCACGAAATTGGAATGTTAATTTAATTAATGTATAGGGTTTGGATTTCTATTTAGGTTAATGTGCTCCAACTGTTTGATAAAATGCCTGAATGATAAAGTAGTTGTCAAATTGCTTGATAAAATGCCTTGATTTCCAGTTTGGATTTGTAGTTTGATTTATTTCCACCAACTGTTTGATAAAATGCCCGAATGATAAAATGGTTTATAAATTTTGATATAAAATGTTGTGTATTTTGTTATAGGAATGACGGATGAAGTTGGATGAACGAGAGCTGGTAGGGTAAGCAAAGCACATGGCTCTGCCCGTAGAGAACTTGTGAATGTCGATAAAATTCCAAGTTGGGGTAAGGGAAAAAATGTTGTAGTTGTTGGATCGGCTCAAGCTCAAGAGGAGGAGCCTCAAGATGAATATGAAGAAAAAATGGAAGTTGAAACTGAACCGGGATTGGAAGAGCAACAGCAAGAAGATGAAGACGATTTGAGTGATTTTTTTGATTTTGGAGATGAAGAGGAAGAGGATGAGGAAGAGCAAGAGCAACAAGTAGAAGCACAAGCAGAACCGCAACCACAACCACCACAAAAAAAAAGAACGGAAAAAAAATACGAGAACAACACAAGGAAGAAACCCACCACGTGCCGGTGAAGCCAAAGTTTCAAGTTACCCTGGTGGTCCAACGGACTTGTCGTTGTTGCCGGGTTTTGGAAAGCATGTTGCTGCATCATTGTGGAGAGGAGAGGTAAATTCGTATTTTAATTAATTTGCATTGAATTTGTTAAACTTGTGATTATTTCTTAATTTCTTATTTTCATTGAATTTGTGCAGTGTAAAACGAGATATTTGAGGTGCATGAACAACGGAAAAAAGATAAATGAGTTTACATTGCCGAAGAGTAACCTGGATTGGTTTTGGGATGTCGTTAAGGCTAGTGGACTTCAACCACTTTTGAAGACAAATTACAATAATCTTGACTGGGGATTGTTGACGGCATTTACCGAGCGATGGCAACCAGAGACCGGTACTTTCCATCTGCCGATTGGTGAAGTTACGATAACTCTGGATGATGTTTCCTGCTTGCTACATATTCCCATCACCGGTAAAATGCTCAACCACCTTGGAACTTCGTGCACAACGGAAGAAGGTGAAGATATGTGCCGAGAGTATCTGAACTTCCCTAGAACTAAGTGTAGGGCAGAGTTCAAGAAAATGAAAGGAGCACATATCGGGTTTCCCATGCTGGAGAAGATATACGCCGCCAATTTGAGGCGAGCGTTGAAAGCTGAAGAGGAAGAGGAAGAGGAGGAAGTTGTGCAAAATTACAGGGATTGCACCATACGAGCATTTTTGCTCTACTTGATTGGTGGAACCATTTTCACCAACAAAAGTATGCAGTATGTGGATGTCATATTCCTGACATATTTGCAAGACCTCAGCTTGGTAAACACATGGAACTGGGGTGCTTCTGGGTTGGCATATTTGTATCATTACTTGGAGAAGGCAACTAAGCCGAGATGTGGAAACCATGGAGGGTACAACTGTATGTTTCAGGTATATAAATTTAATTTATTTAAAATGACTTCATTATCTTATCTATGCAGTTGTTAAATCATTTTGTGCATTTCAAAAGGTTTATTTATTGTTAATTTATCCATTAATTTGTTGTTTTTAGGCGTGGATTTATGAGCATTTCAAAAGGTTCGGAGGGGGAGGGGCTAGTGAAAAGTATAGGCACCGGGATCCAATTTGCGCTAAATATTTGCCTATGAAAGGTTATAAATATCCGGATGAGCATAGGACGACATCGGATAGGATGGAAGTGGACGAAGTCACGTTTAGACCATATGAGGATCACCGACATATTCGGCCGTTTGAAGATATTTCTTGGTACAGTGGCTGGATTATGTGTGGAAGTGCTATGATATGTCCTTATTTGCCTGAGCGTGTCCTAAGGCAATTTGGACATGTCCAGTCTATTTCCAGACACCCTGATGAATCTGCAAAAGCTGGTCTGAATCGGTGGAGTCAATGATGTAATTTCTGGATAAGCTATCAGACGCAATTGATCCCTGATTTGTAGCTTCATACTATGATCTGATGATTTCAACCGTTCCTAAAACAAACAAAAATATTTATTTAAATACTTAAACCTGAAAGTCAATGTTCTGGTCTAAAATATAAAGTGTATAATTATGTCGATTACCTGAATTACATTAAACTCTTGCAAGCAGTCAACTTCACCATCAACAGTTTCATCAATCTGTAATCTCTTCCAATGAGTGTTAACCTCATCTAGTCTAATAGGTAGCTTTTTTTCAATCTTCAAAGCTATTAAACAAGCACACGGTAACCCATATGTTTTCTTTATCACACAACTACACTTTTTTCGAATCCTCCCGCAATCGCGTGATCGAATTTATTCACCCCGAATAAAGTGTAAGGCCTGTCGAGAGATGTTATACACCAACTTAATGTACAAAAAATGATTTTTAAAATAATGTTCAATAGCAGTAGTACTCTGTCCAAATGACGTCTTTATCTTAGTCAGCTGGTTTGGGACCATTTGATTTATTGCTTCCCAACCCTTGACCAAATCACCCTTACAATCCGTCAAATATTGTTTTAGCGCACCATGTTGTGACTCAACTCTATTGGTGGTAGTGTTGCCAATGTGCATAACACTGTCTGTCCATCCACTCACAAATTTTTCCTTCACCGGATCAAGGACTGTAGTTTCAACATATTTGACAAAATTTGGAAAATTTTCAAACACTTTCCTGAAATCAACAACTGCAGTCATATATGACTCTTCTGAAGTCGAATCTACAATTGAATTCCATTGAAGTTTGAGTGTCTTAAGTAACTGAAACATCTTTTCTCTTTTGCTTTGCAAAGGGCCTTAAACTTAGCTTTGACGTTTTTATAAACATGAACCCGACACACTAAAGCAGTTGAATTCGGAAAAACCTTTGCAACAGCATTCAGCAATGACTTATCCCTATCGGTGACAATGACCTTCGGAAAGGTCTCCTTACTTATCAAAAGACTCTTACATGTCTCAAGAGCCCATACAAAATTATCTTCTTTTTCATTCGCGATATAGGTAAATCCAACATTGTACGATTCCTCAGTTGACGTTACACCGACTATCTCAAATAAAGGCATTTTATACTTGTTTATTTTGTACGTTGAATCCATCATCAAAACAGTCGGGAAAGTGTTAAACAATTTAATACTCTCAGGATGTGCCCAAACAATGTCTTGCATAGTTGTGGAGTCACCAATTGTTCTACACTTGTGAAAATATTTGTGAGTTTCACAACACTTCAAGAGATGTTGCAATTCAGAGAGTTCACCCCTAACATCTGTTTTAAACCTCTGGCGCGCATTGTATATTTGCTTCATATTTGTCTTGCTATCTGGATTTCGCCCTTTCAACATCGTCATAATGTTCTTCGGCGCCACCAAATTCTTAGTCAACTCGCGTACACACTCCTTCTCCTCCGGTTTTAAGCGTCCAACAAGAAGATGACCTTCTAATGTTTTTGACATCTCATGGTTATGTTCACCACACACAACACTTAGACTCCATTGTTCTGATGCCAAATAATAACCTCGCAGCCTGAACGGACAAAATGTTTTCCTCGTAGCTGTGTCTTCTTTCTTTGATTTCTTTTTCCTTTCTTTGTAAACACCACCTCTTTCACATCCCAATATAAAAAACTTTTTCCTATTATAAGCCCCATTGTCTGATTTCCAAATCACAATAGAAAATCCAGCGATCACAGCCTGTCGTTTACACCAATCAATCATGACATCTCGCACCTTCATCTTTTCACAATTTACAAAATATTTGCCGGTGTCAACAACAACATTAGATTGTTCGTCATCGGGTTCCACAACATTGGGTTGAACGACGACAGGTATGTCGGGTTCATCAATGTTTGGTTTCAATTCAATAGGAGGTTCAACCATTACAAAAAACCTACGCTATCAACCAAACACAAAAACATGAAGTTATACACTATTTCAACAGAAAGGGCATATTTCGGTAGCTACGTATCGAAAATTTGTCATTTCGGTAGTGATTTACCAGAAAATCAATTGACAGCAAAACCAAGCAAATTCGAAAAATAAACGGATTAAAGCGCTTATTACCTATTGTATGACAACCAATCAGTGTAGGAACCCTCTATGGATGAATAAACGTCGATTTCTTGCCTCTGAAACGCCAAAATACGCCTTAGATCGCAAAAATTTTGATTGTGTGTTGAAGAGGTAATGAAAGTACAAGTCTGTCAGCTAGACCCTATATAGATCAGTTTCGGTAGCTGCGTACCGAAATTAAGCGTATTCAGCCCGTAGCTACCGAAACGGTTAATTTTAAAAAAAAATACATGGTTTCGGTACAAAGTTACCGAATGCTTATATTACTGTTTTAAACCACACCAACTAGGTAACTTGACATGATTTCGGTAACTAGGTACCGAACTGTATGTAGTTTGGTAACATTTTACCGAAGTTATTAAAGGGCAAATGGGTCATGCAGGGGGACCTGGGAGCAAATGGTAGGGGCGAAAAAAGCAATTTTGTGTATATATTGTTGTGAATATCCCGAAAGTATAAATTCAAACTTCCGCATTGACGTGAGAGTATGAATACGCCACACAACCAAACGGCCCAAGAGTGGTAGATTGAATTTATAATCACTTAAAGAGATTCAAATCTTTTTCCATTTAAATCAATTTATATTGTCTATTTCTTTAAAAAAAAAATCAATTTATTGTTGGTATCTTCTAAAAAAATTATAATGCAATTTTGTATAAATTAATTTATATACAAACCATCAAATTTATTAAACTGATGAGAGAGTATTTCATTGGGCTAATTTAAAGGCAAGGCCTTGAGATGAATTTTTTTTTTTTGGATGAACTCTCGTAAAATTATTTATTCATATCTATCACAAATTCAATTATAAACGACATGATGGTATATATATTAAACAATTTATCAAAAATAGTTATATTTTAAGCAAACGAGGATTAATGTAGAGGGATTGGAAAACAACTCTTAAATAAGTTTTTGATCTAGAAACTCACGTGTGTAAGGAATTTAATTATCTGCATTGTGCTAGTTTAGTTTATAAAACTACTATATACTCCCTCCGGTCTCATATATAAGAAACAAAAAAAAAATTTACAAAGTCTTAAATATAAGAAAAAGTTACTACAATCATTACATTTATTTTGAATATTCCAATTTTACCCTTTGTTTTACTTTTCCCCATAATAAATAATAATTTAATTTAAACAAAAAGTAAGGGTAAAAGTGGAAATGACATGTTTTTCCTAATCATTTACTCCACTTTCTTAAAGGATGTGTTTTTTTTTTTTTTTATATATGAAACCGGAGGGAGTACGTCATAACGTCAATTCATTCATAGAATATAATATATGGTATATATTTATGTGTATTCAATCTAAATCAATTAATCAAACCATCATGAATACTTCAACTTTTAACAAACATATCATAATTGGTTTCCTAATTACATTATATAGTACATATCATGAGCAAAATAATAAAGAGAACAAAAAAAAATAAAAAATGCCATACTTTCTCAAGCAATATATACTAAAAATGTATATAATTACATTAAATTTTTGGATTATGAATTTGTAATTAAGTAGCTTGATGCATGAAATCAACACCTAGAAGCTACACCAATCAATTATTTGAGCAAGCTGGACTATTTTTTCCATTTTCTGTTCTTCCATCCGTTTTGGAAAGTACATGATATGCATCCTTTTATCTTTGCTAAGCCCTAAAGCAAAACCACTTTTTCTGCACACAAAATCAAAGACAGTATAACATATATATATATATTCAAGATAATTACACATGAACAAAAATCAATGGTAAATAAATAACCGAGTTTCACAATTTATTAAATTGTTTATTATCATCAGCAATACAAATTGTGTGCTTAGGATATTAATTATTGGAAATAGTTTAGGAATTAATGAGTATATGTACCTTTGAGGACGAATTTAATTTTTTATTATCCTTGGCACCACGACCGGTGCGAGAGTCATATCTTCGCTGTGAAGGAAATCGTCCAGATGCCGAGGCAATTTTCTTTTCATCTCTAGCCTTGTTGAATATAACGGTGAAACCTTCCGCTGAGGCCGGATCATTTACATCCCATTCTCCAAACTTCGGTAAAGGTTTTCCATCTTGTTCAGAATACTGCAAATAAAATTATTAATTGAAAAGATCTTCCATTTCAATTAATTGCAATGATGTAACCTTAATTTTGCCTTTAAGCAAAACCAAATAATTAAAATAATATATATCTAATGTAAAATTTGATCACAAAGAAATGGTAAATGGCTAAGTTAATTTCTTGTGAAAATCATAAGGTCTATATCAATGATATAGTTTTCATGAATATTTGTGACATAAAGCATTTTCTTTTTTTCTAGACAAGGGATGAAAGAATGAATGAATATAGATCGCATAAGATTGGAAAAAATCATGATTAAGGAATAATATAAAAACATCAAAAGAAAACATGCATTATCATAAGATTGAGAATTGATTAGATGAAAAGATATTTAATGATATACCAAAAAGAAACATGCATTGTATGATAATTAAAAAAGATGAAGATGGACAAGATCATACCGAAGCCATGAGATTGAAGATGCTTTGTGATGATATTCAACAAGACCAGAAATTCTTTAGAAGATGGATACAAATTATAAGGAAAACAAAAGAGACTAAATAAATAAATAAAAAATTATAGGGATGATGAGGGGGAATTGTATAACAAAAAGTTCAAATACAGCATTTTATTTAAGGCCAACAGATTCATAAACCGAGTGCAACGAAAACTAGCTGTTGGATCTGTGGGACCAACTCGTCAAAAACACGGGTTATTTGCTTTAACGGTGTTGTTGTTATTGTTATTATTATTATTATGAAAAAATTATTTACATTTTTTTCCAACATTAATCTTTAAATAACAAATTCATATTCCTTAATGTATGGTGCAGTAGGATCGTTAGATTTAAAAAGAGAGAAAAGTTCTTCTGAATCCAACAAATTCTATAATGGACAAAATTTACATGCATTTCCATACATGCATTTTTTACTTTTCCTCTCACAAAGAGATAGTTTTTTTATTAAAAAATTAATTTTCTTTTATTTTTTCAAAATGAAAAAACACAAATAACCACCTCTTTGTGAGTGAAAAAGTAAGAAATACATTTATGGAAATACATGTAAGTTTTCTCCTTCTATAATTTCTCTATCTAAATTTAACCAAATAATAGTTCTAGAATTCGTAGTAATAACTCCAATTCTCTTAAAAAATCAGTAATCTATTTATGATAAATAAGTTGACATATTATCCACATAATCAAATGAAAATTAGAATATTCTTGGATTCTATATACATCAATATATATATTGTTGAAGATATATTAAGGTACTAATCTTCATAATAATAGTAAAAAATAATAAACCTCCAAGATAAAGGTGTAAATTTTACATATTGTAAAACTTAAAAAGAGTAAAATATTTTAGTCAAAAAAAAAAAAAAAAGAGTAAAATATTCAAGAGAAAATAGAATTGCATTGACAGTCTAAAATAGATTTACACGATCAACCATTACCATCAATATTTTCCGCCATGTCACCGCACTTTTTTTATTTGATATAGTAAATTGATAGTTTTTATTAAATTATCGTGTAAAATTATTTTGCACGGTAAGTGCTTCTCCATCAAACTCAATATATATACACAATTATGAAACTAATTATAATATAAGAAATTAACAAACATCTTTGATTGATCTCAGTATAATATATTTTATTAATTGCTTGAGATAGAAATGAATCACTCTTAAAATCATTCTACATTTTTATTATACTAACAAGTGAAAAAATTCATCTATCTATTTCCTACCTACCACATCCCTTAATTTTGAAACAAATGTAGGGACAATACAATGTAGGGGCTGTAATTAAAATAACAAAAAATTTGAGCCCAAACATGAAAACTAGAATCTCTGAATCCCTAAAATGTGATTGCAGAGAACTAATAGAGGGCTTGATGATGAGACTAAAGAAAAACAAGGTAGGCTTCTGAAGGACATTGCTACTATATCTATCTACATTACAATTTGCAGATGCAGGACATTGTGTTGAGTAGTAGTACAGATTGGTAAGATCACAGTTTTTTCTACAATACTGTCCCCAATAGCCATATATGCATGATTAGCAAATAGCCAATGAGTCCTAATCTTGCTCTCGGACGACTCATGAGAACTCCGCTACCAGATACCCTGCATAAAGAAATCAAACCCAACATAAGTGTTTTTGGCAACATTAACAAAATTGATGCAAATTTTAGCATTGATGATATGGTAAAGATGGAATTACTAAAGGCCCATTGGATTTGACTTATTTTTGAGCTTATGAAAATAGCTTATGCAAATAAATAAACTTTAATATTAATTCATAAGTTTTTACTAACAAATATTGTATCATTATAAGCTATTTTCTCATTAATTACCTTGAAAAAATTATAATAATACATAAAAGCTTATTTATTTGTAGAAGTTGTTTCGCATAAACTCAAAAATAAGTCAATCCAAACGGGCCCTAAATCATCATTATGTAGTTATTTAAAAAAATGTTTCGACAATTATTTATTTTGGTCAAATAGCCTAGTGGTTAGAAATTCACTTTTTAAGAAGAATAAGTGGGAGTATCAGGGTTCAAACCTCGGTCCCTGCATATTACATGCAATGTCCCTACCAACTGAGTTATGCTCAAGAGGACAATGTTTCGACAATTTTACTATCAAATATAAACCAATTTCAATTATTTGTGTTAAATCATCCTTAAAATTAAAGGTTTTTAAACAAACC
Source organism: Trifolium subterraneum (assembly GCA_951799995.1). Lineage (NCBI taxonomy): Eukaryota > Viridiplantae > Streptophyta > Magnoliopsida > Fabales > Fabaceae > Trifolium > Trifolium subterraneum. The sequence continues at coordinate 20,731,354 of OX637468.1, forward strand.
TTCAATTTATTTATTCCAAGGAAGATAACATACCATGCATCATTTTAACAGTCTAATACATCTATACATGTTCCATTTAAGGATCTTCCCAATGACTGTTAAGTATCTTCTTAGGTCTTAGCACTAAACATCATCTTAAGGATTTTAGATCTTCTGATTTCAACATCCGAACATCTATGGCCCTCTATTTTTCCATGTAAATTTTAAGTTTATGACAGAACCTGATATTTCTAACAAGAGGTCTAACCGTCTAACAATTTACTTACACGGTTACATGTTAAAATGCTGAAACAGGCAATTTCAAATGCTCCACTTTACCACAGGTGAAAATTATATACAGAAAATAGCAACTTACCAGATTCCATCAATACGATCTGCAATGAGCTTTCCTTGTTTCGGCACGAATCCAGAAGTGTTCAGAGACTTGAATACATGACCTGCAAAGTAATCTATTATTAAGTCTCGAGTTTTAAAATCAAACAATTTACAGTAAAGAAAACTAGTAATTACCTTTATCATCATTAGTATCAGCACTGTTGATTAAAGGATCAGACTCCACACTAATATCAAGTGCTAGATGGTCGGTAGATCCTTTTCGCATATTTCGTACGTGAGCAGCTGATGGGACAGGAGATAATGTTTTCTTGCCAAGAGGTCCCTGTGTAAATAAGCAAGTTTTTATACATGCACTTCCCTTAATTACTTCAATTTGTGTTTTTGGCAGCTAGAGAAAGAGAATTTCAGCTTTGAGAATGCAGCACCATAATAAAAAATAAATAAATTGTGGTAACATGTTATAGGTACAAAGTTTTCAACGCCATTTAGCGATGACTATTCTCTCTGTTTTTTTTTGGATTAAGTGATGACTAATCTCTGTCATGGAACCTGTGGGGTACACAAGATGGGTTCTCCCCTCCCAGCCGAATTTTTTTCATTGTTGGTGCAGCACCATAAAAATTAGTAACAGATAAACCAAGAGAGGATCAACGGAAGCAAATAAAGTTCCAATATGCATAAAGCAAACCCTCAAAGTAAATTACTTATTCATCAGCTCTAGTGCAAGAATAAAATAAAGCACTAGCAAACATATCTATATGCTGTATTTCTGTCAAACTGTTAATCACTCAGGCCCACCTATACCACGGTAAAAAAATATTATATGAAATAAGTTCTGTTTTTTATGTAAGCATTTAAACTGAAATTGTCCTGTAGACCCTGATATTGCATCATGTAAAAAATTTAAGATCAGAAAACTGTTGAAATAAAATACCTCTTCAACTTCAGTTATCTCTGAACCAGCAGGCAGTGAGGGTGCTTGATATATGCTCCTTTCCTGGACAATTTCTGGCTGAGAAATCTTATCTTGAATTGAATCTTCAAGTAATTTAACCTTGGTCGTTAATTCATCAATAACCTTCTGACTTCCAACTAATTTAATACCAAGCTCCTGGGCCTTGGATTTTGAATTTTCAGATTCTGAAAGAATTGCAATGATACGCTTTTCCAATGGTGGCAATACTTCTCTAAAATCTTTAGTTTTTCTATCTACAATGAATTCGTTGGTTCCCAAAAGATCTATAATTTTTTCTAAGACAGACGTCAGTTCATACAGTTCATTCTTGACCATTTTTGAGTCTTCAGAGTGTCTATTGAGTTGTTCAACTTCCTCCTTTAGATCCTTAATTTCAAGAGCCTTAGTTTCGAGGATTGATTGCATCTCCTTTTTATCATGAGACAGAGAATTTATTTGATGATGCAACCTACTAACACTATCAATAATGTAAAAGAGCTTCTTCACAGGGTCTGAAGTATGTGGCTCAATATCATCTTCTTCAGACTCTACAATAGGGATTTTGATCATATCTATCTTGTTGAAGATATCACTCAGCTGAGATGCTGAAAGGATGGAGCTTTCTGCCAATAGAAAAGGAAAATCTAGTTACAACAAAGTAAATCAACAAATGCTTGTTTAAATAAAATTTAACGTGGTTAGGTCAATACAGATTTCATCATTGTATACCTTCTTCTTTTGCCAACAAAGCACTGTGCATTGATGAAATCTCTTCCTCTTTTTTCTTTAATTCTTCTTCTAGAACATGATAACCATCTACCTTATCTTTAAGATCACTGCACACACTTTGTAGTGATTGAATATCAGACTCCAATAGCAAAACTCTGTCTTTGTTCAAGTCTCTCTCCTCTGTAGCCAATTCAAAAGCAACCGTTGTTTCGTTCAATTTGGTCTGCAAATCTCTAACTGTTGCATCTACTTGCTCACTTTTAAATTTGAACTGTTTAATCAAAGTTTGAACTTTTTCAGAAGCATTTATCAACTTTCTTGACGCGTCTGCATATTTGCTGTGCTTATGATGTTCTACTTGTTCATCTGCTTCATGGTTTAACTTCTCAACCTCAAAAGTGGAGCCAAGTTGCCCAAGATTTTGGTGAACTTCGTTCTGAAGTTCACTGGTAGAATCAGTGCATGCAGACAGCAATAAATTGATATCATTTTCTAAAGCGGCAATGGTACTATCCTTTTCTTCGTTCAACTTTGTCATGCTATTTGCCTTTTCTCTCATAACTTCCATGTGCTCAACAATAGCCACTATATTAGACTCTGTTTCCAGAAGTTTTCCATGGAGAGGAGAAATAAAGTCATCAATAGAATCAGAAAATTCATCAAACCTATCTGCAATATGTTTATTTCTCAACTGAAATCCTTTCACAATCTTTCCAAATGATGAGATTATGGTGTCAATATCAATTACATTAAATTCCCCGTTGTCCAGTTCAACTTCAAAGTTTTCAAGGCCGTCTGAAATTGATTTTCTCACAGGTGGATCTTCCTGCAACAAATATCACATATACAAGGAAAATATTTAGACGACTGATACAGGATAATTGAACAGACCCAAAAACATTGGAACAACACATATTTGATCCTGAAAGCCCCGTGCAATTTGTTATTGAGTACATAATTCAAATCACCATGTATTAATTACCACAGAATTTTCCAATTATATATGATACATATATCTTAGTGGTCGGAAGACTTAGATGGCAAATATGTGTAGATTAAATCAAAACAGTATCAAATGCACAGAACCTGAGAAAAAGGATACAGTAAGAATATTACCTCCATCTCAAGGTGCCCTTCAGAACCCTTCGCAGGCACAGCAACATGGTTTCTTACTTTGTTCACAATGAGATCCACATTCTTCAGAGTCTCACATTTGCTCTCAAAACATTGTTTTATCCTGAGAAATAGAGTATCTTCTTTCATAAGTACCCGAAGATCATTAAGGAATCCACTGAGCTCTAGGGATTTGTTCTCCAAGTTGCCATTCTTTCCAGATAACTCATCCATGTATGAATTTAGCTTTAAACTGAGCGAAGATATTTCCTGTTTGGCAATTTTATTTGCATCTTCTAGAGTAGAAATATCATCTTGGGCCTTCAACAATGCATCTTCCAGTGATTTTTTAGTTGCAGAGGAACCTACCAACTTGCTAGCATTATTTTCTGCTTCATCTCGCAGCTTCTTCAATTCACTTTCCAATTCCGTCTTGACATCTTGCTCAGCATTATACTTTTCAGTCAATAAATTGACCTTACTCTCAACCTGAGATAGTTCAACTTCTAGATCCTTTATGGTTCTGCTTGCCTCTTCTAGTTCTCTTGTCTGCTTGACTGCTTCATCTCTAACTCTCTCTAACTCTGTCTCTGTAGCAACTCTAGATACTTGAGCCTGCTCTTTCTCTTCAGAAAGAACAGATATGTCTTTTTCTGCTTGTGATAAGGCATCTTCAAGTGACTTACTAGTACTGCAAGCTTCAGCAAATTTTTCTTTAACTTTATGTAACTCTTCCACAACTTTTTCTTTCTCGTGTTCTAACTTTGCCTTTTCTTCAGCAAGTTGAGAAACACTGTCCTCTGAAGTTGACAATCTTTGCCCGTGGGAGTTTACAGTTTCTTGGGCTTCTGCCAATTTAGCTTCAAGTATACTGGCCTCCTCCTTTACTACCTGCAATTGTTGCTCTACATGCACCTTAGCATCTTGGCATTCACTAACATAACCAGCAAGCCACTTCACCTTGTCTATAGGTTCGCCAAAAACTGGATCAACTGGAAGAACAATACCATCAATGCATTCCATCACTCTCTGTAACATGTTATTGCTCTCCAACAAGAACTGTTCAAACTGATTCTTTTTACTTTTTATTTCTAGAAGATCAGCCTCTAGCTTTGGCATGCTTTCCAAATCATTGGTCAATCTATTGATCTCATCCTTGTATTCAGAAACTACGGATTCTTGCTTCTGCAAATCAACCTTCAACTGCTCAATCTCTGAGTTCCTTTCATTTATAACATCCTCTAGCTTTGGACTGCTTTCCAAATCACCGGACAATCTACTGATCTCATTCTTGTATTCAGAAACTGCAGATTCTTGCTTCTGTAAATCAACCTTCAACTGCTCAATCTCTGAGTTCATTTCATTTATAACAGCCTCTAGCTTTGGAATGCTTTCCAAATCAGTATACAATCTATTGATCTCATCCTTGTATTCAGAAACTGCAGATTCTTGCTTCTGCAAATAAACCATCAACTGCTCAATCTCTGAGTACTTTTCATTTATAACAGCCTCTAGCTTTGGAATGTTTTCCAAGTCACTGGACAATCTACTGATCTCACCCTTGTATTCAGAAACTGTGGATTCTTGCTTCTGCAAATCAACCTTCAACTGCTCAATCTCTGAGTTCTTTTCATTTATAACAGCCTCTAGCTTTGGAATGTTTTCCAAGTCACTGGACAATCTATTGATCTCATCCTTGTATTCAGAAATTGCAGACTCGTGCTTCTGCAAATCAACCTTCAACTGGTCAATCTCCGAGTTCTTTTCATTTATATCCGCCTCTAGCTTTGAAATGCTTTCCAAGTCACTGGACAATCTATCGATCTCATCCTTATATTCAGAAACTGCAGATTCTTGCTTCTGCAAATCAACCTTCAACCGCTCAATCTCTGAGTTCTTTTCATTTATAAGACCTTTTAGATTGTCCCTGTCTTGAACCAATCCCTTTCCTTTCTTAACTGCCATGGACAACTTGTCCCTAAGCATGCCAGTCTTCTCTTCTGATCGTTCAAGGTCTTTCAGCAGAGAACTCCTTTCGTCTTTCAGTGCTATAACTTCGTCAGATAACACTTTTAACTCATTTGACACATCTGATCGAATTAGCATGTCTTCTTCCAGTATATCCTCGTAGAGCTTTAAGCCTTGATCCCTAACATACAGGAGACTTTGAATCCTTTCAAACAATTCAGGATCAATATGAGATGCTTTGGAGAGGTTACCATTCTGTCCTTTAATTTTTTGAAAGCATAAATCAATGATCATCGAAGTGTTGAAAGAGAATTGATCAATTCCTTCATCTTCCATGTTTAGACCAGAAAAATCAACTAACATTTTCACTATCTGATCCTTCTCCAAAGAGTTCTGATGGTTCTTGCCAACAAACTCTCCATATTCAAACCTTAAATCTGTCAATTCAGACTGAAGGTAATCTTTTTCCTGTGACTCCACCAAAAGTGAAATACTCAAACGGTCAATATAGTTGACGGATGCTTCCTTGATTGTAGAAACTTCTTCTTGTAGAACATAAATATCATTGTGGGCCTTACTAAAAGAATCTATAAGCCAGTTCATCTGTGATTCCAGATCAGATGATGAAATAGATTCTGGCAGGTCCAATAGAGACAGAGATTCCTTCAATTTGCATAATTCCAGGAAGGCACCCTTATGTTTATTTCTGTCATCCACGAGCCATCTTAATCTCTCTGGAAAATCAAGCATTTCAGGCTGATCAAGTTCGGCATGAGACAAGATTTCTTCTACTTGCTCAAAAATTGAATTATTTTGTTGTAATGAAGTTTTCAGGGATGCAACCATATTTTCACTCTGGGCCAACTCCTCTTTAATTAATTCAGCAGTTTCTAATGCAGCTGACTTCTCCTGCAGTTCAATTAAACATTTCTCAAGCTCACTGGACTTATCAGCGAGAGACGCCTTTAACGAATCCCGCTGCTGTACCAAGGCCTTTCCTTTTGTCACAGCCATACTAAGCTTCTCTTTGGTATTAGCACTTTTAACCTTTTCATGCTCAAGTTCTCCTTTTACATTTCCAAGCTCAGTATTCAATGTGTCTATCACCACCCTTTCCTTGTCAAGCTCTTCTACCAGTTTCTGATTTTCGCCTTCTAAACGTGACAGTTTTTCGACCAATTCATCTTCCTTCCTCTTGAGCTCCAGTAACCCACCACGAGCATCAGCAAGTATATTCCCATATTCCTGCTCTCTAATATCCAAACCAACCTCAGAGCACGACTGCCCAAGTTGATAAACTTCAGAAAGAATCTGATTATACTTTTCAATCAAAACCCTGGTACTTTCCTCGATATATACTATTTTTCCACTTCTAGAGTTATCCAATACTTGCTCTTGATTAATAACTGTTGCAAGCGAAGATATCATCTTATCTATCACAATATCAATATCACTATCCTCTTCAAGCTGAACTTCTGTTGAATCTTGCAAGCTCTCATTGGATAGCATTAATTGGGAAACCTTTGCATTTAGATTCTCTATCTCACGGTCCCTCGCAAATACACGATCCTGAAAATTACCAAAATAAACAAATAAACAAAATTTTCTTTCTCAACAACAAAATCAAATCTGCACTAGCCAACAACGAGTCAACCATAAACAACACACCTGATATTCCACCACAACACTTTCTTTCTCAGCAACCGCATTCTCCAACTTAAGACGCAGCTGTTCCGCCTCCCCCACTACGCCATTATCCACCAAATCAACAAATTGACTCTGTTGTTGATTTAGAATCTGACTTTCCCCTTCCTTTTCATCTTCATTTTCAGCCGCTACGGCTTCTTCTTCCTTTTGCTTACCATCGAATGTGATTAACTCATCGGGGCAATCAACAAACATGTCATCTCTAGCAGTATCCTCTACAGATTTTCCATCTTCAGTTTCTCCTAAAACTTCATCTTTAACATCAACATGATTTACCTGCTTCACTAACTCCCATTAATTAATTGATTAAAAATTAAAACTTTGCTCACACCTATTAATTAATTGATTAAAAATTAAAACTTTTTACCATCCCCATTTCAATTTTTTTACACATAGATTATTGGGAATTTGGGGATATGTACCTGATTCTGATCAGTATCAATGTTTGATTCTGTAACCCCATTTGATTGAGGATCTGAATCCGAAATCTGCTCTTCTACGTGATTATTCTCAGACATTTCATTCGGATCTGCAAATTCGATTTTTTTTTTATTTTGAAATTTATTAGAACAAAAATAACAATAACAGCTATATAAGCATTAATTTGAATCGAATGAATCTGAAATGAAGAAAACGAACCAGAGAATTTGAAAAGAAAAGAAACCCTAAAATGTAAATTGAGTTTGGAAAATCTGAAATAAGTTGCAGAGAGTGAGTGGCAAGCAAAGTGATTAATGCGCGCACCTGTCTGTTACGTTGCGACGACCAAATTTAGATTGTAGTAAGAAACAAAAATAATAAAGTCATCAGCATTTCTATTTTTGTTTTTTAAATAAATGGAGTGTATTTAATTTTAGTACAAAAATACTTATTTTTTTATTGGTAATTTCAGTGAAAAAATTATATTATTTTGACTGATATATTAATAAAAAATAAAAAATATTATTATTCTTATTCAAATAATTTATTAAGAATAATAGTAACAAAAAAAAATAATAAGAATAATAACGGTAGCAGTTGTAACAGCCGGAAAGGGGCTACGACGATGAGATGAAGATGAAGAGAAGAACAGAAACAACACGTCCTCTCTTCTTTCTTTTCTGATTTTAAATTTTTGGGTAAAATACACTAACCTCCCGTGAACTTTGTTCATACATAACTTTCAACCCCTCTATTTTCTCACATGGCACAAACCTCTCTTACTGTTAAAAACGTCAAACTACCGTTAAGGAAAAGGATAAAACACCATATTTCATTCGTTCATTCGTGCCTTTGCTTATTCTTATTTTTCCTTTCTTTTTCATTCCTCTTAAATTCATAATTTCCTTTTAAATTCCTCAGGAAAATAACACCCACACCTCTCAATGTCACACATGGAAGCATAGTAGAACACCTGAAATTATCTTCCATCATCAGCTATTTCTTTCGTATTTGCTTTAACTCTTCATATATATACACACACATTTATGTTTGTTCTACCATTCAATTTTAACAACCCTCTTGATCTGAGCACAATTCAAAGCTCAATTTATCAAAATTACCAATGAATCCTAAGCCAACCGGACCTGTTATTGAACTCTCAACAAAATATTAGTAACAATCAAAATTACTTAAAAATTTAAGAGCAACTATCAACGAAAAAGAAATAATGGATTTTTAGATTTAACAGATTTATAAACAGTGTTAAGTTAAGGGGAGGTTTTTATCTATTTTACATAGTTTAGGGGAGGTTAGTGTCTATTTTTAAATTAGAGGGGATGTCAATGTCATTTAAAGAGACCTCAAGGGAGGTGGGTGTAATTTTCCCTAAATTTTTAGAACATAAAACAACACGTCATCTCTTCTTTCTTTTTTATTTTTAAATTTTTGTTTTATTAAACTAAAAACTTTAAATTTCAACCGTTTGATTAATATTTCCCACATGTCATTCACCTATGTATTAAATTGAGAATAAATAGAGTTTCTTGAAATTGAGCAAAGCTGCACTCTATTTTTTTACTAAAAACCCTACTTTTTCTGAAAATTTATGCAATGCTCCATTTTCTAGATATGATGGAGTAACACCATTGGAGATTGGCCAATGAAGAAGGGATGGCACCATTGAAGCTTGCTCTTTTTGTTTTCCGATTTTTGGTAGGGTATTTTAGCAAAAAAATTCTAACAGAGTTATTTGAAAGAAAAAAAAATCTCATATACTCTACGATAACAACGTTGAATTATGTCATTTGTTTAGTCTTGGACTTGATAATTTAACCCATTTAAAGACAATTCAACTTTATTTCAACCTTATTTTTGTTGTGTTTTTACACCAAAACAGTGTCATTTTTGTACCCAAAAAAAATAAATCAAATTCATTTGAAAGAGGTAAAACATTACTTTTGTTTGAATTTTTAGTTAGCAAAACCTAGCTCCATGCATCTATTACTTGCCATTGATTTTTTGGTAAACGGTGTTGTCTTTACTTTGTTGTGTTACCAACGATTCAAATTTACTTCATGATACATTTGTTGAACTTCAATTAATTGGCCATATCAATATTTAAAAGAAATAAATTTTTAACTCTCATATTCACGGAGAAAACGTCTTCATAATTCGAATTTTGATTGGAAGTAAATAAAATGTGATCAAGAATCAAATTGATTTTCCAAATTGCAAAAGAGAATATATTCCAAAAATAAACCCACAAAGTATATAGGGCATATTTTGAAGGAGCAAATGATACAATAAAGATAATCTTGCCATACAAAGCAATACCACAACGTGAAAACCACTGTCAAGAACAATCTTAGTGATATTCATTAATTATTACTGGAGTTCAATCACTTTATTTGTGTTTTACATTTTTTGTGAAAGAACAATATTATTAGTGTCTTAAAATGTGCATGTCTATATGCTTTTTGGGCATGGCAATCTCTCATTTTTTTAGGCCAAATCTATAATGCATAAGTGAGACAAATCTTTCACCATGCATAAACTTGTTTTAACTATTAGATCAATAAGTTTCATAATTAGACCAAATGAGACGTGATGTAATATATTGATCCAATGATGCAACTTATTAATTCAATAGTAAAAATAAGTTTATGCATGATATAAAAAATAAAAAAAAACTTGTTTCACTCATATATATCAGGCAAAAAAAATTATTTTATTTTATATCTTTCAGGTTGATTCTTTTATAGCAGAGGAGCAGTAGCTGTTATTCCTGCGTCTGATCTTGGTGAAGAGTTTGCCTCATGGCCATTCCATTCATCTTCTTTTTATGTCTTTTGGTTATGTAAGTAGTTGTAGTGCTCTGATAACGTAACATCGTGTCTAGGATGTCCTTATCATTTGATGTATTGCCGGATTTTGTTGCTTTGAATTATGTCAGAGTTTATGTTGTCATATGATTTGGATTATATATGCTTAATTGGAACTATGCTGAGATATTATTATTATTGAATGACTGAGTGTCTTATGGTGATTAATGGATAATCTTATTTCATGTTTAGAAAACTAGGACAGGTTTTATATTTCTGTTGTTTACTAAATGTATGTCTTCATGAATGATGTATGTTTTTATTTAAATGTGACGCTATAAATGATTACATGTTATTTATTTAAGTTAATATTTGTGCATAAGTTGTTTAGGGTGCTACACGTAACAAAGTACAATGACACTCTTGCTAACAAGTTAACATTGTTGGTTTGTCTCATAATGAAACTTATCTTAAAGTTTTGTAACGAAGTCAAATAAGCTTTATAGACATTCTTTAAGCAAATAGGATGCAGAAGGATATGCAACACTCTAAATAGATTAAAATAAAAAGAAACAAAAAACCCTATGGTAAATGAAACACAAATCTAATCTGAACCACAATGGTAAATGAACCACAAATCTAATCTGGAACAAACAAAAAACCACACACCACTTGCACGATCCAACGAACTCGCGAACGAGCCCGAAACCAAATTGTAAAAAATGTGAGTTGTGAATAGACAAGAAATAAATATCGATATTTGAGAACGGCGAATTGAACTGATCACCAGCACGAAAGTAAATTCAAATACCAACAACGGCCACAAAATGACCTAAAATGCAAAAGCTTTTGAATCACCAAGCTAAGACTCTTTTGAGCCACACGATCTAAACAAAGCAAACCCATAATTGAAAAACAAAAAACAGGGATGGCTTGAAGGATAACGAGAAACCAACAAAACCAATTGATCCAAATCAAGGCAAAACGTGTAAACTCGGGAGCAAAACAAACTCGAATTTCACACACTGACGCAACATGGTAAAGATCCAGCAACATCAAACCATTGGCGAACCTAAACAAACCTGTAAGCTAGATCTGTTGGTGATGAAGGTTGCAGAGTCACCAGAACCAAACCCGAACAACCAAAACAGAAACCTCGGAGCCCGAATAACAAACGACAAAGTCCGAGAAAGATTAACCCAAATTGGTAAAATGACGGAGTAGTTTGCTGCAGAGCCGGTAATTACTGAAGCAACCCCGATTTGGGGTTTTGGTTGGTGCCGCTGCGAAACTGGCAAGCACACCACTGACATTGAATGTCTACATCATTGACATAAAAGTGTTTGGATTTGGGGAATATGGAGGAAGACGATGGTTTGATTTTAGAGAGAGGATAGGGCGTTTGCGATGTTTCTAGCTAGTTGTTTTTTGAAGCTATATAGACATCCAAAATAACACCAAATTCTAAACGGATATGGAATTTAACAGTATCAATAATTTCATCTATCACTTGTAATATAGTCCTATGACAACAGTAACGAGACCCAAATCTTGTAGCCAAATAATATCTTTTGGTGGGGGAACTAGAAAAATAGTTTGGGTGGACCACTAAAAAAATTACAATACACAAATTAAATACGAACATTATGTTGCATATAAAAATAGAGAGGTGCTATATATAGCAAAAACTCCTTTCCCGAATTTTCACGTGGATTGCTTTTCATTAAATATTAATGAAATATAACTAGCTAACTTAAAGCTAATCTCGTGAGACTCCAACAGACACCCACCGACGTTTATAAAGCGGTTGGTTGTTACTTTGTTTTTTAACCGTGAACTTGTGATGCAAAACATAGCAAAAATCTTGACTAAATATGTGAAATTATTATATGAACAGAGCAAAAAACCATAAAATTAGTGACAAACTTTGTTGGAAATTTTTTTTTTTTACCCCTACAATTATATCTCTACCCCTACAAAATAATTTTTTTCCAATTTTAGCCTTTGTTTTTTTTTTGTTACAATAATTTTAATTTTTCCTATTTGAGGATAAAAGAAATTTGACTTATAGTGACAGACAAAACTGTCACTAAAAGTCACAAATTTGTAGAAAAAACTCCTTTCAATGGTATTGGTGCTGTTTTTCAAAGTATACCGGCACAATATTGTTTATCGAAACACTTTCCTTCAGCAATACCGGTTACTAATGTGAATAAAAGAATTTTGACTTATAGTGACAGACAAAACTGTCACTAAAAGCCAAAAATCTGTAAAAAAGAGCTCCTTTCAATAGTACCGGTACTCTTTTTCAAAGTATACTGATATCATATTGCTACCGGAGCACTTTCCATTAGGAATACCGGTATATATTAATTCGAAAACAAAAAATTTTACTTATAGTGACAGTTTTGTCTGTCACTAAAAGGCAAAAATCTGTAAAAAAAAGTGCTCCTTTCAACAGTACCGGTACTATTTTTCAAAGTATACCGATACCATATTGTTTCTGGAACACTTTCCTTTAGAAATACTGGTATATTAATTGGAAAACAAGAAATTTGACTTATAGTGACAGACAAAACTGTCACTAAAAGTCACAAATCTACAGATTTTTGACTTTTAGTGACAGTTTTTCTGTCACTATAAGTCAAATTTCTTTTAATCTCGAATAAAAAAAAGTGATATTATTGTAACAAAAAAGGGTAAAATTGGAAAAAAAAATATTTTGTAGGGGTAGAGGTATAATTGTTGGGGTAGAAAAAAATTTCCACTTTGTTGTTTCTATCAATTCAAAACACGCCCACGGACAATTAGTGACAAACTTTGTTGTTACTATCAATTGTTATATGAACCTCCCTATGGTAATTTTTGGAATTAACTAAAACACAATATTTAGTGCTTAATCTCCCTTATATCTCATACAAGTACAACAAAACAGTTTTATACAACAGGCCATCAAAGTTAAGATGACATTTGTAACATAAAAGTATCAATTCATTTTCATACATCAGAACGACAAAAATACCCAATTTTTTCATACAGTAGCATAAAAGTACCCACAAATAGAGTAACCCACAACCACAAATCAATTCAAAATAGAAATTTATCCAATTTGCACAGAAAATCAATTAAAGGAAGGACAACGACGAAAGACGACAATTAACAACGAACAACGGTGATGACGTGATGATAGACACAACTGGTCACAACGACAGCCATGAATATGCTTTGGGGCGGGGCCGGTCCAAGCCCAGTGCAGACAGTTCTGTAGAGCTGGGCCTCCAAATCGGAGGGGCCTCAATTTTTTTATTATACTGCATACACCCCCACTGTAACTTAATATTCTACTCTTTAATTCTATTAAAATAGGCTCAAATAAGTACAGTCTCTATTCAAGGAAAAATGAAAAAGGCCCAACACAAAGTAGTGGAATGGTCCACACGCACAGTAAATATAATAGGAAAAAAAAGAAATAAAAAACATGTGGCTAACCTAGGGTTGTGCAAACAAGTCCGACCCGACCGAAACCCGAGCAACCCGACAACAAATGAAAGAAACAGGTCAAATTTAAATGGGTTGCAGGTTAACAAATTGTATTTATCAGTCTCACATGAGTACCAATGGGCGGGTGCGGGTGTGGATTTTTCAATCCATCAGTACCCAAGCCCGACCGACCAGATAATAACTCAATACTTTTGGTAGTAGTGTTTTACTGTGACTTGTCCAATCAACTTTTAAAGACAAGTTCATTACTATAACCTGCTACACCTACATGCATGTACTTAACTTCTAGAGACACACAAAATCCAATCCCCATAAAACAACTCAATGTCTTGGTGTTTTTTTTCAAGACACGTATTTTTACTTTGAGAGATTTCCGTGTACTCATACTATACTATTAACAATTTATTATTATTATTATTATTTATTATAATTATCAACTATAGTACTAGTACTCTTTCATTTTAAAATAGCAAATCTAGATTTAGTCATTACTGTTAGTATTATTACTGAGAAAGAAACAGAGAGAAAATATTTCACTGGCTCAACAAACCAACGATGGAGATGGAGATCTGCATCAAAATCTTTCTTCTTCTAAACTCATGCAAGAGACTTCTATTCTTGCAGTAACAACTCTGGTAACTAGACCATATGAGAACAACCATCGCTATTTGTTTTAATAGTGACTGCAGTTGAGTTACAATCCTTTTAGCATGTTTTCATTTCTTGCACTCCAAACTCACTCTTTTTATTTTTTATTTTACCAAACTCTCTTCTTTTTAACCTTTTTCTTCTCCTATTTCTTTCATTCATCTCTCTGAAGTTAAAGCATCAAATGATCTCGTGTTAACCTAATAGATCCGTCCGATCAAACTTATTTATACTGGCTTAGCATCTCCTATAAAAATATTAGTCATAAAAAGCACAAATACACTATTGGACAATTGTATTAGCTAATTCAATTGTATTAGTCATAAAAGAAAAAAACTATATTGTAAACTTATTTATACTGGCATATAGTTTATTTTGATAAGGTAATTCAATTGTGTTAGCTTATAACATACTATTTTATATTATAAGTTTACCCATGTTATCTTACTTGAAAAAAAAATTAAATATTAATTAAACATATATTTTTTTTATGTCATTTCATATGTAATTTGCTAGTTCAATTGTTAATTTTACCCAATAGTACAAATTGATCAATTAGTTATCCGTTATTTTGTGACAAACAAAATCAAAGTTGATTATTATAAAATTAAATTGTATAACTTAAAATAATACTCTATGTATACCGAATGAGTTGAAATCATCGATCAATAACCAACTACCAACTAATATTTACACTAATACCTCAACTAATATATGTGTATTGAGTGACTTACAATCATGAAGAATAATAAACTTTAAACTAATATTTACATTAATATTTGTGCAATACCTACTAACTGATTTGAAATCATTAGTAATATATTTAACCGTCTTAAGGCCGGATACCGAATTTTCAAAAAATAATATATTTAACCTAATTTTTTTTTTTGGTAATGTATTTGAAATAATACTATCTATAAAATAATTATTTTCTTAGGGGTGGGGATGGGTGGAGATGGGTCGTCACTCACCTAAGTCCACCCCTGATACCGCCATTGCCGTTATCCCATCCCTCAAATTCCTGTGGTAAAGGCCTCCCACACTTCTCATGATCGTATCTGAGACAGGGCGAAGATGGAGACCGTCCTAGGTCCATAAAAAGAAGTCTAAAGTTTGGGCCCAAAATAAATTCTTCTAGGAGACTATAAAAGTCAAACAAAACAATATACCAAAATTCTTATTTTTGTTTGTCACTTTTTTCTCTCATTCGGTGAACGTATAATTGTATCAAGTAATAAATAAGAATTTTGCTACAATGATACTTGATATGATTGATAATTGATAAGTTGATACAATTATATGTAAGTATCAATGATCAAATTCTCTCTCTGCATACTATGTCTTACCCATATCAAGTATCAAATTCTCTATCGGATTGTCTTCGTACTACTTTCTCATCACTGCAAGTATGCATTTATCTTCTACTCGCATTCTTGATGCATATCAACACACACTCATTGTCTTCCTCTATTTTCCTCTCTATAAGTCTACAACTCATTGTTCATCCCTAGATTTCTCTTATACAACATATTGATGTAAACACAATTATTAGTTGTTTTGCATGATTGCATTTAGAAATGCATACATGAATTGTTTTGTTCGAGTATTTGGATATTAAATAATATTTTTAATAATTTTTAGTAATACAAATTTTTATACTACTTATTAGACCACCAAAATCATAGAAACGAGTCTGACACTTCCACACTATTTGAATCCGAATAAAGCTCTCTTAACAATACTTTTGTTTTGTATCTCCTAACCGAAGAGTCCACTCATGGTTGTGAGCCGCAACCATGGGTAGCTCTGGTGCTCTCCGACCTGCCTTGCGGGGCAGCTACATGCAGTGTTATTATTATTATTATTATTTTGAAAAAGCTAAATTAACCTACCTAAATTGGTATCAGAGAGAATCAAATTTGAGACCTTAAAGAGAAACACACTCTCAGGTCTCAAACCAATATCACAAGACAAACTCAAGTGGGTTAATACTACAATAATATTTATTCTTTGAAAAATCTATGTCACGCTTAGATAATGAAAAATCTTTTCTCATTAATATTTTTTTTTTTTGACAAACTTTTATCATTAATATTGTACTATGACTATCTCTTCTCATTATTTTTATTTTTTGACTAAATCTCTTCTCATTAACATATTGCATAAAATTTGTTTTCAACTATTCCTTTTGAGAACCGGCACTGCCTCTAACAGATTGAAGAAGAAAAAAACCTATATTCATCCCTTTTCAACAACATAGGAATTTCTTACTCGAAGGAAAAAACAAACAAGCAACATAAGATTTTCCTTTCTTAGTAAAATCCAATATATACTAACAAAATTTATGGCCGGGAAATTTGAGCTTCTAATTGTAACGTACTCTATGGCCATTATGATGTTAACCCTCATAAGAGTTAAGCCATGAAAATGGGTTTAAGACTTTAAAATTTGAATTATGTTCTCTTAAAGAATCTTATAAAATCTGAGAGAATTCACTTTTTTTTTAAAAACTATCTGAGACAGACTAATTCAAAGGACCAATTCCAGCGTGTACTCTCATTTAAAGCCAAAGTTTTTTTTACTTTATATAGACTAATCTACTGAAATTGACACTAGGAAAAATCAAACCTGAAACCTTAAAAGGAGTACACTCCAAGTACCAAAACAATATCACTAGACTAAATGAAATTGGCACCAATGGGATCAGCATACTCGTCATTGATAGAGTCTCTTCTTGAATTATAATCACATATATAATTCATAATATATGTGATTATAAATTCATAATACTAACATATATTATAAATTGATAGAGTCATTGATGGGATATATAATTCATAATACTAACATATATTATAAATTAGAAATATAATAGAATTGTTTACTAAAAATAAAATTGTTTACTAACTTTGTAACATTCATGATTCTAACAACTATGTATACAAATAAATTTAAGAGTATTTAAACAAATTCATATTTTTTTCAAACCATTAAATAATGCTTATCTTTGACAAAGTCCACTCTGACAGCTTATTGAAGATTCGATAACTTCCTAAACTTGTTTGACCAATATACATATTCTAATCACATGAATTCATCTTCTCAACATCAATCTTTTTCAACAAGTAATAGTATACAATAAGATTTTGCTTAATAGTTCCTTATATCTTAATTACAACTTGTTAGAAAACTTTAGCTAGCCATTATAACTCAAACAAGGAATTCCAAGTTAATTGTAAGAACAATGTCTACAATAATGAAGATGCATCATAGAACTAAGCAGAGTGGTTTTCCTGGTCTAAAAATCCAAGAAACTTCTCTTACAATTGCTATGATGAAATTACAATAATTTTTTTTTTGCCGGACTCTATTCACATTTGCGGTCCGGATTTTTCTATATGTACATACTTTCTTCTTATTTTGTGAAAAATTATCAAATAAATAAACCACTGAGGTCTAACGCAAGTGGTTTATGAGCAGAGTGAGTGTTGTAAACCTCAGGGTACCGAGTTCGATTCCTACTAATTCAAAAGAAAATCAAATCAGGTATTCATAATACATTAGGAAAAGTGCATCGGGGCTATCTTTGGGAAGTTTGTTGATATAGAGGTAAAAACGCAACAAGTCTTCTTTAGAAACTGTTTCAGCATCAACAACATCTTCATCGCAAGTTAATACCCATAGATCCTCCGAATTAACCCTTCTCAAGCTACCGCGACAAAAAGGACACGACTCTGACTTTCTGTTCCTGCGAATTGAATAAGTCCAGCAGAAGAAGATTGTCAAAATGATAAGTCAATAAACCATCTATGCAACTTGACAATGACCAAGTTTAGATAAATAACTTAATCTAAGTGCTTATAGCATTAACTCTTATCATAGAAGTTATAAATTGTTTTCACAAACTATCCTGGAGAGCTTATGAAAATAAGTTGAAAAGAGTTTACACACATGTCATAAGCTGTTTCAATAAGCTCTCCCAACCAGTCTCACAAATAACCAATCTCACAAATGTTTAAGTCAATAAATAAGCTCAAATAAGTCAATTTAAACAAGTCTAATAAGGTACACAAAAATGTGATTAATTACCACTTGCGGTAGCATTTGATGCACATGGCGTGACAGCAATTAGGCAAAACCATTTTGGTACAAGGCTCTAAGCAAATCCCACATTCATCTTCTCTTTGCAAATCAACATTCGTTAGTTTTCCATCTCCTTCAATTACCTTATTACCACAACTTGAACCTTCTAAACACGTGTTCCCGTCTTCACAAGTCTCCAACTTGTCATCAAAGCTACCGTGAAGCCGCTGAAGAGACGGCAATATAACGGCTGAAAGTTCAAGTTTTTCAATGACATAAAAACAACAAATTAATGAATATTAGTCAATGCAGCCATAAAAAACAATACTACATTTTAGGATAAGGGAAAAAAACCGCTTTATGTAAGTCAAATTCATTCACATACCATAAAAGTCCTTAATAGTTGCTTTCCTTCCGCGAGTAGACATGATTGATCTACCATCATTTGGTTCCTATGTTAAAAATAAGATAGCAATAACATCATCATCAACAACAACAACAACAACATAGAAACAAAAGAACAAGGCAACAAAACCAAATATGTAGTCCCTGCGAGCATAATTCAGTTGGTAGGGACATTGCATGCAATATGCAAAATCAGGGTTTGAACCCCGATACTCCCTCTTATTCAACTTAAAAAAGTGAATTTCTAGCCACTACGCTACTCGGCAAAAAAAAACCAAATATGTACAATCAAGAGCTAACAAAGAAAGAAAGAAACAAATGAGCTCACTTTGTATATAAGTATGTGAAAGAGGTTGAGATAACTATGCAAAAAGCCAGCACAAGAACAATCCATCCATTGTAGAAACAACAAAACAAGAGGAGCCAATTGATTACAAACCAATTTCATTTTAATAAGAGTCCCTCCTCTAGCTCTTGGAATTGCAGCAGCCCTAGAAGTCAAAAACAAACCATAATTCAAATTCAAATTGATAACATATTATCATAATTCATGATCAACAATTAAAGCAATTAATTAACAATTATCTAAAAACACCCTAAAAAATATGTATCAAAAAAGTAAATTGAAACTTACAAAGCATTAGCTTGTTGTATATCAGCTTCAAGTATTTGGAGGGAATCCTGATAAGGTAACCGAGAAAGGTAGTAAGGGATAAGTGCCATAGTAACTAAACTAATCAAGGGTCTCACAAAAAACTACTTTTTATGATGACCCTTTGTGCTAATTTGATTCAAGACTCAATTTTTATGAACTGGGTTGAAAGTAATGAAAATTTGATGATGACCCTTTATTCAAATTTGAAGCAAAAAGGGAAAAAAAAGAAAGGGGTTATGAAATAATGGAAGAAGAGAAGAAAAGGTGAAAGCTTTTAGGAAAAAGAAAGAAGGTGTGATTAAGAGGATGAAATGAGTGTGGTTGGGTTTTGGTGTTAAGAGGGTGGGTGAGGTAAGGAATGCCGTAAGAAAAAAGATGCGTTGATGATCGTCAAATTAAGAGTATTGATTAGACCAACGACACTATTAATTAAGAATCATTATTATTTATATTTATATGATAAAATCATAAAATCATATCTTGTGTTTCTTACGAAACACGGCCAATTAATCTCTATCTTTTTTTTCTTTCATAAAACACTATCCTATTTGTTTTTTCAAAAATCTATAATATTGTTCTTTCTCTTTCCTCATCCACTATTGTTATTATTAGTGGGATAGTGGATCCCTATTTTATCCTATTTAGATTCACTATTTTTTAAATTTTAATGTAATCTTTTCAACAAATTTCAAATTCAAATAAAAAGTGCTTATAAAAAAATTCAAATAAAAGGGTTTATAATTAATATTTCTAGAGTACTATTTAATTTTAATATAGTACGAATATCTTCAAATTTATGTAATCGATTTTTATTTTTTTTATAATTATGCAATCGATTTTCTAAAAGTGTAACAATGGTTTTTTAAATACACAATTTTTTTGTTTGCTTAATTAGTTGGATTGTCTTATTTTTTAATTTATACGAAACAACTTATACAAATAGATAATTTTTTATGTATAAGTTTTTTAAAGTAGTTTATGAGAAAAAAAATTTATAAAGATACAAATTTTGTTTTTCATAAGCTAAAAATTATCAAAAATAAAAAATTCATAAGCTAAAAAATAAATCAAGTCCAAACTAGTTCTAAGGTACTGCTTGACCCAACTCTTTTTAGGCGTAGAAGCTATTTTAATCATAAAGCTAAAAGTAATAGCTTTAAAACTAAAATTAAAGTTGTTTGGTAAATCTTACTTTTAAAAAAAATTAAATTTTTTTAGGCTTAATTGCACATTTGATCCCTTATATTTATTTTAGGTTTCAAGTTGGTCCCTTATATTTTAAAAGTTTCAAGTTAGTCCCTTATGTTTATTTTAGGTTTCAAGTTGATCCATTATGTTTTAAACGTTTCAAGTTGTTCCCTCAAGTTTCGAAAATTTGAATTAGTTAGTCTCTATTTAATAATCTTTATAGGACTAACTAATTCAAAATTTAGAAACTTGTGGACCAACTTGAAACTTTTAAAAACTTGGGGGACCAACTTGAAACTTTTAAAACGCATGGGACTAATCTGAAACAAAATAAACATAATGGACCAACTTGAAACCTAAAATAAACATAAGGACCAAATGTGCAATTAAGTCTTTTTTTATTATTATAATAGGATTAAAATATATGTTTGATAATATATTATAATTTTTCTTAAAATATAGAAGTTGTTTTGTTTTTCTTACTATAGCTTTTAAAAATTGTTGTTTGACCTAACTTCTTACTTTTAAGGAAAAAGAAGAGGAAAATAAGTTAGGTAAAACGGTACTTAAGTAGCATGAATGACTCATTGTTTAATGCAAAACTTCATTTTTTTTGCAAATTTCTTTTCTTCTTTATTTAGATACTTTAGTCTGTGTTCTAAAGAGGTATATTAACACGGCCCTTATATACAATATAAATTTTGAAAATCTCTTTTTTTTATCGGATAGTCTAATTACTAGAATTATACATTTTTTTTTTGGTCTTAGAAAAAGTGGTAATCCACTGAAATTAAGCTCACAAATAATTGTGAGATCACGGGTTCGAACCCGGGTCACGACGTCCGGCCTAACAATTTCGACATTTTTGCCAGATGAACTAGGACTTATGGGACTAGAATTATACATTTTTAAAGTATATAAGTAAATATTTAAAGTTTGAATTTTGACTCCTTTATATAAAATAAAATATCTCTCCAGCTAAACTAAATTCACCAAAACATAAATAAGTCTCTTTTTTAATCATAAATAAAAGTTACAAAATTTTGCATTCAGTTGGAAGGTGGTCCACATGGCCGGTCCAAGGGTAGGAAGTGAGGTGCTCATCTTGGGCCTTACATATTTTTAGCTTAAATTTATTATTTTAATTAAATTCATAATATTAATTTTATTAAATTAATTACTTTAGCTCACAGTATAAGTAATCCATTATCAAGGCCCAAGGAGAAGGAGGAGCTATTAGAGAGATTTTGATTTTTTTTGTTGTCAAGTAGCTTAAATGGTAAGACTCACACATTTAAATGTGGAAAAACGTGAAATCCTTAGTAGCTATCATTTGAACTATACTTATAGGACTTTTGATTTAATTATTATGAACAGAGGAGCTTAGTATTACAGAGTTGCGGTCAAGCCGAGTTAAGTTAAAACCGTTGAAAATTGAGATTATCATTTTAAAAAATATAAATACTATACAAATATTTTATTTTTATGTGTAATATTTAATGTATCTTATCCTTTCTAACAAAAAAATGTATCATATCCTAATCCTAGTGTTTGTTTTCGTAAAGCACGCATGAGTTGACCAATCAATGGAAACTCTATTCTATATTCTTTTTTTGATAACAACTTTATCGTACTGTATATTCTAGATGAACTGCCAATGCCATCAATTATTATAACATTATACATATTTTAGTTGTTTTTATCGGTTAGGTTTTTGTGATATAGTTAAAATTTACAAATATAGAGTAATTACGATTTGACATTAGAATCTTTAAATTTTGTTTTACACAATTATAATCTTTAAATAAGCTCTCATAATATTATTAGAGATGTCAAACTTGGATCAGACTAATTGACCGGTCATTAGTCCACGGGTTTGGGCGGATCGAGCTTCAAAAAACCTAACTCAAATGCAACCGGACCTTTCTGGCCCTAGTCCATGTAGCCCAATAAAAACCGGGCTAGCCCATTGAGTTTTGGGCCGCCCCATTAGCCCAAAAATTTATGCAAATTTTGTAAAAATAATATCAATAATAACATAAAAAATTATCATCTAATTGAAAAGTTATTATAAAGAATATAGTTAAATGCGTAAGCTTAATAAAAAAAGTTATATTTCCCTAAAACTTTTTAAAAAATTAAGTTTATAATTTATTGATTTGATTAATTTTTTTACTGGATCAAATTACAGTTTAATTAATATTTAATGTTGATGTAAAAATTATCTACACTAACATACAAATATATCTCAATAAAATTGATAGTTATAACGAACAAATACGTAAAAGTGATATAAAAAATATTGAATAAATGGAAGAAAAAAAAAAAAGAAATGGATCGGGCCGGCCCATTAGCCCACATGACCCATACAGGCTGGACCGGACTTATTAATGTGTAACCCAACAATAATCGGACTGGACCGGTCTGACCCATATATATCGTCTGATCCATCGAATCGGGCCGACCCATTTGACAGCTGTAACTATTATGCATCAATCATGTTATTACATATGATAAAAAATTGCAGAAATATTTCATATGTTATACACGAGTTTGTGTCTATAATTTTCACTTTCAATGTCTAGTGAGTGAGTGTTTCACTTTCATTCATTAGAAGAAAATACATACTATTCTTGTAGAAGTATAGATTGTTGTAGTTCTAGCTAATATGTGACGATGATGAAAGAAAAGAATTATCGACATACTTCTTTTGATCTCATATACATAAACTAAAATTTACTTTTTAGATTTTTATAGAGCAAATATATTAATTATTGAATGAACCTGAAGTAAAGTATATAAGACCACATGGAGTATATGTTGGAACAAAATAAGTTTTAATGAAAAACACCCCTAAGGTTTTGATGATAACAAAGTATTAAATGGACAATTGGTAGTACTAATGTTTTGAATTAAGTGTGCAGGTTTATTATGAAATTTAGTACACTTCATCATAACTCATTTGAATATAAAAGCTTTCTGAAGAAAAACAAACACCGAAGAACATTTAGTATGAAGAAGCTCTGAAGACTTTTTAAAGTTGAACTCTGAAGACGTTCAGAAGCTTAACTCTGAAAGACATCAGAAGCTGGAAACCAAAGACCCTCGGAAGCTTAAAGTCCATTAGAAGCTGAAGATTCAAGATTCTCAGAAGCTAAAGTTCTTAGTTCTGAAGAACACTCTGTGTTCAACAATTTACGCTGTTTTGATAAATCTTAAAGCTTCTAGGATATTCCTTGGTAGATAACAGCACAAAATTAAAGGATAACTCTCCACGACGTTTAAATTCAAAATCCTATCTATAAGGAGGAGCGTATTATACTGACTGAACTTTTATTACTCCAAATGGTGGAGCAAAGGAACAAAGACAAAGTAGTGAAATTGAATTACCTCTTTAGGATAAGAAATTCAATTCCACGCTTGAAGCAATGATATTTCTACAACTGTCCATCTTCAATTGAACAATCATCAACGTCTCTATTCTATTTCATATAAATAGATATCTTTGACTGAATATGAAAAAATAATGAACTGATTGAGCAAAAAGCAATTTTTGATATTATTAAGTTCAAAACTATCTGAGCCTCTGAAGAAATCTTTTGTAATTCACTTGTTGTGTTAACTGTCTTAATTCTTAGAAAAGCTTAGTAGTTAAGAAATACTTCTGCGTGAGTTATTCAATTTGGATAAGTCTCTAGTTCTGTGTAACTTGAGCAAATTAGAAGTCTCTTGTTTTGTGTAACTTGAGCAATTTGTAAGAAGTATCTTGTTAGTTGTAACTTGAGCATTAGAAGACTCTTGCTTGTGTGCTTGAGCACTAGGATTGTAATTTTTAGTGATTATAATGAAATCCCTTGGAAGTGCAAGGGGACTGAAGTACTCTCGATTTGTGAGGGGAACCAGTATAAATCCTGTGTGTTCATCTCTCTCTCTCTCTCTCTCTCTCTCTCTCTCTCTCTCTCTCTCTCTCTCTCTCTCTCTCTCTCTCTCTCTCTCTCTCTCTCTCTCTCTCTCTCTCTCTCTCTCTCTCTCTCTCTCTCTCTCTCTTTCTCTCTGTCTTTATTTTATTTGTTAAGTTTTCCGCTGCCTAAAGACTCTGATAGATAGAAATATCTTCAAAAAAAAATTATTTTCTAAAAACACAATTCAACCCCTCCTTCTTGTGTTTTTCACACCTTCAATTGGTATCTAGAGCTCTGATTCTGTTGCAAATCACTTTACAGTGAGACAGATAAAGATCAAGAAAAACACTATGGCTGGAATGCAATTATTGAATGACTTCAACAGGTGGAAACAAAGAGTATATTCATACGTTACTGATCTTATGAGTGAAATAGAAAAAGGAATCAAATTTCAAAATGAAGATCTAGTAAAAGAGCAATAAAATACTTCATCTATTCTTGTCACAAATGAAGTTGCCAATATTGAGGAGATTATCAAAACTGATGACCATTGCTCCACAAGTGATGATTATGAAAGCATTTAGAGAGCAAAAACCAACAACTTGATAAACCAATATGAGCACTTTACAATGAGAAATGATGAAAGTATTGAAGACATGAGTACAAGACTTCAAGCAATCACAAGTGAGCTTCAGGATCTGAAAAAGAAGTTTAGCATGAAGGAGCTTGTAAGCAAAATTCTAAGAAGTTAACCTCAGAATTGGAATCAGATTGTCACAACTATTAAGGAAACTGAAGATGTCAACAAAATGAGTCTTGATACACTAATAAGCAATCAGAAGAAGAATACTTTGATAAGTTTACCAAACAATTTAAAAAATGGATTACATTCAAAGAATTGAATTCTGGTAATCAAGGACAAATGACTGCATGGGAAGATTTGGACAAGTTTGCTAAAAGAGAAGATGAAAGAAAAGAAATCAAATCTACATCATCTATCAACAAAGAGAAATGTTCAAACTCTGAAGCAGAATTAATGTCAAGAGCAAAATTAAGTTCTGAAGAAGGATCAGAGTCAGAATATGAGGAATCAGACTCTGATATGGAAAAGCTTGAAAAGGTATATTCTCAATTTTCTAAAACTAAATTAATCAAAATTCTTGAGAAAACCTTTTATAGATTAAACCTTAGCTCAAAAAAATATAACAAACTGAAAATTGATTATGAGCATTTAATTGATAAAGCTAACAATTTTGAAGATCTCTACAACAATTCTTTAAACAAAGTAGAGAGTCTTGAAAAAGGTTGTGCTATTTGTTACAAATCTCATGATGAGCATGTAGTTGCACTTCAAGAGTTTTGTAACAAAAATATTGACAAAAGCAAGATTGTTTCTAAGATTTTTGGTATTGGTAATAATGGTAAAGATGGAATTGGCTATTCATATGGTAATACATATGGAGAGTCAGGTTCATCAACAAGTTCTGAAAAACTTTCACCTCCACATCTTTATTCTACTTTTGTATCTGAAATTGTTCAATCCAAAGCTACTTTTATATCTTGAAAAAAAATTTATTTTCTAAAAACACAATTCAACCCCCATTCTTGTGTTTTTCACACCTTCAATTGGTATCTAGAGCTCCGGTTCTGTTGCAAATCACTTTACAGTGAGACAGATAAAGATCAAGAAAAACACTATGACTGGAATACAATTATTGAATGACTTCAACAGGTGGAAACAAAGAGTATATTCACACGTTACTGATCTCATGAGTGAAATAGAAAAATGAATCAACTTTCAAAATGAAGATCTAGTAAATGAGCAAGAAAATACTTCTTCTATTCTTGTCACAAATGAAGTTGCCAATATTGAGGAGATTATCAAAACTGATGACCATTGCTCCACAAGTGATGATTATGAAAGCATTCAGAGAGCAAAAGTCAACAGCTTGATAAATAAGTGTCAAATAACCGATTATCCCAAAAACTTAAGTTGTTAGGATAGATCCATATCAATGATTTTATATTATTTCTAACACGCCCCTCACGCAAGAGCCCACTTGGACTTGAAGCGTGGATAATGCATATATGCTTAAATTCCACTTTTTAATTAAAAGTGATGGGAGCGGGGATCGAACTCTAGACTACTTAGTCATAGAGATTATGATACCATATTAAATAACCAATTATCCCAAAAGCTTAAACTATTAGCAGGGACGGATCAAGACATTGAAAAATGGTGTGTCCAAATATCAAAGAAATTATAAACTAAATTATATTGAAAATAAGAAATAATATCGTTTAATGCAATATATTTACAATGAAAATTGTCAATCATTCATTTCTTGAAAATGAATTAAAATAACATCATTGCTAATTGTTTCTAGAACATCTCTTTCTATGAGAGTTATAAGACAAATACTTTTTATTGAAAAACTTAGTCCTCCGCTTACCAAATCATTGATTGAAATTTTTTTTTTTAAAACGATAAATTCAATCTGAAAATTCATAGATCATTAACATTCGAATAATGTTTCATTGTTCAATAATGTCTAAATTAATAGATAATCATGTAAACTTTTAACGAAATCTAAAATAATTATATCTTATTGAGTTACATTAAGTTTAACGGTGTTCAATAAAAATATATAAATCTTTAATCTTGGAAGATCTCAATAATATATCAAGATAGTTTAAATTTATGTTAAATTTTACATGTGTTTTATCTATATCTAAAAGATATATATTTTCAATTTTAATGGTAAATTTTATATTGGTTAAAGCATCACCGATACAATTTATTTTCTCTAATATTATATTATTATGGGTGAATTCTAAGGTGAGGGCTCAATTAAGTCCCTCACCGGTGTACCACTTGATCTTGCCATTAGATTAAATAAGTAAACAAATTTTATCATACACCAACCCACATTGAATCTCTTTTTCTTCTTTGTATTTTCTCACCTTAATTGGATTTCCACTTACTCACTTCCACTACCACATGACACCAACTACCTGCTATTCTCTTTTTACAATCAAAGCTTCTAGCCATAATAGATATGAGTATTTTCAAAATCAAACACATCCCATAAGAGTTTATCAAAGAAAATGATAATAACTAAACACCTGAACAATTCTTAAGTTATGAATAGGTTATTTTTTCTCACACTAATAATAATAATAATAATAATAATAATAATAATAACATGCTCCTACATGCACATCTTCCTTATTTTATGTTACTGTGCTTGTCTTTTACATTGGTTCTTCTTCAATGGGAAATTTTACAATTTCCAGATTTTTTCAGATTGCTTCAATGCTAAAAATTTCTTTAGGGCTCTTGTAGATATTGGCATAGAAATAATTTAAAAAGAGTATATTGTTGGAAAACACAAGGACATTCATGGACTTTCTTTGATTCTTAGGTTATCTATGATTCCGGTGAAGGGGCCAAAGTGTTAAAATCCTTATATGAGTTTATTGACTCTCAATACCCATTTTATTTTTCTCACAAAATCCTCCACTAATGAATTAATGAAGACAAAATTGATTTACCAAAATCTCAACTCCTTGCATTCTTACGATTTACTGGTTTTTGTCAGTTTGATTGAAGCGTTTAAGTCATGGAGAGAGAGAAACAATGTGAATGGAGAGAGGAAACACCAGATCCAGTGTGCTAAGGTGCAATGAAATCATATAGGTGTATTTAATCTAATGGTCAAAATAAATGGTACACCGGTGAGGGACTTAATTGATCCCTCATCCTAGAATTCA
Organism: Trifolium subterraneum; assembly: GCA_951799995.1. Taxonomy (NCBI): domain Eukaryota; kingdom Viridiplantae; phylum Streptophyta; class Magnoliopsida; order Fabales; family Fabaceae; genus Trifolium; species Trifolium subterraneum. The sequence continues at coordinate 20,759,560 of OX637468.1, forward strand.
CCATTATTATGTATGTATTGATCATTCCTTAAAATAAATAAAAAATTGACCACAACTATTATTCTTGATTTATCATTATTGTTTGTGGTGGCAACATAGCAATTTTTTGAAAAAAATGCAATTAAAAGTAAAAACTACACTTTGCAAAATTCAAACTTGCAACCTCTCAATAAAAGAGGGCGCCAAACAACCACTAAGCCACATACAAACTTGTGATTAAATTTGCAGCAATATATATATACACTATAATACCTAATAAAAATATGTATATATATACCTATATATCTATTAAAATCGAAAATTCCACTGTGGCCAAAGCCACAGTAGACCTTAATGTAAGTCCGCCCCTGACTGTTAGGATAGAGGCATATCAATGATTTTACTCTAACTATAAATTATTCTTATCAGTCAAGAGTGAAAAAAAAAGAAGTTTATCTTATTAGTCATGATCATGTCATTTATGGCCTAACAAAAATTGGAGAAAAGTTACAAATTAAGTGATTGTTGACAGACAAATGGCACTCAATTGCTTCAAAAAAAAAAAAAAAATGCGACTCCATTGGCAACCTGTTGTCTCACGGGCTATTTTAACCTACAAATTATTGTCTAATTGCTAATTAGGTACTCCTAAAATAAAAAAAGTAATTAGGGTTGATTTTTATTACAAGACAGCTTTCATTTTTTTAACCACATGTCCATCAGTTCGTCACCAAAGCAGTTGGAGTTAATTATTTCTATTATTGAATGTTGTCGCCATGTGAATATGTGATAGTAGATATGTTTAATTTGGCTTTTAGAAAGAATTAAATTCTCCCTAAGTTATAACTTAATCAATAAAAATATGAATTAGGAAAGCAACTAGATTTTGTTTAGTGATTAGGGATTTGGGTAGAATGCTATTTTTGGCTTCATCGTAAACAAAAAAAATTATGAATTATGATCGAAACTGCAACAAATCTTGAAAGACAAAAAAAAAATGATTTAAAAGAGTAAGACTATTTTCGCAAGCATGATAAAATAGGAAAATTATTTATTCAGACAATGATAAAATAGGAAAATTATTTATTTAGCCAAGAATAAATTTTAGTTTTGATGACTCATTTTGTCCAAATTCTCTATTTATCCGCCGTAAGAATAAGAAAGAGCATTTTTTTGTGCCCGTAGTATGAACATTACAATATGTAAGAGTTAAAGTTCGAATCCAAAATTTCTCTCTTATTTACCTTAAAGGGTAAAATAAATATAAAAAAACCCTGAATTTTACTTATGTAAATGACCAAAGTAAATCAAATAATTCGTTAATATTTTAACTTATAATTTATGCTTCTAAGATTTGAAGATATCATCTTAGTGCTATTGTGTTATAAACATATTTAATAATTAATAGTATGAGGATGGACAAAAATAGTGATATGTGTCATGTACAAAAAATAACACTCACCTTAATATGAATAAGAAAACATAAAATAAAATTATCTTGCTGATGGAAGACAACCATTTGGTAAATCAGGGCTTTCAATTTCAAGAAAACTTGTAAGCAAAGTTTTCCTTGAAGATTGTGGTTTTGAATCACCTGAAGATGATGATATCTTTTGTTGACTTTCTGTCCCTTTTTCTATCTTAGAAGCATCTTGTATAGCCAAAATCACTTCTTGCATCCTTGGCCTAGATGCACCATGTGGTTCTATACATTGCATGGCAATTTCAGCAACCCTCCATATTGACTCAGTTTTCACATTTCCAATTAGTAAAGGATCCATAATGCTAATTATATCGCCTTTTCGAATTAAAGATCTTGCCTGCACAAACAAGATTTGTAATTTAGGCCTTGCTCGGATAAACAGCTTAATTAAGTGTTTATAGCACAATCGCTTATCATATAAGTGCTTATTTGTATAAGCTATTTCTGTAACAAAAGATAAAATAATGCCAGATTGTTTTCATAAAACTATAAGCTGTTTTCATAAGCTAAAAGCAGCTTATGGACATGTCAAAAGTTGTTTCCCTGGCTTGGGCTGCCTTATGCTTGGGCTGGTCCCGATACAAATTCTACTTTTTGAATTTTGGATAGTTTTTTTAAAGGCAAATGCTTATCATATAAGCGCTTATTTGTATAAGCTATATCTGTAACAAAAGATAAAATAATGTCAAATTGTTTTCATAAAACTATAAGCTGTTTTCATTAGCTAAAAACAACTTATGGACATGTCAAAAACTGTTTCCCTGAACTCTACCAAAGGCTTGGGCTGCCTTATGCTTGGGCCGACCCTGATACTGATTCTACTTTTTTTATTTTGGATAGTTTTTTAAAGGAAAACATCGACATACCCAATGAACTATATTCATTTCTGGACCATAATCTTCCGGTGATACAGGCTTCTTTCCGGATATCAGTTCCAATAAAACAACTCCAAAACTGTATACATCGCTCTTTTCGGTCAATTGCTGATTTGCATAGTACCTGTTAATGTGGAAAAAATAATTTGATCTCAACATGTTTACGAAAAATGCTATCATTGGTAATGGAAACATGATGAGTATAATGTCTTACTCAGGATCCAAGTAGCCCACAGTTCCCCTTGCAACACTTGATATATGTGTTAAATCTTCTTCGGCTAGTCTCGAGAGTCCAAAATCTGATACTTTTGCTCTCATGTTGATGTCTAGGAGAATGTTGCTTGTCTTTACGTCTCGGTGAATGATACTAGGATTGCATCCAGTGTGTAAATATTCAAGACCTATATAAATAGAAATTTGTTATTTAACTGTGATCTTGGGAAATAGAAATACTAAATATTACTTATGGATCAAGGAATTAATCGATGTCATTGATCAACCTTTGGCTGAATCTTCTGCAATTCGAAGACGAGTTAACCAGTCTAATTGCTTCTGACTCGAACATTCTGTCAAAACATTGGAATTTAGGTCACGATATACGTTATTTACTACTAAGTATATAGATGAATACAAGGGTTTGGATTTAAACCATGAATGTGATCCCTTAGAGTGCCATTGTGCATATACTCATAAACTAGAATATGCTGATATTCTTCTTCACAATATCCAATCAAAGGAACCAAGTTTCTGTGATGTATTCTCGATAAGAGAGCTACCTGCATTTGCGACATTACAGTCAATGCGGTGAAATTAAGATTATCTCATTTTCTTTTAGTTCCTATTATATTTGCTTCTATAACTATACTATCGAGAAATAATGCTAGCACTAAAAAAATTCAAGAAACACAAATATTTTGATAGAGCCGCGAGTAATTCTACCTCAGTTGCAAATTGATGGTTCCCATAGCTGGATGGATCGGTCATAGTCTTAACTGCGATTTCTTTTCCATCTTTCATTTTTCCATAATAGACAGATCCAAAGCTTCCTTTTCCAATTTTCTTTGAAAAATTGTTCGTAGCTTCTTTCAAATCCGAGAGATTAATATAGTATGCAGTACCTTCATCCATTAAATTTCCATCCACACCGAAAGAGTATCCAGTTATATGTTTAGTGCTACGTCCTGAAATACCTGCATATCACAATAATGCTAGAAATTTATATTTTGTCAAGCTAGAATTATTAAATCTGATTTGTTTCACTAACCTTTTTCATCACTTCTCTTTTGAGAAGCTTTTTTCCTTAGGTAATGCAATAACACCAAACTTGCTAAGAACAAGACTAGTAGAATCGCTAGTACTCCGATAGCAATTCCTATTATCAACTGAAAATGCTTTTTGTTCTTTTTACGTAGTCCAGGATTATTATCATAGCTGGAAGAGAAAATAAATGTCTGTCAATTCAATCTACGTATTATACTAGTCGGTAAAATATCCCTGTCCTATTATATTCATACCGAGTTATTTTAAATTCATGTTCAATGAGTCCTTAGCATCTGCATTTAGATTGATCTGATATAAGAAAAATAAGATTTTTCTATGCTTACTTACTTGAAAGTGATTTTTGTAGATAATAATCCTGCTGGTATAACCCCGGTAAATGAGTTATTCTGTATGTACCTGGCATAGAGATCCGAGGGGAAACAGTTGGAGAAATTCAGGGCTAACAACTAAAAAAATGCTACAAGTTGTTCCGAATGTAGAGATGATTAACATTGATGAGTAAATGCTACATACAATGCTTGTAAACTTGGCAAGCTACCGAGGTAAGACGGTAGTGAACCGGTCAATTTGTTGTTCTCTAGATGCCTGCATATCATTATCGGAAATAAATGAAAAGGAGAAGAAGAAGAAAAAAAAGAAGAGTGTTTTCCAAGATATTGATTCGAAACTAAAGAGCTTACACAATCTTTAGATTGATAAGATTGCTCATATCTGGTAGTTGTCCTGTAAGCAAGTTTCCAGCTAACCACCTAAGAAAATAATTATGAATTAAAAAAGAAACTAAAATTAAAAATATAAATATAAATTAAATCATTTCTTGTTTTGAAGGATGTTTTACTTACAGTTCTTCCAATGCATCCATGTTGTTGAGCTCTCGCGGGATTTCACCGGTCAAATTCCTTCGTGTCAAGTTTCTAATACAAATTTGCAATCAATAAATTCCTTATTATGTGAATAACAGAAACATTTCATTGTAATTTTCCGTCATGCTTCTGATTCTTTTTTTTTTCGCGAAATAGCTATATTGGTATCTAGCAATCTACAATATCAAATTTTGGAAATCAAAATTCTAATGTGTCAACAAAAAAGGTATAGAGACTTTACATCTTTGTAATTCTTGGAGGTGCAATAGTACTACAATTCACCCATTCCCAGGAAGTCGGAACACACGGATCGCCTTCATTCTTCGGGATAATTTCATCAGACAAGGTGGCAAATGCACTTACACAATTTGCTGTAAAACAAAAGTATGGTTAGCAATTTGTTCATTTAATACAACATATGTAATTGTTAATTTACTAATGTAATTTGCTAAGGCCGAAAACCTAGACGGCAAGAATGGTAGTTTTGCTCTCATCCTTGTTCTCTATGAACCCTAATTCACTCGGCTCTCATTGATCCTACAGGTACACACTCTTGATTCCTATTTCTGTAACTATTATGCTATAATTTGTATCTATAACTGTTAGAATATTATGTCAAATCCTTGAATATATATGCACCGAAACATCAAATTTTCGCAAATACACTAATATTAAGAACTTACAATCTTGCTTGGAGGTCTTTGAAGCAATTTCTTGATATTTGCTTATTTCCATTGCATTTAATAGCGGTCCTCTAGTCGAATCCGGCGTCCTCTTAAAAGAAAAGGAAAGAACAAATTCCAAACTCACATTCATGTAACTTGGTTCATAAAGAGTGTAGCTTCCATTAGCATTCTCAGCTATGTTCACCACTGCATTGCTATAGTCAGGAAAATAAGGTTGTGCCAATTTGAATTTCCTAGTCTCATTCTGACCTAAATCTTCAATCTCTGCTAAATAAGCATAAGCTCTAGCATTAGCAGGAAAGTCCTCAAGGTTAAGTCTGTAGCTAAGTAACCCTTTTGTGCCAACAACTGCAGTTTGCATCACCTTAACCGGCGGATATTCTCTTGTCTCTATTTCTATGTTCCTTGTTGTGCTAATTCTTTCTGTTCCTGTTGCCTTCCCGACAAGATAATTTTGTCTTTTAACAAGATCAGACTCCCATATTCTATCATATGGATCCTCCGGATACCTGATACACATTCAATACATAAATTAAGCTCGTACCACCAAATATATGACTTTCTTATTCTTCAAACTTTTTCAAATTAAGCTAGCCGTGCTGCAACATCAACCTGGCCTCTAAATTCATTTAATGGAATTTCAAAATGATATCTGAATTTGAAAATTCTTAATCACGTTAGTTTATGTTAGACAAATTTAGGGACTAAATTCATTGATCCAAAATCACAGTGATGTCAGAATCACGGTGACTCACCATGATTTTTCGAAAGCTATACTCTGTAGCTTCTGCAAAATCACAGTGGATCACCGTGATTCTGGCATACTCACCGTGATACCAAACATAGAACATAATTGGAGATTTTGTAGTGACTGTTAGAACAGCAACATGGTTCAAAAGATAACAAATACGAAAACCGCAAATAGAGAACACGCATGATTTGATCACGGAGTTAGGCCAATTTTGCCTAGATCTCTGACTGCAGAGTGGCTGCAGACTGCAAACTCTTTCTATTATTCAATCTTATGGTTACAAATTTACAATCTTAAATAATACTGAGTATGTATGGCCCAGTTTACAAGATTACCCCGGAGCCATACCACGGGGAGGCAAGCCCCCTGCACTTCTCAGTCACAGCCCAACAAACAAATAGGCCAAGTACAAAGGGCAAGCGACCGGACCACTTATCAATAAACAATGAACCATACCCAACAATGACTAATTTAAAACAGTATTAACAATTTCATGGACCAAAACAGACAACGTGCTACAATTTCACGACTAAATTGACGATTCACTCAAAGAAAAATAATAAGACAGAACTACAATACCTGACAGCATCCTCAGTTGGAGCACCAAAGTTAATCCTTGCAGCTACTTTCAAGAAGAAGTCATCCTCAAAATCAGTTGCATACATAGAAAGATTCAAAGGCCTAAGCTCAACAGTAGATATAAAAGGAGAACCAGTTGTAGCACAACAAACACAAACATCAACAGAATTCGAAGACGCCCTAAAGATAATTTCCTTAACAAATACTCTTTTACCATCATAAATTGACACAGTAGCCCATTTTGTTGCATCCAAATAAAGTTGAAACTGAGGGTATGTACCTCCATTTGTCAAATTTCCATACTGAAAAGTTGCTCTTACCAAATACCTTCTTCTCTCTTCAGTTTCAAGAGTATAACAATATTTTCTGCTATCTGTTGGAAAAACTCTTCGTTTCTGATACTGAACTTGGTTTCCATTAGGGTTTATTACTTCCACTTTCTGTCCATGTTTCATTATCTCAGAATCTGAAATCCATGTTATCCCTGTGGTTGTGTCAGTGTAGTTACTTCTTGTTCCTCCACAATCAATGCTTATAAACTCTGCATTCCAAAGACAATAATAACCACTCGTTAGTCGGTATAGTGGTGATTGACGCAAGACTTGTTAGGGAGAACCACACAGTTCGATCCCCTGCAACTGCTGTCGGGAGGGGCTGGAATGACTTGATGACAAAACTAACCCCGAACCAGATTAGACGGTCTAGTGGACCGGATACTGGTGGTGGAAAAAAAAAACTCAGATTTATAACCCTACCATCATAATTCTGTTTTCTTCTTCTATCCTATATATAAAAAATGACATGATATTCGGTTCCGACATAAATAAAGTCAGACTAAGAATTGTTTCCACCAGGAAAATCGAACTCATATGAATAAACATTAGTCTAGTTTAATTAACATGCATGGCTACATTATAATGCTTATACATACCTTGAAGTTGAGAAGATGAACATGATATTAACACAAGAAGTGTAAGGAGAAAGAGAGAAAATAAAGCCATTGGAGTTAAGAAGAGAACAAAGTAATAATTTGCATCAAGAATTTTGGTTGATTGAGAAAAATAATTGGTTTGTTAGTTTGTTTGAGATTAGCATCATCATCTAAACCAGCTTTCTTCCACTTATTTATAACTTTATTACTTTAACTTTTCCAATTGATGGTTCATTCATGTGTGTATCTTTCTTTATCTGATTTTTGGAATCTTCTTTTTCTTTAAGAAAATAAGACTATATGTTCCTTTTCCTTTTTCTCTTTACCATCCTAAAAAGAGAAACACACAAGCTCAATAATGAAATAAATCATGTAACATTTTTCTTTGGTACAAAAAGAAATTAACATTTCACATATGAGCCCACTTATTTTTGTTTACACCATAATAAATCTCCAACAAATTATTATTCCGTAAGATAACTCAGTTGATAGTTATTAGAAATATTATTAAAAGGGTCATAATTCAAACATTAAATTCTTCATTTCTTTATTCATAGTGTGTAAAACATATTAAATACAGGTAAAATTGGATATAGTAATCTGTCTTGTATTGTAGCTATACGACAACATCAACAGAACATAAGCACTTTCGCATCATTATCGTCTGAACTGAACCAAGGATTTGGTCTCTTTCATTTGTTATCCAGTACTCCATCCGTCTCTAATTAAAGAAAAAGTTTGTTCCTAAATATAAGTCTATTTTTGAATCTAGACACATTTATTAATACTTTTACAAATATAATCCTACTTCACATTGAAATCCGAAAAGTCAAATACAAATATAATTTTTTATTAAGGAGAATTTAGTAATTATAACACACAAAAAGTACATATTAATTACACTACCAACTTTTCTTAATATGCGTGAAAATGCTAAGGGGCTTATAATAAGGGACGGATGGAGTACCTAGTAAGTGTTATTAATAATAAAAATAATAATATTTTAATTGAGTTACTTTGATTAGTAAAATTTAGGTGAATTGAGTGCTAGAAATTCACCAGAAGTTGATGATATGATTTTGTTTTGTTTTTATTAGCGGTATCCGGCCTACTGAACCGATTCGGGATCAGTTTTGTCATTAGGTGGTTTCAGCTGTCTTCCAATTGAATAATATAACTCTTTTTAGATAATACTCCCTCCATCTCAAATTATAAGGAAAAAATCACATTTTTTTGTCCTAAATTATAAGAGAAAAAATCATTTTCAAGAATGTTTTTTTCCTTATTCTCATAAAATTAAATGCAAATTGCATTTAAATTTATCTCTCTACTCTTTTCTCAATAAACAACAACCAATCAAAATTGTTTTTACATCTACTCATGCACCTTATTCCAAGAAAAACCCAAAAAAACATATTTCAAATTTACATGTTTTACTTTTTTTTTAATAAGTGTGTTTTTTGTTTTTTTCTTATAATTTGAGACGGAGGGAGTATAAAATAAAATAGCTAGGATGTGTCACATTCATAAATTCTAGTTTAACCAACAAAAATATTAAATTAAACGTTATGATTGGGGTTTAAATTTCAATTCTCTATTGCATATTTAAATTTTGAATGATTTGTGATTTCCTCTATTTGTATGTCACAGATAAAATTAACTTACATACTTTTTGGTGGTTTTTACAAGAGTTAATCCTATTAAAAGTACTGTGAACAGTTTTTTATTAGAATATATTTGAACATTAGTTGAGGACCAAATCTTAGCTGGTGACTTAGTAGAACGCATAATATACTAAAGGTGCAACTTTATTTGATGTAATATTTCTGCTTTTTGAAGTTTGAAAAAGTATGCAGATATCGTGCGGTCCCCTCTCAAATTTCCATGCACTTAATTCAGTGGTCCAATGCGCACAGATTCACTTTGTCTTCTTCAATTCAAAATTTGGTTACTTAAGTCTTTCAGGAGCTTATATCATGGAGATGGTGGTGGAGCTAGGATGGTATCAAATGGTTGTTTTGGTACTCTGTTTAGAAAATAAGATATAAGGCAATAAAATAAATTATAAAATACTAATCGTTAGTCGGTTCAGTTGTGATTAACACTAGATTTGGTAAGAAAGACCGTTGTTCAATCCTCGTAACCGTGATCGAGAGGGGTTAAAATCATTTGATATCAAAACTGACCCCAAATTAAATTAGGTGATCCAGTAAGCTGGATACTTGTGTGGTGAAATAATTTTTTTTATAAAATTACAAGTTATGATAAAAATATTGATATCAAATTGGTCTTGTAGCTTAGTAAGTATAAGACGTAGGGCCCATTTGGATTACCTTATTTTTAAGCTTATGCAAATAGCTTATACAATATAAATTAGATTTTATGCTATTTTATAAGTTCACACTAGTGAAAATTGTATTTTTATAAGCTATTTTATCATAAACTACCTTGACAAACTTATAATAATACATAAAAATTGCATAAGTTGTTTACGTAAGCTAAAAAATAAGGTAATCCAAATGGACCCAAAGTATAAGTTAGCTTATTGATGTCTTTGTCGGACAAACTTTATTTATAGAGAAAGTAGAAGTAAAAATATTGTTTTTTTTATAAAAAAAAAAAAAGATTTTTTTTTTTCTTTTTAAACTACTCTTTCATAATTTGAGATATTTATCTATCAACTAACGAGAACAAATCATATACATGTGGAATAAAAGTTAGTTGTGGGTACCACATATAAATCTACTTATGTAACTTGTTCTAAATTTTTTTTTTTTTTTTGAATAATATATGTGACTTGTTCTCAATAGTTAATTGATAAATACCCTCAAATTATGAATGAGCAGAGTATGCCTTACCAAAAAAAAAATAGTGGCTTGAAAAATTATTGTTGTTTTCGATTTTAAAACATTGGTTTTTAAAATATGTCATCAACGAAATTATTAGATTGGGTTGCAATCTTTGTTCTTTTTAAAATGTTTCGCGACGCTATTCAAAATGTGAAAGACATGCAATCAACTATGACGTTTTCATGATAAAAAAAATTCATATCAAAATGTTACGTTTTACTACTGTACTGTATAAAATCGATCGAGAAATACACCTCTATGGTACAACGAACACTCAAAATATTGCACGATGACCACTCTAAATTAACAAAGGAAAAAGAAATTTTAGGATGAAAGAGAGGAAAGAGAACAAAGAGAATTCATAGTTTGTTGAATTATGGAGTAATTTGAACTGATGTGATCTAGTCCCTGGCAGAGTGAAGAGGACTTCCATCTAAGGACGGGCCACTTTAGGCATCCGAGCTCAAATGTCAAGTCTGCCCTTTTTACTAACGAGTTGGCGGGCCGGTCTGCCAAAAAACTTTTTCATTTTTTAAATTTCTACTTATAGATTTACTATATTATTTACATTTTTCATATTTTTTATGAAAAAAATATTTTTCAACAACGCATAATAGAAAATAACTTAAAAAAAACTCAAACCATGTAGTAAATAGTAATAATTAATATTTCAACCTGGATCACCAAATTGCTACATGTGAACTATTAAAAGTTTTAAGTCGCTATATCCTCGTAATATTGTTTGTTATGCTTTAAAATAAAGCACCAATAAAAATCCATATTGGGAATAGAAACAATGCAAGTAAAGTTTAGTTTAACCATTTCTTTTTTTGGGTCTAAAAATATAAAAAAAAAATGGATTAAACTCATTCGTAAAATTTAACTCTATCCTCCATTTTTCATCTCAAGTCCTAGAAAAAACGAAAAAAAAATTAAACTAAAATGCCAACGGGCCAACTCGGCCCACCCTGTCCCCACCCGCTTTTTTAGCGGGTTATGCGGGGTGTAACATCCGGTTTTATTATTAGAATTTATTTATTTATTAGTAATTAGTTAATTGTTTATGTGTTAATTAATTTTGTTGTGTAATAAATAAGTAAGTGGTATTAGAATAATGAGTATTATGAGTTTAAGTGAATTTGGGCCTAGAAATAAGTGGAGACCGTGATATGCTAGCCCATTAGCATTTTGGGGGTGTGTAAAGGAATATAGCAGTGAAACCTATATATAAATAGTTAACATATAGAGAGAAAAAATCTTTATTTCCAAAATTTGAAGAAAATAAGAGAGAGGCAAGGAAAAAGTTTGAAAGGGGTTTTGGAGAGTTCGGATGAAAACAAGAGAGGAGGCTTGAAGATTCAAGAGTCCCTACCCCCTTATCATCTATAGGTAAGGGGATAGGGATGCTAATCTTAGGGGTGATCAATAGAAAGGAGAGAAAATATATTTTTCTCTAACCCAAACTTTCTACACCTCATTTTATTTTGGGATTTTTATGGGTGCTTATGAAAATATAAATTTTAGAAGTACGAATTTTGGGATAAAAATGGGGAATTTGTTGATGTTTGTGCTTGTTATGTGTTTTATGAGAAAAATAAACAATCATGCTAATTTCATATGTTTTGGTGTTGATTGATCTTAGTTTTCGTGTTTCTATGTTTGTTGTAGTTCTAAATGCTTAAAGTTATGATCTTTGGGTTCAAATGAGTTTATTTTCGGGACTTTTTAGGGTTTCCTTATTGGAACATGGAACAGAGTTTTTGTTTCTAGTTTGTTCGCTTATCGAGAGATGAATTCTCGCTTAGCGACGAGCTAACTTCTTGAGATTCGTCTTGAAATGGATGAATGCTCGCTTAGCGAGCAAAGTGCTTCGCTAAGCGACATTCCTCACCAGATTACGCGTCAACTCACTTTGACTCTAGAACTTTCCGACTTGTCTCGCTTGAGCCTTGCTGGAGCTCGCTATGCGAGGAAGGTCAGACAAGTTTTTGTTGTTTTGTGTTCAAATAAATAATTGAGGTTATAACATGATGTAATTGTGTATCTATTGTTGAATTATAACTCTTATTGGTGTTGAATTATGACTTCTATTGATGTTGATTTATGGATTCTATTGGTGTTGAACTATGGATACTATCGGTGTTGAAGTATGAATTCTATCGTTGTTGAATTATGAATTATGTTGTTGTATCATGTCAAGAGGTTGATATATGTTATGTGCATTTCATGCATTCATTTGTTGTGTCTACCAATGCTGATTTCCGTGTTGCTTGGATTAAGTTATCCAAGGTATTTCGGTATTGTAGGTTTGGTACCACATGCATGTGGCATTGTTTAGGAATTACATGACATTACTATAAGATATTAGAGTTGATTAGGCGGCGGCGTATTTTTACCTAAGTGTTATATATTAAAAGATATTCTTTGAACTATCTTTATTGGTGTGATGATTCCTCTATATATTTTGTTGGTGCTTATTAAATCTAGATGTTTTGTGGTTGAGTAAACCAACTAATTATGCTTATATAGTAGGTTTAATTCCTTTAAATCATTAAGTGTTTGATATTCATAATACTCATGCACTATTTATGATTACATTTTTTGACCCTCTTTTAATTGTTATTTATGGGGCCTTTGGGAGCTCATATAACTAGATTGAGGAGGCGGCCAATGAGGTGCCTTAGATGTTTTTGCTTAAGGGGAAGGCGTGTTTGCCACCCCTATTTATCTATCTTTATATATCTGAGTTATAATAATTGTAGTGTCGCTCTGTATGACTTAATTTTATGGCTTTATAGCCATATGCCTTGGATTATATTTTGGAGTTGTTGTTATTGGTCATATGAGATACGTGATATGATGAGACTAATATGAAATGAAGTATGAATTATAAGATTTATGCATCATAGCAACTTAGGATAGTTTCCAATATCCGCTGCTATACGTAATGAATATGCATCATGTATGTTGTATGCACAAGTATATGATGCATGTTTTCAAATTTAATTAAGTGACACTCTAAATAATAGTGACATTTAGAATGCAAAAATTGTTAAATTTTTGCATGGATGCACAACTTTATACAATTAAATGTAGACCATTGTTAAATTTCTCTATGAAATTTATTTAGCAATAGATTTTTACGATATTATCCATTACGTTCTTCGGTAACTACATAATAAATCACTATCATAGAGGAGAAAAATAATTGATTTTTATTAGTTCTTCAGGAACTATATAATGAACAAAATTATTTCTATGTGCAATCCATTAAGGACGTGTGATTAATAAAATTCTTCCAGAATTCATAATAAATGGTGAACAAAAATTGAGTTTTCTAAGTTTTTCAGGAACTAAGTTTGTTGAATTCTTTGGAAATTCATAGATTAAATTTCTAAATCTTCAGGAACTAAGATTATTGAATATTTCGGGAATTCATAGATTAATTTTCTAAGTTCTTCGGGAACTATATAATAAATAAACTCTTTTGCAATCCTTCAGGGATAAATAAATATATTTCTTCTAGAGTAATATAATATAAATAAATTACAAAATTAAAACATAATTAAAAGTGTATTACCGATTGTTGTTTAGTTTTAATTAAGTGTATATTTGTGAAACAATATGAAATACATACCTTTGAAATAAATGCAAAAAAAGTAGTGAAATTTCAAAGGAAGTTTAGAATACATACATTTGAAATGATTATTTGGTAGAATTGTGTTGATAACGTAAAACTAGGGTAAATATGGCTTTATCCGCTGCAAAATAGGGGAGTTTTGGTTTACCCCCTGTGAAAAAAATAATTTGGATTACTCCCCTGTAATGTGAAGATTCTCTGGTTTAGCCCCCTCATGGAAAATGTTGACATAAGATTCTGTCATTTTGCCCACTGTAATGTTAGCGAGTTTTGGTTTACCCCCCTGATTGATCATGTCATGTCATCATTTTTGTGGAATCTTAGGTCAATTTTTTTCATAGGGGGGTAAACCAAAGAATCTTCACATTACAGGGGGTAATCCAAAAAAAATTATTTTACAGGGGTAAATCAATACTCGCCTATTTTGCAGAGGGTAAAACCTTATTTACCCATAAAACTATTAGTAACAATCAATAAGAATGGAAGAATAGAGAAGAATAAGAGAAGAGAGAAAGAACGGAGATTGTATTATTCACTAAGAGTATTTTATATTGTAACATAGGTCATATTTATAAGACAATATTATTGGGCTGATGATATGAGTCAAAGCCTATTGGACATCTACTAGAATTACTCATAGGTTTTTTCTAAGTTACCTTTACAAAGAGGTGTGCAAACAACACACCATGATGTGGATCCAATTGTAATTGGACAGCTGTACTAATTATGTCTCTTACATATATGATTATTAATTTACAGATTTAGTTTATATACTTTTGTTATTTTCACAATTGACCACATTACATTAATGACTTTTCATCTTTTTAAAGAAATTGTTGGTATCACTTTATTTTACAAAAAATATTGGTTCTATTCTATCACCTGAAGCACACAAAAGTGACAGAACCTCCATCTTATTTTCTCTGGTTTTCTTTGTTTAATATTCTTCTTCTCCAAACCCATTTTCTTGCTTCATACAAGTTTAATGTTACTTCATCCTAATGATGGAAGCTAAAAAGCCATATTGAAAAGAAGTTATTTGGAACCCCAAAAATTTATTGGGGAACTAAATAGTAGGGAATTAAGTTTAAAAAAAATTAGTAATAAATTATGACTAAGGGTAATTTTGTAACTATAGAATTAAAAAGGTTGTCTTTTACTTATATTTTAGGATATCAAAAAGAGGTTTTTTTTGCTTATATTACGGGACGGAGGAAGTATTTAAACAAGACATGGCCATCATGTAAATCTATTAAAGTTTGATACCTATGAAATGTCAATTCTATCCTTCCTCTCACCATATTAAGCCACCTCAATAACCACACTAACTTTTTATATTTATTTTTATATATTTACTATTTTAACTAATTTATCAAAAAATAAAAAAAAAAACCTAAATAAATTAAATCTCATATATCAATTAATTTTAGTCCCTATAAATATCTCAAATTTTACTTTTAATCTTATAAAAAATTTCAACAAGTTTTGGTCCACCAAATATTTTTCATCACATTTTTTTATCCGTGCTTTTAAATCAACTCATGTGCATCAATCAATTAATTTTTAGTCACTCTAAATATCTCAAATTTTATTTTTAATCCCTATAAAAAATTTCAACAAGTTTCGGTCCACCAAATATTTTTCATCACATTTTTTTTATCCATGCTTTTAAATCAAGTCATGTGTATCATTTGAAAGTTTTTTCGCTGTCATATTTAATATATATATTATAGAAATATCTCTTGCAAAAATTTAATTTAATATAAAGAGGGAAGAATATAATTAAATATGAATTTAATTTCTTTTACTTCATATTTTGTTAAAAAAAACACATTTTTGTGGGATAAATTCTTATAATATTATGAATATGAATACAAAAAATCATTCAACACTATGATAAGTACACATGAGTTGCTTAAAATTAAGGACTCCAAGTTAAATAACTAATTTAAAAACACATTTTTGTGGGATAAATTCTTACAATATTATGAATATGAATACAAAAAATCATTCAACATTATGATAAGTACACATGAGTTGCTTAAAAGTAGGGACTCCAAGTTAAATAACTAATATATAATTTTTTTAATTTATAAACAAATATTTTTTAATCAAATTTGTCAACTTTAATATTTGGTAATATTTATAATTCAAATAAACGAGCGATAAAAAATATGGGATAAATATTTATCAACTACACATAAAATAACTGCAAATCTGCATGATGTAGCAGGAACTCATATTACTACTCACTCTATTTTAATATGATAGGAAAATAGTTTTTTCAAACATATCGTCACAGATAATTTTACCTAACTCTTGGTAGATATAATGTGTATCAGTCCTATGAACTATAGTCCTCAAATTTTAACTCATGTCAAATCTTCTTTATTGTATTTTATAAATTTATAATGAGGTTTAAGTAAAAGCTTTTTATTTTATTTTTATGTTTTGTATGACATGTAAATGAGAAATTGCTATATTAAAATGAGAAATATCACCCTTAAAAGTTTAATATTATTCATATATATAACAAGTTGTCATTTATAAATATTGCAATTATAACTATACCAGACAATAATCTTGCAATGCCGGATAATTTTATAACGGGACTAATTTTAAACTATACAATATTCGTCCTACAATAAAAAAACATCGCGGCAACGCCGCGACCCGTGCTTATGCACGGGTATTATACTAGTTTAAACAAGAAAGAAGAATATGGATTTAAATTGAGGACATGTTCTGTTTTAATGTCTTTGCTTTTTGACTAAACAGTGTTCTGTTTAGAAGACTAAGGTTAGCTTAATTTATAGAATAAAATAGGAGTTTTCGAACAGTATTTTTTACGGGTTCCTTAATCTTTGATCGAGGGTTATACCCCGGTTCAACGTTCCTTAATCTTTGATCGAGAGTTATACTTCGATTCAACCGAAGCACTATTAACACTAGTCTTTGACTGATGGTAATACTACGACTGACTGAGTATAGTACTACGGTTGAAGCACTAATAGTTAATTTTATTATATTTGAAGTAGATTATTCTCCGGTTCAACTGAAACACTATTAATCATAGTTTTTGACCGAAAGTTATACTCCGGTAGGGGTTAATAACTTAAAAATTATAAATATAAATTACAATTTTAAATTAAAGTATAATTTGACTTTAGATTATACTCTAGTTGAATTTAATGACTTGAAAATCAATTAAATAAACTAAAATTTAAAAATAAAGTATAGTTTATGTTTCTATTTCTATATTCGTATTTTTATGACTATTCATCTTATTTTTTCTATAATTTTTTTAACCGACTATTTTATTCTTCTTTTATTTATAGAATCGACTATTTTATTTTTATTTCTATATTACTATGATATATTTTATTCTTATTATTTTTAATTACGTAGTAACTTTTATATCCTTCAAAGTTACCCATTTATCCTTATTAGTTTTACTTACGTAGTAAATTTTATATCCTTCATTGTAATTTCACAAAAAAATTAAAATATATATATATATAGAAATAATATATAAGATACATCTTATTTTTTCTATAATTTTTTTAACCGACTATTTTATTCTTCTTTTATTTATAGAATCGACTATTTTATTTTTATTTCTATATTACTATGATATATTTTAATTACTTAGTAAATTTTATATCCTTCAAAGTTACCCATTTATCCTTATTAATTTTAATTACGTAGTAAATTTTATATCCTTCATTGTAATTTCACAAAAAAAATTAAAAAAAAAAAATATATATATATATATATATATAGAAATAATATATAAGATAAATACAAAAATTCAATAGAATGTTTAAAAATAGCAACAAACAAATTAATACGAGTTATATTTATGAGTATACATTGTTCTGTTTCGTTCCAATCTATAATCTGTTTTGTTTCTATTTTTAAGCATATCATTTTTTTTTGTATTTATCTTATAATCTTCCTCTCTCTCTCTATATATATATATATATATATTAGCGAAACTAGTTTAAAGACCCATGCATTTGCACGGGTCATTGATTTCTATTCGATTCAGTTTGTCATTATATTATGGTAGAAAATCTATTTAGAATAAAATATTTAAAAATTTGTTATATACTATTGTTAAAATATAAGTGAAATTATTGTGCTATTTTTTGTAAAACTTATTAAATGAATAAATTTGATTATAATTATCAATGATAAATTATCCAATTTTTGATGTATCCGTAACAAATAATAGTCTCGTGTATATTGTTTAATATAGTACATTTGATACTCCCTCCGTTTCAAAATAATTGTCGCAATTTGACCGTGTCCACTATTCATTCAAGCTACGTTGACCGTATTTTTTTACTAATGTATAAAGAAAAATATTAGCATATGAGATTTTGTTAGATTTGTCTCGATGAGTACTATCAAATAACAATTTTTCATATTTTTTAATAATACACAACTAAGAATATTAATAATTGAAATTATGCATCGGCAAACGTGCAATAAGGATAAATGAGTAACTTTGGTGGTTAGTAATAGATTACAATGAAAAATATGAAACTTGCAAGGTAGTTAAAAGTAATAAGGATAAATTAATAATTTTGGTCGTACCGTAATTGATTTTAATATATCAGTAGTATACTAGTAGATTTTAAGTCACTAACTTCAACCGAAGTATAACCATCAGTCAAATACTAGCATTAATAGTATTCAATCGAACCGACGTATAATCTTAAATCAAATTATACTTTATTTTTAGGATTTAATTTATATGCACCGACGGTGTAAAATAATTTTACACTGTCAACCAATACCAACCATATTTTTCGCCATATCACCCCACTTTACCCCACTTTCTTGACATAATATGGCAAAATGATGGTTATTTATTGGACGATGGTGTAAAACTATTTTACACCGTCGGTGCATATCAATTAAACTCTTATTTTTATTGTTTAATTTATTTTTTTAATTTTCAAGTCATTAACTTCAACCGAAATATAACCCTCAATATTAGGATTAACAGTGGTTCAGTTGAACCGGAACATAATTTTAAGTCAACTTTATAATTTTTAAGTCATTAACTCCAATGAAAAATATAACTTTTAATACAAATTTGGATTAATAATGCTTCAATTGACCCATAGTTTATTTATTTTTCCATAAACATACTACTACTAGTATTATACAGTATATGATAATCAAATACCTTAAAAAAAAAAAAATGATAATCAGATGTGCATTATATCTCAAAAAGAATTACTGTATAATTTTGGTAAGTTTATTAGTATACATAATATTGACAAATAAGCCATGTTAGCCCAATTGATGTTATGGTGCTCTGCAACTTCCACCCCTTCAGTTCGATTCTTTTGGGTGACTTATTAATACTTTGTACGTAATAACTTTACCAAAAGTAATAATAAAAAAAATTTAACAAAAGACACTTCATCAGGGATTCGAACCCTCGTCTTTCTCACAAAGGACTACAAACCCAACCGCTATACTAAAGCCTTATCCTTTGTTTCATCATTCTATGAAAACAAATATATCGATACTTATAAAATATTAATTTTTAACAAAATCTGGTTGTCTTCAACCTCCAGCCGGGTTGGAATACGACCCGCTGATGACCCGACCTATTATAGGCATTTAAGCACTGAAATCAATATTTAAAATCACATAAACATCTGAAATCAATTTCTATATAATTTTCAAACTTATTTTCAATCATGAATACCTAAAAACTCAAATCTAAAAACATCTCAAAATCTTTTTTTTTTTACTTCAAAAATCTCAATTGGAACGTGAAGGGTTTGGCTGTTGTTCAACCAGAAGACTTTCAAATTCATCATCGTCCCAAAAATTGACGGTGGTGGCTGTGGCAACGTGGATTTGGGAAGATTGGAGGGTAGAGAAGCAGTATGGTTTGGATTGTCTTTTTGGACAACATGAACGTTCCCTTCTTCTATTATTTTTCTTTTTATTAAAACTGAAATAAGGATTTGGTTGAACTGAGATGAGATTGTGCCATTTTTGGAATTGATTGAAGAATAAGAACCCTAATTGCAGATTTTAGAACCTGATACTTTTCATTTTATTTCAAAACTCATATTGAGACTTTTCATTCTCTTTTAAAAGATAAAATTGATTTAATTTTATTTGGTATGAAATATTATTAATTGAGAGTGGGGAAATTATGCAAATAACAAAAATTATAAGTTTGAATTTGTAAAATAAAACTTAATGTGTAAAATAGTTAGTAAAGTCCACATGGTCAATTTTAAGTGGTGCCACATCAGCAGAAGGTAATCAATACACTTAGCACACACCTGTTGTTGTTGTTTTGGGTTACTATTCGTTGTACATTTTTTGGTTCATTTATTATTTTTTGTAGTTACAAACAATATCAATATTCATTGCACTTTAGTAAAATATAGCAAAATATAAATTGAAATCAATATTCTCTGTACTTGTTCATTCTCTGACTTAGGCATCGGAGCACCTGCAGGTACAACCCCCCCTCCGGTGGTGGAATTGCTGCTTGACGCTGCTTGACGACGGACTTCTGGCCATCACCTACTTCTGATCAACAGGTTAGATCAGTGGCGCCATCTGTGGGAACTTAGAAGTTCTCCCCATCTTCTCTTCTTTCCTTCAAGAACAAAAAATCAAAACTAATTTTCCAACCACAATCATCATGGCCAGTGGTTCAAACACCAACAACGACGATGTCAACAACAACAACGTCGACGTCGTTCCTCCGTTCACCTTGAACGTCGGCGGTCCTGTCCTCATGCCGGTTGACGACAACGATCAGCCCATTCCTGAAACCGATCACCGAGACGGACGAGAAACTTCTCCCGATTCTGGCGATGACAAGGCTGTGCAGTTCCTCTCAGAGCGAAAAAAAGGGAAGCAGTCGCAAATCGCGCTGGAAAAATCGGCAACAACTCCTCAACCGAACTCCCCGCGAGTTACGGAAAACGCTGCTCTGCTCGACGCCTTGCGCGAGACCATCCGGATTGTTAACGAACAGAACGCTCGTATCCGGGCGCTGGAAGACGGCCAACGACAAATTCTAGGGTATATCAAACCCTCTTCTCCCCCGCGGAGAGCTGAACGCTCGGAATCTCCACCTGCTCGCCGAGCAGGGACGAGCCAAAGAAGACCTGTCCTCGAGCGCGTCCAGCCACAGGTCCAGAAGAGAAACCAAACTCCTTCCCGCGAGGATTCTGTTGCCCGAGCAAACAAGAGGTTTTTAAAATTAGTCCCGTTATAAAATTACTTGCTAGTGCAAGATTTTTGTCCTGTATGTATGATTGTTAAAACGGATGGTGCAGACTTGTAGTTATTTTAGGCATCATTGATAAATATGCATCCCGCATTTTTTTTATCGCGTGCTTATTTGAATTATAAATTACTAAATATTAAACTTGACAAATTTGATTAAAAAAATTTTTTGTTTATAATTAAAAAATTGATATATTAATTAATTAAATCTTTCATCAGCAACAATTGGTACCCCATGTATAGTAGGTATTTAAATTTTTCATCAGCAAAAATATGTTCCCGGTGTATAGTAACTATTTAAAATTTTCATTAGCTGCAACTTATTTTTTCAGTGTATAATAGTTAATATGAATTTTTAAATTTTTCATTAGCGGCAACTTATTTATCCCGTGTATAATAGTTAATTTAAAATTTATCAACAATTTTTCATCCCATGTATAATGGTTATTAAGAAAATATATATTTATGAGTACGTATTATTAAAAAAATGTGTTTGTTTGTAATTATTAAAGATAAATATATGTCTCCTTTGTTTGTAAAAACTCTTGCTTTAAATGGGTCCCCGCTAGTGAATGATGAGATTGGTCTCCTTGGATTAGTCGCTCTTAAGACCGGATACCGAGTTTTCAAAAAAAAAATTAATGATAAATATAAGTCTCTAAATAATTTTATATAGGATTTGGATCCTCTCATACTCTTTTGGTAGTGCTCTTTTTCTTTTTCCTCATCTAAGGTTGATGATGCGTGCATAAAGAAGGAAAAAAAAATTAGTTTAGAAAAGATGGGAAAAAATGAATGAATCTTTGAGATCGATGCTGAATGGAAGCGTGAGTAACAAAACATGAGAAGATCCAAATTCTTTTATATATTAATGATGAAAAAAATAGATGATAAAAGAATATTTACTTCATCTGTTCCATATTAATTGACCTACTTTTTTTATAAAAAAAAATATCTCAAAATATTTGACTTACTCTATTTTCAATACAATTTTTTAAGATATTACCATATAATTATTTCCACTTTCACAACTCTAAATTCAACATCTTTCTCTTAGTATTTATGCAATACATTTTAAAAATAAAATAATAAGCAGAATTTGGAATAAAAGGATAAAATTACCCATAATTTAACGATGTGTTAAAAAAAGAGAAATGACATAAAAAGAGATTTAAAAGTAGAAATCAAAAGTTGTGACAGGAAATATTTAAGGGACGAAAACATTAAAAAAAATCCTTTTGCAAGAGAGGATTTTTTATAATATACTAAACATAACCGCGGAAAAAAATTTGATGAAAAAAATTTGAGTGACTGAAACTTGCTGAAATATTTTATAGGGAGTTAAAAATAAATTTTGAGATATTTATAGAGACAAATTTTTTATTTAAATACCAACAATGAATTAGTTCAAGTGGTAAGGGTCTTTGGTTCCCTTACGCATGTGGTCAGGGATTCGATTTATGGTTCATGTGTATGGAGAAAATTCGCTTGGAAGGGGAGAATCCACCTTATGTGTCTCATAGGTTCCCCGAGGGATATTAGTCATCGCTAACGGTGGTCGAAACTTCGTACCAAAAAAAATGAATGAATCTTTGAGATCGATGCTGAATGGAAGCGTGAGTGACAAAACATGAGAAGATCCAAATTCTTTTATATATTAATGATGAAAAAAATAGATGATAAAAAAATATTTACTTCATCTGTTCCATATTAATTGACCTACTTTTTTTTTTTAAAAAAAAAATATCTCAAAATATTTGACCTACTCTATTTTCAATACAATTTTTTAGGATATTACCATATAATTATTTCCACTTTCACAACTCTAAATTCAACATCTTTCTCTTAGTATTTATGCAATACATTTAAAAAATAAAATAATAAGCAGAATTTGGAATAAAAGGATAAAATTACCCATAATTTAACGATGTGTTAAAAAAAGAGAAATGACATAAACGAGATTTAAAAGTAGAAATTAAAAGTTGTGACAGGAAATATTTAAGGGACGAAAACATTACAAAAAAAAACCTTTTGCAAGAGAGGATTTTTTATAATATACTAAACATAACCGCGGAAAAAAATTTGATGAAAAAAATTTGAGTGACTGAAACTTGCTGAAATATTTTATAGGGAGTAAAAATAAAATTTGAGATATTTATAGAGACAAATTTTTTATTTAAATACCAACAATGAATTGGTCCAAGTGGTAAGGGTCTTTGGTTCCCTTACGCATGTGCTCAGGGATTCGATTCATGGTACATGTGTATGGAGAAAATTCATTTGGAAGGGGAAAATCCACCTTATGTGCCCCACAGGTTCCCCGAGGGATATTAGTCATCGCTAACGGTGGTGGAAACTTCGTACCAATATCATGGTAACCCAAAATAAATTATCTATACTTATATATAAAGAGGATACAAAAGTTTTGGTGTAGACTTTTCATAATGCCAATTTTACCCTTCACTTAAAAATCTATACTTATATATAAAGAGGATACAAAAATTTTGTTGTAGACTTTTTATAATGTCAATTTTGCCCTTCACTTAAAAATTCAAATAGCAAGTTAGAACATTTTAACTGCACAATACGGTTTACCACTTCCCTGTAACTCCCTCTTTCAATGATGGACAAATGGAACATTGGAGTGTTACCTTTATTTATGGACAACATTGAAGCATGTTAGAGATGGATGCAGTACATGTTAGAGAGAGAGCCTATATGGATTCAGAGTAGAAAAAAATGACTATAGTGGAGTAAGGTTCACATCCATCAATTTATACTCTTCTTTTTTTTTTTTTTTGGTTGGTTCAATTTATACTCTTCTATTCTCTCACTTTCTTAACTTTTATTTTTTCTTCATTTAGAAAATCAAATGGCTAAATTCTTTCTAGGCAAGGATCAAGCATGTGTTCAAATTAGAAGAGTGTGTATGCTACATACAACAGAGGTAAGTGATTGATTTACCACATTATTTTTATTTTCCCCCTTTTAAACTTTTTTCTTTATAATTATTCTATTTTCTTTTTCTTTCATCTATCTATTGTTTATCGAATTCCTTCAACAAATGTCTTGGTTAATTGGTTTTTGTTTAATTCTTTTTTTTTTTTTTGAATCAGCAAATATATTATTATTATGTTTTTGTTTAATTCTGTTAAAGAACTTTGTAATTAATCTATTCACGGTAGTTATTTTTTTTAACTTTAAACTTTTTGGTCCAATTTAATTTAAGTTAAAAAGAAAACAACACTATTTGCGGATATGCTTTGTACTTTGCATGCTGTTGTTCAACGATTTGTCACCCAATAATCTATTCTTTTGTAAAAATAATAATAATGAATATTCTTTTCAATTTAGTGTGTTTACATTTATGTAAATTTTATAACGTTGTTGGTGTGTTAAATTGAACGAGCCCATCTCAATCCATGTCCACTAACTATGCATAGATATTCAAACAAAAAATGAAAATGGAATGAATCTTCAAGTAATTCAAATTTTTTTAAAAGAAATTTTTACTCTTTTTTTTTTTTTTGTTTCAAAGTGAAAAGTGTAAAATTTATTTGTTTTAAAGAGCGTACAAATTAAAAAAAATATCATCCTAATTCCTAAAGGTGAATTTACAAAGTTAACTAATACTCATATGATGTTCTATCTATATTCTAACCGGCGCATTCTAAAAGGACACTAATTGACAAGTTTTTCTTACCCTTTAATTTTTATAACTAGCGCATTCTACCTCTTTTTTTTTTGTCAGATTCTTTTTTTTTTTTTTTGAAAAACTTTCTTTTTAAATCACAATACTTTGGTTTTTGTTGGTTTACAATCTTTGATCTACTTCTACTATATATTAAACTCATAGCTTTTATCTTTTCTATGATCACTTGCAGTTGTAAGTTATTATCTTTCTAATTCACCTTGATTAAATCTTGCCATTTTTTATTTTCTAAAATCAAAATTGCAGTCTTAGAAAAGTGGAAGGTACGATGAATACGAAGAATGTTCTATTTTCATTAATGTTTTTTCTGTTATGTTTGCTCAAAATGTAAATTAATTAAGTGAATAAGTATACAAAATATAAATTAAATAAAATTAATTAGATTTTTGCTCAAACCATTATGTGATTTGCGGAGACGTTAATGACCCACCTGATAATATCTCGATTATGTATTTTGGCCTTATTTTTTTCTTTTATTTAGCTACTCATAGTTATAAAAAAGAATTAACAATTACACAATTGCAGTTGAATGATCGAAAGAATTGTTCTCAGAAGTGCAAGCCAATTCTCCATTTTCTCGATAATAATAATAATGGTAATAAAAAAGAAACTTAGCAGAATTAAATTAAAGATTCTTTAGTGATAGATTAAAAAATATGGAGAAAATTCGGTTGGAAGGGGAGAATCCACCTTATGTGCCCCACAGGTTCCCCGAGGGATATTAGTCATCGCTAACGATGGTGGAAACTTCGTACCAATATCATGGTAACCCAAAATAAATGATTTAAATATAATAATAGTAAACTATATATATATATATATATATATATATATATATATATATATATATATATATATATATATATATATATATATATATATATATATATATATATATATATATTAATTTGTATTTACAATTAAATAGTTTGGTTATAATAGTGTTTCATGAATTAGTTACAATAATTTTATTAAAAAAAATTAGGTCCAATAATAAAATGACAAGTGGATGATTATGGTGCTAGGAGGGGTAAAGAAGTATATGTTTATTATTATTATATTATTATATATGATTCCACATATGAACTATTTGAACCCTCAACTTCAAATTTCCTTTTCCAGCTACTATATATAGTAGACACATGAGTGTATATAAGAGCCATGTTTTAAAACGATGATTTATTTTTAACTAAGAAGTAAACGCAATAGAAATGTATGATGCCTAAAGAACCGACTATTATTTATGCCTAAATTCACGTGATGATAATTTAGAGGAATATTAAATGAATAATGGTTACCAATCCCTTAGTAAAAAAAAATCGTTACCAATCCTATAATTGTTCATATGCGCTGTAATCAATGGTGATGATACTAATCATATGATAACAAATTCTCATTAAGGAAAACAGATTCTCACTCATTAAGGAAAACAGATCCCATTAAGGACATGATTGTATTTGTTGAAAATGTTTCATATAGCTTATAATTATGTTACTTAGGTAGGTTGTTTCATAGCCTAATTAATTTTAGGACAAAATTTAAATGCATTTCTATACATGCAGTTCTTACTTTTCCTCTCACAAAGAGGTAGTTTTTTTAAGGGTTAAATATGTTTTTAGTCCCTACATTTTGTGAAATTGTCAAGAATGGTCCTACATTTTAAAAATGGTAAAAAAAAACCCTATAATTTTATCCCGTTACTAAATTTAGTCCCTACCGTTAATTTTACAAATGGAGTGCTGATGTGGCAACAGTTGACCCGTTATTTTAATAAGTTAGCCAATAATATGATGACATGTGTCAACATGTGGCATTTTTTTTTTAAAAAAAAACTTTACATAAATTAAACCCTTTCAATTATTATAAAAAAAATAAGAAAATTAAAAAAAAAAAACTTCCACTGCCGCCCACATTCATCTTTCATCGCCTTCATTCAAAGAAAAAAGCTTTTCATAATTGAAAATTTCATATTCATCTTTCATCACCTTCATTCAATTTTTGACCCTTCTCTCGCTGAACCACACTCTCCCATCTTTGAAGCTAAGACCGCCGCCCTTTCCTGCTCTTCCCTCCTTAATCCAAACACCACCGTAAACCATGTGGCGAGACGACGTGGTGGAGCGAAGTTTTCAAACCATCGGCGCCAGATCTATTGTTGTTATGAGTTTTATTAATTTCTAGATATGTTTCTAATCTGTGGAGTTTGAAGCATATATGTTGCAGATTACCTTTTGCTTCCTTCTCAAGGACATTTGTTGCTCTGGTAGTTTGCAGAAGGTTTCAACAAATCCCCATATTATTAGCTTTTTTATTTGCTGCTATACATGGTAGGTGTTTTAAAAAACTCATTCATATTTATGTACTGTAGCACGCAGATGCTGAAAGAAGAAGAGGAAGCTTGAACCTGAGAAGACAACCTCACTCTTCAATCCTCATCGACCGTAACCTGCAGTACCATTGAAAACACTGCTTACGTTTTTTTTTTCCTTGCAGATTTGTTGTCGTTATTTTTCTGGGTTTGTTGCAGATTTGTTGTTGTTTTTTTCTTTTTTATTTACTTTTTATAATTGGAAGGATTTATTTTATGAAAGTTTTTTTTTTTGCATTGGTTGACACGTGTCAACATATTATTGGCTAGTTTATGGGTTCACAATTGCCCCATCAACCCTCCGTTTGAAAAATTGACAGCATGGACTAAATTCAGCAACGGAAAAAAGTATAGGGTTTTTTTTTACCATTTTTAAAATGCAGGGACCATTCTTGACAATTTCACAAAATGTAGGGACTAAAAACATATTTAACCATTTTTTTAATTAAAAAACAATTTTCTCTTTTTTAATTAAGAAACAATTTTCTTTTATTTTTTTAAATGAAAAAACACCAAAAACCAACTCTTTGTGAGTAGAACAACAAAAACAGCATGTATAGAAATGCATGTAAGTTTTGTCCTTAATTTTATTCTCATTAAGGAAATGATTGCATTTGTTGATAACTGTTTGATAGTCTAATTGTAAGCACGTTTCATTGACGCGAAGTTGCTATGACATACATGTAAAAACAAGATGATTGAGCAAGGGTTCCTCTCTTTCCTATTGTTCTTTTTCAATTTGATACAATTAAGTAATAAAGTTACAAGATGCATATGAAAATTTATACAAACAATTTCGTGAATTTTTGTTTTCTTAAAAATCTCAAATTTGTTGACAAATCATTTTTAGGGTTAAGGATAATTTTGAGAATTTTGAGTTTAGAAGAACATAACACATAGATCTATATTAAATGGAGTTGTATTGAGTTTTGTTTTTGTTTCAAAGGGAGAAGATGAAGATGGTGAATAATATTGTTCATCAACATTATTCAGTTTTTGTTTTTGTTTCCTGCAAAAATTGTGCTTATTTTCACCACAGTCTCTTCAAAACAAACTTCAACCACCCAACCCAAGTTTCTCGTTTTATTCTGTTTTTCAGTTCAAAGAAAAAGGCCATATGAGTAATTTCCACCCTCTTATCCATAAATATGGCGTCGTATCATTAGAAGAAAAACGTAATAGCTGGCCATCGTAGAAAAGGAGAAAAACAACTTTGTTTCTTTGTTTCTTCTTCTTTGCCGCAATTCTCTCTTTCATTGAAGATATCTAGGTATATGAAGTGATGTGGTATTGTAGAGTGGTTTAATTGGATGTTACTTGCTTAAGTGGATTATGGTTTATAAGAGAGAACTATTTAGGAATTATAGATAGTAAAATACTTTAAGTCATCTAGTTGTACTTCTATGGATATTGTGCATTATTGTTATTATATGTTTTAAATGTATGAACTATGATGTGTATGCATGTTGTGTTTGGAAAAATGTTGGACTACTTGTTCATACTTTTCGTTCTTCCTTTTGATGATGTCAAAACAGGGAGAACCATGTATGCTTATAAAACAAATGTCCATATGAAGCAAGTCTGTAAAACAAATGAAAAACTGGTTTTTCACATATGATAATCGGTTACCATATTATAAAAATTATACTTATGGTAGTTGGTTACATATTGCAGTAACCGGTTACCAGTACAAGAATTTCAAAAAATATTTAATGTTAACATGGTAACCGATTACCAATTCCTCTCTGACTTCAAGCATGCATTTTATGAAACAATGCAATTTTCAAATGTTATTTTTTCATTATGGAAAATATGTCTCGTTTCATGGATGTCTAAGAAAGTCACTAAATATTTTTAGAGACCAACACATTTTTTAACTAACTTTCACATAAATTTGTCCAAAAATTGGCCGAAGGTTTTTAGGTACCTTACTTGCGTTGGGGACTTAGGGTCCATAAATTTGGTGAAAAAGTTGCCTCGAGGACTTTAAGGTCCATAAAATTGGCGAAATAAATTGGCTGAAATTTTGTGTGTCTTACAAGCCTTGGGGACATTAGGGTCCACTTCATATGATACCCATCTTTTAAGCAAGCTTTGATTAAATTTGGTTAGTTGGCACGCCTGTTAGTAACACAAAGAAAAGAATATATGAATTTGTTATATATTACTCAAGAGTATCTTTATTGTGGATTGTTGTATCCTATTTATAAGGATATATTTTTCTCCCTCACAAACTGTGTAACGATTTTTAATTAGAAAAATAATCATGCAATGCCTATCCATTTAGCCCAAACAAATAGATCATATTTTTAAGTCATCGGTTAAATTTTTCCCTTGACGTTATACACTTGCGTGAGTTGTATTGCATACACTCTCGTATGTGTATTTTACACACCCACGTGGCTAAATGTTTTCCCTTGGCATTATACATATGCCTCGGTTGTATTTTATACACACCAGTGTGTGTATTTCATATTTGCCTTCAATTACTAGTAGACTATTATATAAGGCCCTGAGTTCCATTCTTTACTCCAATATAAATAAAGAAATTATAATATAATTTAGACATCATCTTAATAATATCGCCAAAAATCAAATCTATAATATTTGTTTTAGACAAGAACACATATTTATTTTACATGCTTAAGAGATCAAGTTAGCTGGCTAGTGGCTATTGTATAGAAGTCCATATTACATACAGTCAAAATTGTATGCAGTCAAATCAGACGATTCAGTATAATGCATCTAATTCATGTACTATTCAGTAAAATCAGCGATAAAATAATATCAACTTTTAAAGAGGGCATATCAACTCTTAACAAAATATCCTATTCTAGTACTAACTCTTACTAAAACAATATCAACTAATTCATGCGGAAATTCTGCGTTTGAAAAACAATTCCTGCGAAAATTGTGCTTATTTTCACCACAGTATCTTCAAAACAAACTTCAACCACCCAACCCAAGTTTCTCGTTCTTCCTTTTGATAATGTCAAAATAGGGAGAAACATGTATGCTTATAAAACAAATGTTCATATGAAGCAAGCTTGTAAAACAAATGAAAAACTGTTTTTCACATATGATAATCGGTTACCATATTGGAGTAACCGGCTACCCGTTTAAAAACTGGTTTTTTACATATAATAAGCGGTTACCATATTAAAAAATTATACTTATGGTAGTTGGTTACATATTGCAGTAACCGGTTACCAGTACACGAATTTCAAAAAATATTTAATGTTAACATGATAACCGATTACCAATTCCTCTCTGACTTCAAACGTGCATTTTATGAAATAGTGCAATTTTTGTTACTTTTTCATTATGGGATTCTTTTGAAAATATGTCTTGTTTCATGGATGTCTAAGAAAGTCACTAAATATTTTTAGAGACCAATACATTTTTTAACTAACTTTCACATACAGTAAAAAAAAACTAGCTTTCACATAAATTTGGCAAAAAATTAGCCGAAGGTTTTTAGGTATCTTACTTGCGTCGGGGACTTAAGGGTCCATAAATTTGGTGAAAAAGTTGTCTCGAGAACTTTAGGGTCCATAAATTTGACGAAAAAAATTGGCTGAAATTTTG
The DNA here is from genome assembly GCA_951799995.1 of Trifolium subterraneum. Taxonomy (NCBI): domain Eukaryota; kingdom Viridiplantae; phylum Streptophyta; class Magnoliopsida; order Fabales; family Fabaceae; genus Trifolium; species Trifolium subterraneum. The sequence goes on from OX637468.1 coordinate 20,790,429, forward strand.
TCTGTGTCTTACAAGCCTTGGGGATATTAGGGTCCACTTCAAATGATACCAATTAAATTTGGTCAGTTGGCACATCTGTTAGTAAAGACAAAGAAAAAAATATATGAATTTGTTATATACTGTATTACTTAAGAGTATCTTTATTTTGGATTGTTGCATCCTATTTATAAGGATATATTTTTCTCCCTCACACTGTGTAACGATTTTTAATTAGAAAAATAATCACGCAATGCCTATCCATTTAGTCTAAACAAAATAACAAATCGATCATATTTTTAAGCCATCGGTTAAATTTTTCCCTTGGCATTATACACTTGCGTGGGTTGTATTGCATACACACTCGTGTGTGTATTTTACACACCCACGTGGCTAAATTTTTTCCTTTGGCATTATACACCTGCTTGGGTTGTATTTTATACACACCCGTGTGTGTATTTGATATGTGCCTTGAATTACAAGTAGACTATGTTTTCAGATAAAAACCATTATCAAATATAACCGGTGTCTTACAATGATAAACTAACTTGCCTCCAGACACATGGGATCAAGTGACTCCTCAGCTACGTGGCTGCTACAAAAACATAGGTCGGACTAAAAACGCAACTAAAAATAAAAACTACCAATCAAATTTGTTAAAAAGAACATGTCAACTCATGCATACAAAGTATTCCATACAACATGTTTGCATAAAAACAATTAATATCCAAGATTTTAGCAACCACATTAAATCATTGGACTTGATAATTATATGCTGCAACTTATAAAAAACTCAGTCATGCATTTAAAGACCAAACACATAGATATTACACATCATTTTTTCTTTTTTGCCACCTTTGTCGGAGGCGGCGAGTTATCTTTTTCTAGTCTAACTGACCTCCTTATAGGTTGTGGAAGGTCATATTTTCCTAGCCTATCTGACCTCTTTATAGGTTGTTGTTGAGGTGAAGTGGGTGGTCGCCTATTTGGCCTCCTTACGTGTTGTTGTTGAATTGGAGCGGGTGGTACTCCCAAGTTCTTAGGCCAAAGAGCGAGTGAGTGATACTTTAAAGTTCTCATCCTCCGCCAAAGGGAGATCGCGAGTGGCATTCCCCGAAAACATGCGTCCTTCGGCAAAGAGGGAGACTGAGAGCAAGTTCCACCCTCCAACAGAAAAGTATCTTGCCTATCACACAACCACTAACATGGTTTTATCTGAAAAAAGGAAGAAAAAAAACTAAATGGATTTACTCAATGAATAAATAAATATTGTTAAGATACATGTCTAAGACTTGCGGAGTACAAAAAAAAAAAAAGAATTAGTGTGTACCTGCGCCGCGGTGAGTGTATCTTCTAAGTACAGATGATCAAACCTTTTCCCAATTTTGGCTGTAGTGCATTTGTCATCCTCTCATAAATGATTGTCTAACATAGTTTCATATGTGAATGATGTGTATATGAAAATGCTCAAACTTTACATTTTTAATTCTATGAAAAACATACCTCCAAAATTGGAGCACACCCCTTGAAATTATGTTGTTGCATAGGATGCGCCGTCGTTTTCTCTTTCAAATCTTCATGTATCATGGTAGGAGCGTGTGCAAAGTAACCCAAGCAAATTTCATGTCTAGGTAAGCTTGGCACAAGGTCCCGTCTCCCGAAGCCCCACGCCGTCCATCGGAGGAAAAAATCAAAGTGTTTGAAAATGCACCCGGAGGTGGCACGCCATCTCTCTATGTATGAACAATTGAGTCTCATTTATTCTCAAAATTGCAATGGTGGAACAAACTAGTATTATCTAATGGAATTATGGATGTAGAGTTGTGTCGTCTCATCTTTTATTCTTAGGAGGAGATGTCAATGACAGATCTAACACAAACTCATATGACTCATCTATACATAGATGTCCAAAGCTTGTATGATGTAATTTTACGTCTAATATTTAATATAATTTTTCTTTCTGTTGTAACATGCATATTTAATCGTAATGACGATGTTCGTAATCACCCATTTTAGATAAAATTCGAACAATCTTTATTTTTTTATAAACCTTCCAATTTAAATTATAAAAATCCAAAATAATCATTGCAAATTCAAATATTCTAGTAGTGTGTTTTTAGAATTTTAGGAGAGACGTGAGAGGTGGGGGTGGAGGGGTGAGCCCACTTGATTTTTAGATATTGGGCTTCCTCAACATGTTTTTCTGGCCCACTAAAAACATGTTTTTTTTGTTTGTTAGAATGTTAAGAAGTTTTCTCTTCCCACCCCCTTAAGTTTCTATTCTACACCCAACACACACACAAAAAAATCGGAAAACGTTTTTCGAAATATTTTTTCAGTGTAAATTTCAGTAAAATTAACACTAAAAAAAATTTGAAAATCATTTTTCGGAATTTTTTGAGTGAAAAGAGAAATTTGGAGGGTGGGAAGAGAAATTGTCTAACGTTAATACCACAGTCATTGTTTTAGAAGGCCAAAATATCTTATGAAGTTGAAAAATGCAGGATTCCAACCAAAAAAGGAGGTTTAAAACGATCATGCGTTTCATCATAATTCATAATCGTAACGTGTTTCATTTTATGGCAAGTGGCTCAAATGATTAGGTTACGCATATTCTCTCAAAGCAACTAGCTTATTGCATTACTTAGCATCTCTCTCAATTACACTAACAACATAGTGAAAATTTTAACTAAGAAAGTTAATTAAAAAGAATAAACATGTAAACAACAACTAGATGAAGCATCATGGGAAAGAATAAGGCAGACCCATTTTCTAAAGTTTAAATTAAATTAATGAAAAGCTATGCTCCACTTAGCTTAAGTTGCATGGAGTTGATCCTTTTTCTATTATGTGAGTCTCCAATCATGCATAGCATAGCCTCACTCACTACCCCTTCTTTTAAGTAATTAATTCCCCTTATCATAAAGAATTTCTTAGTGGGAATTTCCTTTTAAGGATCATTTAGTGTTTTTTTTTTTTTGCTTATGTCCCTAAACCTTTGGCTCTTACCCCACAAACTTCAAAGTGGGAACCTTTCTCTAGAGAATTTACGGATGAAAAGTGTTCTCAACCAAACTCATAGACTTCACTGATGACCCCGGTCGAAAAGCGCTTTCTCGAACGGCTGTATTTAATTGATTTCATGGCGGAGATAATGTCTGATAGTTGCAATATATCTATCAACATTCTAACATCTTGTTAAGAGGTCTTGTATCGGATGTCAGATGATCTGAATATGAGTTTACAAGTCGGTTTTATAGAATTGTGCTAGATTCAATTCCTAATTTTAAGGTGATATCTGAACCTCTCAAAGATATGTTTAAGCATTGCAATATATAACTCGTACCTGTGGGTACCCGCTGGACTTGTTCCGATTTTGACGGGAGAAATCTAAATTGTTTGGGTTTAGATTTTCTTTGATTTTAAAAGACAAGGGTGAGTCGGGTAATGGAGACATTGATACCCGCCCACTTATATCTAATTACATTTTAGCTCATTATAAATCTTTAAATAAAGTCTTAAATTATATTCATATGTCTAGTTTTAATTTTAACATTAAAAAAGTTGCTTTTCTATTTATATTTTTTGTTAAAAAAAAATTATATTGTTGAAACAAAATAGTTTTTTACTTTGATCCTCTTTTTTTTTTTAATAAAAAAGTAACAAAACTCAACTCAAATTCATATGAAGGTGATGTGGAATGGGGATATCCGAATTCTATTGGTTATGAGTTTAAGGTTCTACCTTTTATTCCATTAAAAATTGGAACAAGTTTAGATCTAACCGAACTTTATAAATTTGAGTTTGGGGAAGAAAAAATTCGTCCTCGTTCCACTCTACTGCTATGCCTAGATATGTTAGACCACCGCATGAAGTTTCATTTTGAATGTAAGATTATATATTATGAGGTTTGCTAACTTAGACCTACCTAAAAACATGAAGGTTTAAGATGGGAAAGTGTAACTTTTTACTTTGGAAAAAAACCGATATGATAGGATAGGTGTAGTGTATAAAATAGAGGGTATTAAGTTTGAGTCAGATCAAGTCCAATTCAAATAGAAATAAAGTGCGGTGCCAAAAGCAAGATAAATAAAAAACGAAACATAAACTAATAATACTCTGACTGTTGATCATGGAACTTAATTAAGTTATAATTGGTTTAGTTAAATAATAATATTTTAAAAGTTTTAAAGTAAGATGCATATGCAACCTTATCCCTTCTTCATATGCGCAACAAATGGAGCTATCCTGGCCTTCAAACGTTGTATTTGTAGGGTATCGTGGCCTCTACCAGTTGCACACATTTTGTTTTTCATTTCATTATTTCCATTTTTTTAATTAATAATATTGGCAAGTCGAGATTAACCATGAAGGAAACAGACTTTTTCATGGCTTTTCCGGTGCTTGCATGTCTCGGAGTGTTGCTTAGTTCCTTAGTTTTCTTGGGGCTTTGCCCCTTTTTGTACAAAAAAATAAATAAATTAGCTAACAATTTAAATTGTTTGCGTCACTAATTCAATATGGTGCACGTATGTATGACTCTATATGGTGGCATAATTCGATATATACCTTTCAATTTTTGTTTTGTTTTGTTTGTGTTCTTAGTAATTTAGTGCAATCTCCATTAATATGGAGTATAAGATATTTATTTACAGCGAATTTCAATTCTCATTTTTCATTATTTACAGCGAATTTCAATTCTCATTTTTCAAATGAAAAATGAAAAAATTATTAAGAGGGGACTGTTAACATAAGGGCACATGTTAAGAATACAAATGTGGTAAAACTTTATTGCATCTTATGTATTCATCAACTACTTGAACATTAAATGTTTTGTATCATTAAATTAGGGCACATGTTAATATGACCCTTATTAAGAACAAGACATACTAACATAACATAACAGAAACATTACAAGATAAAAATCGTCCAGCAATAAATAGTACAAGCATAAAAAATTGACAATATTGGAGAGAATTTGTTCTCGAATGATAACAATCATAATTAAAATGAATATATTTTAATGTGGTCCACCATCAAGAGTTAGTAATGACTCTCTCGAAAATATCATCTATGGAGATAACCTTTTGCCAGAATATACTGAAATTCTGGCGCGAGGTCCCAATGTAAGGCACAATGGGTTAACATTGGACCTCCTAAACAAGATAAAAATAAACAGCGGGAAAGTAAATAACACAGGTTATTTGTTAACCCAGTTTGATGCAACTCACATACTCTGGGGATATCAATCCAAGAAGGAAATCCACTATGGTAAAGTAGTTCAAAGCTCTCCGCAAACGCTCCGTTTACAACTTCTCACCTAGCAACTACTCGTATAGACTTCTACCTAGGAATGTCCTAGATATAAGACCCCTCTCACTTCCCCTCAACCACACAACCTGTGTGGATTTCAATAACCACTCAAAGATTAACAAATTACAAGCTTAAGAGTAGATCACAAATTACAACTCGATAAAACAAATCATCTCTGTGCTTAGATAATCAATTGCAGCACCAGAGAGGTATACAAAATAAAGCACAAGGTATACAAAGACACGAAATCCTAAAAGACTACATATTTGATATTCTGATTTTGCTTCAGTTTCGGTGAATTGAATGAATAGATCTTCAGTCTTTATATAGACATACAAATTCCCTTGGCTTCATGAAATATATGAAGTTTGTTGTGCAGCTGTCCTTTGATTTAAATTCCTTTAGGTGAGGATCAATCAGTTATTCAAACAAATAATATTTGTTTGATTTTATCTTTTCAAATCTCCAAGTGTAAATCTTCAAACTTCAAGTAACAACCTTGTGCCTTGAATATAGGCTTTCAGTTACACAGCTGCCTTTAAATAAAATCCTTATAAAAGATAAATATATTTGTTTTTATCTTTTTAAAGGCTAGTTGTTCCATCGTGAACTTTTAATTTCCAGAAGATAATTCCGTGCCTTGTTGTGCAAGAAGGCACGAGTTTGTTACTTCAAATCTTTCAAATATATCCATTGCGTAAATATAGTAACAAAAAATAGTGTGCATTCTGGACTTCCTAACGTTAGGTCCTAATGTTAACACATTGGGACAAACATTTGGCCTCAGGCTTATTTTACAAAAAATGAAGCCAACTTCAAAACTCAACATATACAACTGCTTCTTTCTTTACAGATAATATTAAAGATGTTCTTCTCAAACTTGATATTAGCTAGACCACAAAATTGTCGAACACGATCAACGGAAGAATTTGCTAGGGCGCTATGAACACCCAACCAAACTAGAATGCGATCCAAATCTTTACTGAAAATTGGGCATTCAAAAAGCATGTGATTCAAGCTTTCAACATAAGAACAACCCGCTACATACATAAGGGATGACTCTGCAACTCCACCATGCCTAAATAAATCATCTTTTGTTGGTAAACGATTCTGAAAGAGCTTCCAAGCGAAGACATATATCTTCATCGGAACCCAATGATTCCACACCATATCTTTAACCACCCGCAGTCCGTCATCACTAACAGTATTAATGTGCGTGAGAAAATGGTAAGCACCTTTAACTGAGTAAGAACCATTGGATTCAATCTTCCACCGCCATTTATTAATAGAATTAACCTGCAAATGAACATTAGCTAGCAAAGTAATACATTCTCGAAGACTATTTTATTCCAAGACAAACAAACGACGCCTCCAACTCCAACCCTCACCACCTTCACCCCACCTGAATCTACACAATTCAGCCACAATACTGTTTTTTGGAATTACTAAGTCCAGAAAATGTAGGAAAACGCTTCATTAGTGTCCCTCCCTCCAACCAAAGGGTCTAATAATGTATTTTTCCATCACCCACCACACAATCCACATTATCCACGAACCACCTCTCCCCTCCAAAAACCCCTCCAAAACGATTCAGATTGTTTTCACCATGTTGAGCACGAATGACCTCTATCCACGCCTCCATCTGAAATCAAATTATAGTTTTTATATAATGCTTTATACTAAAGACCATCTGAATCATCCTTCAACCTCCACGCCCATTTCTCAGGTAAAGATCGATATTAAACTCTTTAATACGCCTTATCCCAAGACCTCCTTCACACAACTTATAGAGCTAATTATAATTTGATAGAAATGCGACAAACCGAAATGATACGTTGTCCAATAAACAAAAATGTGGAAAAGACACAACATTATGAATAGTACGGAGACCTTTGAGTGTTTTTTTTTTGGAGAAATGATATTTTGACAACAATTTTGAAACAACTTAGTGACAACTCTTTCATACAATAGTTATTTTGATTTTTTTAATGATTTTTTACTTATCTTGATTTTTGTGTCGATACCTACATTTGCCTTATATTTTTTTGTTTTCTCAAATGTTATCAAAATATTGTTGTTGATCTAACATAACTCTTTTTTTTGTCCCACTCATTTGTATGTGTTTCTTTTATTAGTTCGGTTACTTTGTTTGAATCCATAATCCATTAGTAGTCAATATTTACATGCCAGAAAGGAAAGCAGTGGCATCATGGCATGAGTCACTAAACCTTAGAAGGGTTTTAGTGTTAGACAGAGAGAGATGGAGAAGGGTTTAACATTGTTTGTCGACTATTATATCATTGCCATGTATTTTCAAATCACAATTTAAACTATGCTCAATGACCACTTGTCTTTTAACCGAGGATTTGACTCTGTTCATTTTAGATGATAAAATAAATAATATCAACCGTTAATTAATAAATTAAAGTAGATAATCCTGGAGTTGTTACAATCATTACAAACACAACTCTTAATTTTCCCACTTACATTTTACTCACTTGATTAAAATTATTTAAACAATGTCCTAAAGATAGTTTTAGGCTATGTTTCGGAAGCAAATAATTTAGCTTATAACTTATAAATTAAAAGCTCTGTTTGGTAACAGTTTATAAAAAATAGCTTATAGTTTATTTGACCAGTTTATAGCTTATTTTTTAAACGCTATTTCAAGTAGTTTATAACTTATCATTTTTTCTTTCAATTTTATCCCTATCATCTTACTTGAAAAAAAATTAAATATTAATTAAATATATCTTTTTATGTCATTTCATACTTATAAGCTAGTTTAACCGTTAATTTCACCAAACACTATAAATTCAATCAGCTAGCTTATTCGCTATAAGCTAAAAGTTAGCTTATAAGCTATCCGCTATTTTTTTACCAAACAGAGCATTAGTATTTTTCTAAAATTAAACATTAATTTTTTTTTATCAATTTTTGTTTTTTATTTCTCAATATTTTTTTTATGATGCTTAAAGAGTGTTGGTTCGGGTTATTCTAGTTTAATTAGTGATTGTGAGTCATAACCGACTCAATGTATTAATATTTGCAGTTGTGCATAGAGGTTGCATATTTTTTTTTTTTTATATAACACAAGGATTATTGTACCATTAAACATGTAAAGTCGAAGTTTTATTATAGTTTTGATCCCCTATCTTTATCATGTTGTAGAATTGGTCGTCAATTTTAAAATTTGACAATTTTTTCTCTCAATCAAATTGATTGGTCTAAAATATAATGGTATGACATGTTATAATTGAAGTTTTAAGAAACTTTTGAAAATCACTCATGTGAAGTTGTTTCAAGTATAGGAACTTATTGCTTCATGTATCCACTTCCATTAATTAAGGTATTGGACATTTTGACAACTTAAATCACGAATTTAAGTGCAGGTCAGGAGGAAATTGTAACCATTTAATGTTAAAACCGACTCTCAAATCAGATTAGACGGTTCAATGGATCGACTGGATACCTAGTGGTGAAAATAAATAAAAAAATCATTGATTTTTTGTCATACATAGGATAAGTAGAGTACAGAGTACTGATCCAAATTCAATGAGTGAGGGTGGACACTTTTATCCCTTTCTTTG